>WEIV01011495.1:0-65916 GCA_013390005.1 Calyptomena viridis | reverse complement strand
GAGAAGAGAAGGCTCTGGGGAGATTTTACTGCAGCCTTTCAACATCCAAAGAGAGTTCATAAGAAAGATGAGGATAGACTTTTTGTAGGGTATGTTGTCAATATGAGAAGGGTTAACGGCTTCAAACTAAAGGAGAGTAGATTCAGACTAGAAGGAATTAGGAAGAAATTTTTTATGGTGAGGATGGTGAAAGCATTTTTTGTGATGNACCCTCTGTCACACAAGTCAATAAACACCCAAAATAAAAGTATTTTTGATCACACTTGATCGAAATAGCATTCCTTCAGAAAGCCTGTCACGAAAAATGTCTATCCTCTTTGTTAGCCTAAGTTCATAAAATGTCTTTTTCTTTTCTTTTCAAACTAAACAAGCAGTTAGGGCACACAGGTATTTGAGGACTATTCTAATTCTGTTGACCAAATGCCTGTAAAGTTTTCAAGTGATTTTAATTCCAAGTTGGTTTTTTTCTAAACACAAAGGCATTACTTTCTTGGAAAACATCTGCCAATGAAAGCAGAAAACTGTCACCATGAACCTGTCCTAAAAATAATATTCTGGTAAAGCACTACTAATTCGCTAACTATAGAATATTGTGGGCATCCTGCAAGATTTAATGAGTTCAATAAACATAGAAGCACAAACAGGCAATTAACCTCATTTTCTTTGCAATGTCCAGAGAACACTCTTTGCGCTACCATTTACCATATAAAAACCATGAAAGTGCTGATGGGTTTTTAAGATACAAACAGGATTATCTGTCAGCAGCATTACTCTGAAACATCACATATTGCTCTACAAGCTAGAGAAGTGGGCCCATGTGAATCTCATGAAGTTCAACAATGTCAAGTGCAAGGTGTTGAATTTGGGTCAGGGTAACCTCTGGTATCAACGGTGGCTGGAGGAAGGAGNTCTTCCAACACAAACTATTCTACAGTTCCTTGACATGTTTAGACAGATTCTAGGCAAATGTCCTTTACCTTTACCTAGGCAAAAATAATTCCATACAATATTACAGATAAAGGGCTAGCAACCAACTCTGTAGAAAAAGATGTGGGGTCCTGATAGACAACAAAATGAACATGAGTCAGCAGTGCACCCTTGGAGCAAAGGCAGCCAACAGCACCCTGAGCTGCATTAGTAAGAATATAACGACCAGGTACATTCTACTTACTACTTGGTGTGCTGAGCCCAGTTTTGGGCTCCCCAGTACAACAAAGTAATAGATGTACTGGAATGAATCCACTGGGGGTCACCAAGATGGTCATGGAGCATAGGACCTTTAAGAAGAGGCCAAGAGCTGCATCTGTTCAACCTGGAGGAGAGAAGGCTTGGAAGTCTATCGAATTGGAGAATACAGGAAAGAGAGTGCACAGTAATGGGAGGAGAGCCAATGGACTTGGGAAGTTCCAATTAGATACAAGAAGGAAAAAATTGTCCTGCAAACAGTCAAATGGTGGAATAGGGACCCAGAGACACTGTGGTCATGGCCCTGCGTAAGTTGATCTAACTGTAATACTGTGTACAAGTAGCTGAACTAGATTGCACATGGAGTTTCTTTCCAACCTAGACAATTCTGTGATTCTCAGACCATTTTGGTCTTACAGTGCCCAACACGACTTTTCAGCAGTCAGGCATTAGTTTATTTGCAGTATATTAACTAAACAACTATTTTTAATACAATCTTTCATAATAAATCCTATCCCAGATGGTAAGATCAGTCCAAAAAAGACACAATGCTTTAAAAAACCTGAAGTATCTCTCATGACACAGTAATGAAACTGTTTAATTGTATCTTAATATTAAACCAGAATAGATTATTTGAATGTATAAACTCAGCATTGTAAATAGTTATCTAAAATATAATACTTCTTATAATCTCAAACAACTATAAAAAGGCAATATATAACAAACTTGAAAATCATATAATGAAGAAAAGCTGCTTAGTGTGCAAATAAAAGTTGTATTTGTAGATGTCAAAACTGTCTTATGGACTCCATCTTATGGACTACTGCTGTTTCATAGTTGAGTTGTGCAACTACATAAGCATTTTCTTATTATTTTTTTCTTTCTCTCTTGTTGCTAATTGTGTCCTTAAAATTATTCTTTTTTTCTGTTAAAATTAACGTGTGTCTGAGTTTATCAGATTGACTGCAGTAAGCTCAAAAGAACAAAGTCTTTGTCTTTCATATAATGATATGTAATATAGAAGTGAAAATTTCTTCACAGAAAGTCCTTACAGTGACTCAGTAGAGAGCTAAAGGAACAAGAGGTGGATTTGTTTTCATTTATTTGCAATATCTGGCCATTCTGACAAAAAACTTGGGAGAAAGACAAGAATGAGCAACAAAAGCCCAGAACGACAAGAAGCCTGTTTAAATTCAATAATCCTGAGTGACCAAGCAAATGTTTCAGATTATTTCAGCAGAACTAACCTTCCAGTAAAGATACATTTTTATATAAAGATATATATTTATCGAATTTAAATAAAGTTTGATACAAGGACACATTTAAACTAGGAACATCAGGAAATTGGTGCCCAAAAGCACATGTCAAAAGGCTCTATATGCCTCAGTGTCTTATTTTTCTATGTAATGTTCTCTAGGTACCTAGGGTTTTTCCTCTACCATGCCTATCATTATCTTATAAACTGTGGACATGTAGAGTTTTCTCCCTTGATTCTACTGCTGCTTCAGTCAGAATGTTTCTATCCTCAAATTAATTCCTCCAGAGACTACACCTAAGCTGTTGCTGCAGGAACAGGAATTGAAGCCAGCTATCCCCACAGCTCAGGTGAAAACCTTAATCAGCAGACACTGACTCAAGCTGCTGCTTCTCACCTCTCTTTGCTCCTCACAAATTGGCAGTTCTTGGCTGTGCAAAGGAACAACTGACTTTGCAGAGCTGCACAGGTGCTGGGACTTCCCACTATAATATACACAACACCAAGGTTCCAGCCTCTGTCCTCAGAGTTGCAACTGAACCCCCTCAAAGTGACAAAGAAGCTGAGACCAGTAAAAGCCACAATCTCCAAGACAGAATATGTAGGTGCTACCTACCTTTACACACTAACATACACACATATCTCCTCCTCTTCCAGCTGTGTAAGAGCAACAGTAAGAATTAATCATGGTTTCCAAAGAAGTACTGTTGTACCTATCAAGTTGCAGATGGCAAATAGAGAAAGGTGTCATCCTGAACATACTGTGATAATCTGAAAAAGGAGCTCGATCTCCAGGAAGAAGAGGGGTTTCAGACAAACCAGCTGTGCTTATCATTTCCTACAAGCCTCTTGCGAACAGTCTCATGCAGGTTAGGCAGGTAGTTATCCATTTCCTTTAGATTCATTCCAAGGCACCTATTCTTCCAAAAAAACCACAAGGAGTCAAGAAATTGTAATACAGATTTCTGTATTTGGCTACCAAAACTGCTTCCCATACCTTGAAATTGGTATTCACTAATAGTCCATTATGAATTATACTTTACTGTTTTTGATTTTAATATACTTGGCAACTGTCATATCCAAAATCTGTAGCAAGATCTTCTTCACTGACTAGCAACAGATTTCACCACTATATTTTGTCTCCTGAAGTCTACATCATTTGTTCAGTCATGAACTGCCACAAAATAGGATTGTTACCCAGCTTTCAAAAAAGGAAATACGCAAATGACTTATTTGACTCCAAATGATAATAAAGATACCAGAAAAAAAAAAGTCTTTGCCTGCGCCAAACAGTGAAAATACAGAACACGTATTACTAAAAGCACAAAATAACAGTAGGACAGGAATTTATTTTTTAGAAACTGCGACTTATTCACTCAGTAGATGTCTCAGTAGGGCACTATAAAATCATAACAACAGATATCCCATAATAATCTTTAACAACACAGTGCAAATGTAGAAAACATCATCACATAATTCTACAAGAAGAGGCTCTTAGTGGGGAGAACTGGCTACATAAGCAGGAGTCAGATGACCTAGATTCAACCCAGCTCCTCTACTGACTCTAGGCTTATCTACCCAGGGAAAACAACCTATAATAGCTTCTCCTACAGACACTTATTCCATTAGTTCTAAAATTTCTATGTTCAGGTAATTGAGTTCACTTTAGAATTTGACTCAAGAAAGCACAGAATACTTACCATGTTTAAATTTCATATGCCAGCTTATTTTGCAACAGGTTCAATGTGTAAACAAGACTTGATTATAAGGCTCAAAATAATCAGCATATCACTTGGTGCTTAGATGTATTCAAAGAGTAGATGACAATAAATTATGTTACATAGATCAGAATACTATTTTGAATCTGCAAATATTCAACACCTACATCTAGATCCTCAACTAATGTTATACATATCTAACACAGACATGTAATTTGCAATTTTTTTCCAAATTGTTTAATGATTATGTAAAACACTATTTTCTGACTTCTACTCCTCAACAACTCAAAGAAACATCAGCTAATTCCACATACAAAAAAATTTAAAGATACATTTACTGAAAAATAAGGCAGAAAATTGTCTTCTTTTTAGTAAAGAGGCTTCCGCTATCCATGCACAAAATTTTTTTTGTTAAAGTGCATTTTAGGGTGAAGTCAAAAATACACTGGATTTAGAAACTATATTAATTCAAATTGCACTTTCCTATTTTCATGAAGCATCTTTGAACTGCAATTTAAATTTAAAATACTTCATCAGTGAATATAAAAAGTTTTGTGCCACATCTATACAATACAGGGAAATGAAAATAGGCAATTACGTCTTATTCTTGATCAAAACATTATTTTAACTTATCAAAGTGCTTAATTTCCATCTGAATTAAATGTCTTAAAGCTACTTACTACTTATTTATGTTTGTTATGGAACTGACATGCTATATGTTTCCTTGCATCTCTGACATTTCAGTAATCAAAACACGTTTGCTTCTTTATGCATACTAAAGCTAAGACTAGTTAGTCTGAAGAGTTTGTTTTCAAGAGAAACTTCACCAGGAAAAGATAAGGTAGCATTGTCTGTTAAAATAAAAAAAAAATCGAACGAGTATCGCAAACAAAATGGCACCGGTGTGATTATTAATGAGACATATTTCTTTTGAAGAGTTGTAGTATTCCTGCATAGAATTTTGAATCCAGTGAGATTAAATAAAAGCCCTACTAGCTTCGGCTGGGTTGGAGTCAAATTTCTTCATAGTAGTTGGTATGGGGCTATGTTTTAGATTTCTGATGAACAGTGCTGATAACACAAGGATGATTTAGTTATATCTGAGCAGAGCTTACACAGCATCAAGGCCTTTTCTGCTCCTCAGACTGCCCTGCCAGCGAGGGCGTTGGGGATGCACAAGTAGCAGGGAGCGAACACAGGCAGGGCACCTGATGCCAACTGACCAAATGGATACTCCATAACATATGGCATTTGTGTTCAGCAATAAAAGCTAAAGGAAGAAGAAGAAAGAGGGGGACATCTGCACTTATGGTGCTTGTCTTCTCAAGTAACCATTAATATGTAATGGAGCCCTGCCTTTTGTCAGATGGCTCCGAGAAAAATTATATGATTAAGCATTAAAATTAATTACATTATTTTTAAAATTCTTCATACATTGTCTTGTAACAGTGAGAGTTTCTCATACTTTCTCTTTTCAATATATTTGTTTTATACGAAACAGTAAGTCTAGGTCTGTCTCTCAGAACATAAATGAGCTTTGTCTTTACATCACATAAAATTTCGTTGTGGGAAACTAGAAGGAAGGGGAATAAAGACAATTTAAGGAAACTAATTCCTGTGAAGATTTCAAATATTTGAAAATTAAAACCATTCAACTTGCATTTTATCTAAAATACATGCAAAATGTGGTCTTGTGAGTGAGCGAACAACCTATTTATACTTGTGGACTGTTTCCAGGAAGATACCTTCTCCCTGTTCCCTTAACACTATCTTACGGACACTTTAAAAATTAAGTTGTCGTATCAGTCTTTCCCTTCTACATTAAAATTAGGCTGATAACTGTTACCAATTACTGAGAAAAAAACACATCTTATTTAGCAATAGCAATATTCATAAGTTCAAGTCTGCCCCCACTAAAAGAAAGTTTATGGACATCCTCTCTTGCATTCAAAGTCTAGGGTTTTTTTTAAATTCTAAATATATATTCAGATTCAATGTCTGTTTATTGCTAGGGTAAGGCTAATAGCATTGATATGGCTTTTCCTAACTGCAATCTTAATTATTCCTTCAAAGGAGGAGGAAGAGGATAAGCAGGAGGAAGAAGAAGCTGCAATTCTGTAGCTGTCTAACGCTCTTGGTTCCAACATTATTTCACTTGCTTTCATGCTACCAGATCTTCCTTTCATTCGCTGATTATTTTACTGGCACTATTGTTAGACCAGGCTATCAAGGCTTTAGACAGTCCCTTCAAGCCGTGATGAATGTTCCTGGTATTCCATATGCTTTGTGACATTTGAGACTCCCAAGCACTACGTTTAATCAGTGCAATATGCTTCAACGGTTCTCATCATCACACAACCTCTAAGTCAAAATAACAAAACAACCTCCTCCCAAATCCTTTTAAATGTGATACTTTATCACAGTTGCCAGAATAAATTTTCCGCTAGTGACAGCTCCGTTTTTTTCCAAATGCACACATGTACCATTTTAAAATATTCATTCCATTTATGGAACACACAGAATTATGCAGTAAGTTATAGTATGTGAACACTCATAGCCAGATTCAAAACATGTAAATGGATTTCCTAAGAAACTTTTTTTTTGGTTATCCAAAGACAGTATATTTTGAGTAATTTAATAAAATGTCATTGAACTAGTTGTTCAAAAGAGATATTTGAGTCTTACTGACTTCATATACTTACTATTAATGTCAAAAGACTACATGATTAACTCACTCCATGAACAACTCACATACATGTAAACACCAAATATAGAATAGTTAGGGCCATTTTTTTTCACATCAATTATTGGAATTCGAGGACATGGTTTACTGGTAAACATCGTGGTGGTGCTGAGTTGATAATTGGACTTGATAATCTTAAACATCTTTTCCAACCTTAATAACTTTATGATTGCTGATTATCAATTACGTCTTCAATATTATAGGCTATCACATTTTATTTCTGTTCTTTATATATATTATATGAAAATATCAGAAAATAGAAGCTCTGCTTTACTTGAATCAACATGTCAGATAAAAGTTAGATGTTGTTCTTTAAAAAATCAATATAAACCCTCTAAATCTTTCAGAAGTTATCAAAAACAAAAAATCATCTTACTTCAACATTCTTTTGGTTTTGGTATTTCCTCAAAAAAACTGGGAATCCACATAGATCCTAAAGCCCTTTATGATATAAAACTTGCTTCCCTACCTATAGTTACATTTGGAATCCTCAATCCAATAAACCTGTCATTTCCTGATACTCAAGACAAGAATAAAACCATAGAAAACTGAAACAACAACACTGAATCCATTGGTGTTTTAATTAGTGATTTCCATAAACTCTGTATCTGTAAAAATTAAAAAAAAAAAGGAAAAAAAAAAAGAAAAAGAAAAAAGACAACACGGAATTTGTATTCTATCTTAGTGTACATACATACAGAGGTGCTTTACTGAATGCTCAAATGAAAATAAGGTAAAAGAAGGATCCCTTCAACATTCTATAAAAATGTAGGTGCACTGGACATACAAGTAGAAACACAAGAGAAATAAAATAATTTAGTAAGAATATCAAATAAACAGAAATGGTTGCACAAAAAAAAAAAAATTGATATCAATTCCTTATTAATTTCCTCTCCAAATGCAGCATTTCGCCATTGGAAGTTCTCCTCTATATTCTAAAGAGATGGGAAATAGCATGACTTTTTATTCTAACTGGAAATGTCCACTACTCTTTTGTGTGAGCCTCTTTCAAGAAAAGAATAATGGTCCAATACAAGCAAAACTTTCCAAACAATTCTATTTCTATTTTAAAGTTTATGGCCACTACCAGGACTATTTCCATCAGTATTGCTGGCAGCTGGGCTGTCTGTCCAGTTTTCTTTCTCTGCACAAGGCTGCCAAGAGTACTGATATGGAGAGGAGCTTCTAAGGTTTCTGTCCCACTAAGGAAGAAGGGTAACCAGACATCCAACAAGACTGTTTGCCTCCTCAGGAAACACGTGTCAAACTAAGTCACAGCTCACTCTTTTCCTGAGTCACCTACCTGCATATTTAGCTAACATTTCTTTTAGGCAACCAGCCCTTGGCCAACACACTACTTCTCCCAAGCACCAAGACTTCTAGACAGTCTAGGAAGCAGCTCCAGTAGCAATTCAGATCGGCAAAAAGATTCGTCTTTTCTGTTTCTACCATAATCTGAGGTGGTAAAAAAGCAAAGGTAAAAGGTTAACATGGACATGAAACTACATCTAGGATTACAGCAACGCTCAATAGAGTAATTTAGTAAAGTAAAATAAAAAAAAAAAGAAAAATAAAACAAACAAAAAAAAAACCACAAACCCTAAAACCAAAACAAAAACAAGCACAAAAAAATGTATACAACCCCCCCCAAAACCCCCACCAAACCAAATCAAAAACAAACAAACAAAAAAAGACTCCCAAACAAACCACAACAACAACCAATAAACCAAACCAACCCCAGGAGGGAAAAAAACACAAAACAAACAAAAACTGAAGATCCACAGCTAAAATATTATGTAACATAATATTGATTATGTATCATAATCAAACCATATAAATTTTTGTGCATCCTGCTCCCTCAGTGTAATCCAACCTTAACCTGTACAGGAAGAAGCAATTCTACTGCCTTCAGAAAGCACAGAAAACACATGCCATCTGCCTCAGAACAAAATATCTTCTAAATATCCCATAAAGTCCTCCTAAACATTCCAGAATGCTTACTGTAACTATTCACATATTATTTTGCAAATATACTTTGCAATCTTAAAGTGAAGGTAAGACTGAGTTTTCAATCAGAACAGGAACTATGGCTGTTTTATGTGCCTTGGACAAGCCGTAAGATTCAAACATACACCATTGTGACTGTCACACCAACTGGCAGGAACTTTCCTTCCAAAACTTCATTATGTTCTCGAAATGTAGGTTTAATACTTTCTTGTTAGGATGCCCTCTTTCCCTTTTGCTAATGTAAAACAGTGCTTACCAGAAACATCTACTGTTGCCTCTCAAATCACCTGATGAATTAGTCAACTTCAGAGCAAATTATTTCAGCATGTATTTTAGATCTGCCATGCCTGTGAAATCATGGAGGATTTTTTCAAGTCTAGCAGTCACTCTAGTAAGAGATACTTCTCTTTCTTTCAATAAAGTACCCAACAAGAGTGGATAGGATGCCAATGTGCTGTAACCGCAGCACGTTGTGCAAAGTAACACCATCCTGCCTCCTTCAACTCTTCTCATCTCTGCTCAGACCTTAGACTTGTATGTTCTTTGGGGCAGGACTTCTTTATTTTTGTTCTGGTTTTGCACAGCACAACGAAATTTGCATCCAAATCTGGGCACTATGGATATGGCATTACAACCATCCAGGAATAACATCTACTGTGTAGGTTTGATCTGAAGTATGATTTTATAGAAATATGTATTAACATACATATATTTTCTACTATGGATTCAAGAATGTCATTGTTCAGAAGAAAACGTTCAGTAAAGTATGTTTTCTTACATTTATTAGCTTTGTTAAATTTATTATCATTATCTACGCGATAAACATGTCCACGCACATAGCAATGCAATCTATACTGAGTAGACTTGAAAACAGTAACCATTTGTCCTTAAATATGACTTTTAGAGGCTTTTTTCCAGGAGAAACATACTATCTGAATGAGTGGTTAAAAACAAAAGAATAAAAAGTATAATAATTTTTGGATGATACCATCAAAATTATTGAAGAATATTGTATTAAGCAGTAAACAAACCTGGGCAAAATAAGGAAATTCAAAGTAGAAAAGTAAAATGGAAAGGCTGATTTACAAGTGATTTTGTCTTACAAAGTCACCGCAATACTGCAATAAAAAACTGGAGGTGCTAGTAAACAGTTAGTGTAATAGTATAGTATAGTATAACACAATACAGCAATCAAAGAGCTGACCACTCCTAAGGGTATCACATCCATGCCTTCAATGTGATAGCCTGTCTGTGGCATAATAACCACTATAATTTAATTTAGATTATGACAGTAAACTTGGGTCACTGAGATTAAAAAAAAAAAAACACAACCAAAAACACATCCCCAAAAAACCCAAAACCAAAACAAACAAACAACACAAAAAATCAAAACCAAACTAAAACAAACAAACAAAAACCAGCAAGAGAAACTGGAGCTACCAAAATAATGTATGAGTTGAAGGGACTGAATTTTATGCAAAGGTCAGAAGAGATAGAAGGCAGTACAAGGCAATGTGGCATCACTGAGAAAGGACTAAACTAACATGGTAGCTTCACTGGTAATTCAGTGTGTCATTTTAAGCATATTTCCCTCATCCTCCTTCTCTGCCTTCCTTTTCTTCTATTCTTTTTGGCAATTTGAGTATCTGCACAGATGTGGACAGACACTGAACTCATTCTGACCGCTCTGCACAACAGCTGAATGGGAATCATCTCCAACCAAAATGAGACTTAATGACACTGTGCTGGGGTGTTCAAAGCCAACAATGCATGATGACATCTTCTTTCTATATTTACAGTCTCTCTGTCTCAACTGGATCATAATATTTGGTTTGGTAATGTAAATAAAAATATTTCAAACATCAACAAAATGACAGCAAAAAAAATAAATTATCAAAATGCCCACACACAGCGATCTTCATCTCTCTACACAGAGGGAGAGCAGCCAAAGATGCATAACTTGTGACAATGTTATAGTATCAACAGACATCTTTGGGACAGGCCTAACACAGAGCCTCAATTTGCAGTTTAGAAAATGACACAATGGGGAGTATATTTTCAGATTAGTACCGTCTGTGCCTTCATTTATTTTGGACACTCCAGCATCCAGCTATAACAGTCCCTGAGACATCACAGTTCCTGAGGACAGCAATCAGGGAGTGCTGATACTACCAGATTCAAAAACGTAGTGTGACAACTAGTGCAAGGGGAAGTCCAATTCAGGCTTCAAAGCTTTTAGGTTCAGATAAATATTTTTGTGCCTGGTGACAGCCAAGCTGCCTGCTGCTGTAGCTATACTTTTACCAGTACTCATACCAGCTGGCTTAAATCAGTTTGAGCATAAGACTTCAGAGGCCTTACTATCTCATCTGCATCATGATCTGGGCAAGGGGATCAAGTGCTCCCTCAGTTAGTTTGTAGACGACGCCAAGTTGGGTGGGAGTGTTTGTCTGCTGGAGGGTAGGAAGGCTCTGCAGACAGATCTGGACTGGTTGGATCAATGGGCCAAGGCCAACATTATGAGGTCCAACAAGGTCAAGTGCCAGCAACTGGGTCACAACAACCCCATGCAAAGACATAGTCTATGGGAAGACTGAATGGAAAGCAATCCAATGGAAAAGGATCCNCCATGCAAAGACATAGTCTATGGGCCAATGGAAAAGGATCTGAACACAAGCCAGCAGGGTGCTCAGGTGGCCAAGATGGCCAATGGAATCCTGGCTTGTATCAAGAATAGTGTGGCCAGCACGATCAGGGCAGTGATCGTCCTTCTGTACATGGCACTGGTGAGGCCACATGTCAAATAACTGTGTTCAATTTTTGACCCTTAAGTACAACAAAGACATTGAGCTGCTGGAGCATGTCCAGTGAATGACAATGGATCTGGTGAAGGGTCTGGAGCACAGATAGGAGCACCTGAAGGAGCTGGGGTTGTTTAGCCTGGAGAACAGGAGGTTCAGGGGAGATCTTATGGCTCTCTACACCTACCTGAAAGGAGGTTATAGCCAGGTGGGGGTCAGTCTCTTCTCCCAGATCAGAAGAAATTGGACAAGAGGAATGGTCTCAAGTTTGCTGGGAAGGAGTGTGTGCAGATTAGATATTGGGAAAAATTTCTTCACCCAAAAGGGTCGTCATGCATTGGAACAGGTTGCTCAAGAAAGTGGTTGAATCAGCATTCCTGGAGGCATTTAAAATACATGTTGATGTGGGGCTTACAGACATGGTTTACTGGTGAACTTGACAGTGTTAGGTTCATGGTTAAACTCTATCATCTTAAAGGTTGTTTCCAAGCTAAATGATTTTACGATTTTGTGATTCAAAGACCATCATCTTTCCAGTTGTCCCCTTCTGTACCTCTCAAATCAATTTGTTATCTTTTGCTAATAACTACTTTCACTCACATACTCATATTACAGAAAATTCAAGGAGTTTGTCTCCTTTCATGAGCTGGAGAACCTCTGGCCTTATTTCTGCAAATATGGGTTTTGAAATGCAGTGCTTATCTAAGAAATCTTGTAGAAATTGCTCCTTTGCTAATTAACACAAGTCAGACAGATAGGAAAGTACTGATAGACTGCATGCAAAGTCTTTACACTACGACAATTACGCTAATGTTCTATGATGCTTTTTTCTTATTTTCTTTTTAATTGTAGAGACGCAGAACATAATCCTGTGAACATCCGAAATTGATGGCACTTATTATCAAACTAAACACTAGGCAATCTCCTTTCTGATTCCTTGCATTTTATGCTGCCAGTATTTTTTGTTTTGTTTTGCTTTTTAAGCAGCTGTCTCTAAAGACTCACAGGCATAAGCAGCTCTAGAAAAGATCCTCTCTTCCAATACTTGGCTCTAATTTAAAAGATGCAGCCAGCATCCTCTCCCTACAGACATTCACTAAGGCAAACGGGAAGACTCCAGTGAGTCGTGGTATAGTATAGGCTAAGTCGGGCATTCTTCCTTTACTTCTTTCATAAATTTTGTGATCAGAAATGTAGTTGCCAAAAGCACAGCATGCAGGTTACATTCATATTTGTATCATGTACACCTAAAAAGACCAAAAACACAAACTCACCACAACTGTCTATGTATGAAATTTTTAAAATTTTGTTATGTTTGTTTGTGTACAATACTACATATAAACACAAGGCCAAAATAAGTTCTCAGAAATGGAAAATCATGGAAGAGAGATGATTACATCACTGTAGAATAATTTTTCACTGAAATTGTTAATTGCTAAGCAACACATTCCCATTTTCACTATCTGTGTTAGCATTGCAAGGCTCTGTTTCCATATTTCTCCCTTTGTGTGCATTTTCAAATCTGTAATTCTTAGGGTTTATTTCCATTGCAGAGGTAAATCTGGCTGCTGCTGTTTGTACTCATCCAACAGTACCTGGGCCAAAGACAGTAAAATACCCAGTCCCAGCAGCCCATTCTGGGATACAGGCAGACTTCTGCAGTAGGCTAATTAACATGTTAGTAGTAATTTTTTCCCTGTAACCCCCTGCCCATGCCCTGTCTAATCCCAAGAAGATTTCCAGGGGTATGACCTAGTGGTTATAATTCCCAAAATAAAATAGCCTAACCTGAGTATAGCAGTAGTGTGGATGTCATACTTGAGCTTGTCCTAAAAAATTTGTTTAGCATGACATTTAAATTGCATGTGGCAATGCAGACAAGTAACTGCCTTACTTGCCCTTAAACCAGTTTTTACAGTTTTCACACTTAAACACTTGGAAATTTTGTTGCAGCAGTACAGGAGAGCACCCAGCCTGCTCTGCCAGCAGGTACACTGGCCACAGCAGACTCAGAATGTGTGGGGACATGTCCACCTTTCCAGATCATGACATACGAACCTGCCTTCTGTTTGATGTTTCATGATAAAAGGCCAAGATAGTTTCTGGCATAGTTAAAACACTGGTGTGATAGGTATATGTTCTGCACTGCCAGTTCTGATGAAATGAACAGCAACTTCGAAAAGAAATCTGTTAATAGCAGAGAGCTGTATCATTTTGCAAGGCTGCAGACACATTTACTTTAGCTTGTCTATCAAAGCCCATATTACCATGAAGGCTTAAGAACAAACCCTTCTTCTCCTTCAGGTGGTCATGACATAGACAAGTAGCCTTTTTAAAACCAGTCAGCAAGTGAATCTAGAAGTCTTCTTTTGACAAATCAAGCAAAACATTATAGAAAATTAGTTTAAAATAACAAAAAAGTCCACATGCTTACTAAGCTTAGTAGTCTTATAATTCAATATAGCCTATGTTAAATAGGCTTTCCTTTAGAGTTATGGCAATGTAAATGATTCAGTTTGAATTTCTGTACAAAATATCACTGGAGATTGTTCACTCACTCTAAGGTTTTCAAAAAGGGCAATCCTGCCCAAAGAAGAGCCCACTTTTTATATGCAGTGATGGCTACTATTACTGGCCTGGGACATGAAGTCCTTCTTTTGTCTCAAAGCAGTTTTCCAGCAGGAAATTCAACAAGACCCAAGTAGGTCATTCCCTCTGACTGACAGCAGAACTGCTGTAGCATTTGCAATTCACAGTGTTGAGTAAATGCTCTCCTTGCAGCAGAGCATACAGCAACTACCTTTTCTCTCTCCATCCTTAATTTCCAGACATGCTACACAGCTACACACCTACTCAGAACTGACAATCATTTTCCAATGTTCATACAAAAAGCTATTACAGGACAAATCATATTCGTATATTGTCTCTCTCCCGCTAACATTACAGTGATTTATACCATTTTGAAAGCTATATCCTTCTGCCATTTAGCCAGAAAGTCTTTTCCATTTATTATGACTAGAAGAGCAAATAATTACAACAGATTCTGCAACAGATTACAGTTACATTTTGAAATCACTAATCAGCAATTTATATTATATATATCCTTAGGCTAAGATTGCTTAAAGGTAATATTTATTATTGTAAAAAATTATTTTTCAGAAGAGGATTAAACCATTCCTGTTACTAAACTGCTGGAATAATCACAACACATTAGTACTTGCAATAACAACTGAACTTGATTTAAAGATTTCATACCTAAGAACCTAAGGTCTAATTTTCAAAAATTGAAAGAATTACCTCAGAGTGCACAAGGTTCACCGTAACTAAAGAGCTAATCACAAACCCAAACCTCCTCACATGTGTCTAACTTTAAAACAACCCTCCACCTGAGCATATATTTCATTGAAATTGCCATAAACATACTCTGCAGTAAACAAATCTTTACCAGAATGAAAAATATAAAATGTGCCCCTTCGCAACTAATAAAAACCTGACATAACAGTCACCATGGATGCTGTCCACACACACACACGTGAGGCACCAAATACTGTGATAAAACTATGTAGGGCAAAGTGAACAGACCTTCCAATACCAGAAAAACTCTTATATGAAACAGTAATGAACTTAATAGAAGAACAGTTTCCACAAAACATTTATTACATTTCTGATCACTCCATCTCTTTCTCAATAGAGACATCCCAGATACTCTGAAAAGATAAGCTTAGAGACTAAAAGTTAGAGCTTTGCCAGATACTAAAAATCATGGACCTAACAATGACACATTATTATTTCACTCACATCTCTCCCTAGACAACTTCTCCATGTTCCACAGGTAATAATTATCTGTCTCTTCATTCCACAGAGCTAACAACTTGAATACCTCCAGCCTTGCTAGCAGCTTCTACTGTCCCACAGGTTAAAAAAACCCTGCCATTGTTTCTCAAATTGTGTATTAAATGATCATTAAATTAAACAGAGCAACTATTTTCAACATGTAGTGTTGTATTTCAGTTTTGGAAAGATGGTTTTGTATCCATGGAGAGAGAAGCCCATGCTACAGCAGATTTCCTGTGACCCTGTGGAGGACCCATGGTGCAGTGGGCTACTCTTGAAGGACTGTACCCTGTGGAAAGGGACACATGCTGGAGCAGTTCATGAAAAACTGTAGCCCGTGGGAAGGACTCACAATGCAGAAGTTCATGAATGACTGTCTCCTATGGGTTGGAACTCATGTTGGAGGCAGGGGAAGGACTCCTCTCCCTGAGCAGCAGCAGAAACAACTTGTGATCAACTGACCATAACTTCCACTTCACATCTCCCTGTGATGCTTGGGGAGAGAAGGTAGAGACCGAGATGGAAGGAGGGGTGAAGAGAATATGCTTTTAGGATTTGTTTTACTTCTTGTTACCCTGTTATGATTTTGACTATCAATAAATTCAATAAATTTCCCCAAGCTGAGTCTGCTTCGCTTGTGATGGTAACTGGTTAATGATTTTTCCCTGTCCTTAGAAATCCTTATAATTCATCAGCCTTTTGTTATATTTATTCTCCCCTGTTCAGTTATGGTGAAGAGTGAAAGAGTGTTTTTGGTGGGTACCTGGCACCTGGTCAATCCACCACACTCATCCGTCCCCCTTACAATGGGGGAGGACACCATATCCTTAGAGTATTCTTGATATGTATTTGCCTCACATATTTTAAGCCTCCAGAGACCCAGATGCCCTACAGTTTTTCCAATTATTTAGCTGTGTCATATAAAAAGAGTATTCTTACCCCAAATTCTCAGTGTTATGGAGTATGCAGATTATTTTTCTTCCATTTTTGATCATTTGGAAAACAGAACCATCATTGTTCATAGTAATCTTTCCTACATTAGAAGACAAACTTTTTTTGCAATAATATTGATATATATATTTGTCATGGTTTTAAGGAGCCAGAGTTTTTTATTAGCTGGGGGGGCTATGAGAAAGGCTCCATTTTAGTAGAGCTACTGTTAGCTGCAAGCTAGCCAAGGTCAGCTGGTAATGCCTCTGTGATAACATATTTAAGAAGGAGAAGAAAAAAAAGGCAAGGCAGAACATCATGGCCACTTAAGGGAGAGTGAGAAGTTTGATTAACACCAAGGTTGGTGAGAAGGAGAAAGAAAAGATGCCTTATACACTGGAATAGGGCCCCAGCAACCCATGAGGGACCATAGGGAGCGAAGATTCGCCTGCAAACCCGTGGAGGACTGGAAGACTCCATGCTGGAGTAGATAAGTGCTGGAAAAAGATAGGTTGTGATCCTGTGGGATGTTTGATTTCTATGTCTGGAGCGGGGGCCTGATAGAGTCCTGTAGGCCGTGGGAAGAAGAGACCCACACTGCAGCAGCAGAGCAGCATTTCTTGGGAGAACCAGTGACCCGTGGAGACCCACACTGAAGCAGCCAAGCAGCCGGCACCTGAATGACTGCACCCTTGGTAATACGACTTACGTGACAACATACCTTGAAAAGCTGCTGTCCATAAAGGATAATAAACCTACAAAGTAGTTTGTAATAGACTGTTTGTGGGAGCAAACCCAATGGGAAAGCCTGGGGTTGGACTTCTTTTTTTCTCTGATCAGCGGCAAAAACAACCTCTGACCATAACCCCCGCCCCTGTCTTCCTGGGCTGCTGAGGGAAGAAGAGAGATCCAGGGGAGGGTGGGGGAAAGGTGTCTGCAACATCTCTCAAACTTCTCACTCTTAAACTCTTAAGCTCTGATTTTAGTAGTAGTGAATTCTTAATTTTCTAAGTTAGAGCCTGTTTTACTTGTGAAATAGTTAATAAAAAGTTATTTATAATCCTTATCACAAAAGTTGAGGGTTTTTTTTTCCCTTCTCTCAGAAACTTTGGATGTTTGTGTGAGTCCTTGGCATTTAGCCAGACTCAAACCATAACAATATCTCTCAACCTTTATATTCAGTACTAAGAAACACTCTTTTGTCCTCTAATATCTGGTGCTGGTTATTGTTTGTCTTCTCTGGAGGCTGTCCAATTCATCTATGTCTTTCTTTAAGCCTAATGCCCAAGACCAGGCAAAATACTTCGTGATATCCCACTCACTGGAAAAAAAGCTCAGTAGCAACTCCCATGTGTTGCAGATGACGTTCTTGTCTGCATGTCCCAGGGCTATTTGCTCTTTTTTATGCAAAAGAATCACATCATTAATTAATTTCAATTTGTGAGCTTTTATAACACCCAGATATATTATATACTACTGCTGCCTACACGCTGATTTCCCATTTTGTATATAAACACTTGATTCTTCATTTCTAAGTTGTAGTAGTTAGCATTTGTCTTTATTCATCTTCATCTTATTGACTGGAAAACATTATTCCAATTTATCACTCATTTTGATCTGACACTAAGAAGTGCTTAGTACTCTTAGAACCTCCCTGCTACGCACAAAACCATAAAAATGCTTTCTCTTGCAAAGGCTCTTATTACCTTTTTTTGTTTTAATTAACTAAAACTCTAGTTGCATCTTATTATACATGTAGATCAAATGGAATATACAGTCCTCTAGATTTAATGAATTTTGTGATCACAGTTGAGTTAATGGAATGTACAATTTCTAAATATGGTACATATATTCAATCTCTTACCAAAAGTGCTCATACAGCACTGCAAAGAGAACTGATATTACATACTTCAAAATCAAGATAATTAAGTATAAAAAGAAAAAAGTTTGTAAAGGAGAAGAAAGATAACTCAGCACAGATTATGGTAAAGAAAAGAAACAGCTATGACTTTCTACAACATGGAAACACACTGCAAATCAAAAACTGACATATAACCCCTGATAACAACAAAAATCCACAGGGGAAAAAAACCCTAAAAAACCCCAAACAAACAAAAAAACCCACCACCCAATAAGAAAACTAAACAGCATCTGTCTACAGGAAATTCTACAAATCTGTAGCTTGGTAGATCAAATCAAATCAAATCACCAAAATTCACCATTAGACGTCAATACAACTTCCAAAGTAGATTCTTGGAAAACTTTGTACTACCTTCAGATTTTCAAATAAATACTTAACATTACATAGATAGGAACTAGTCAGCACAAAATTTCTGGAAAAAAAAATCTATTGAACTAGATAACCTTCTCAAGTTAAGGAAAAAAAATTTAAAAAAGAAAAAAGTGTACATGATAATTTTGTACAACTTTTAGTTTCTTTCATAATGGTACAGCTCTCGGCAGTGGAGGGGTAGAAGAGGAGATAGGGACAGGAGGAGATAATAAGAGACAACTGTCAACCACACCACCCTCAAGAAAGGGAATGTTGATCCAGGAAGGTCAGCAGGAGAAAGTGGAGGTGCAACAACTGGAGAAAGAAATTTAGATCAATCAAAGGGTATTTTAAAAGATTTCTGAACTGCACAGGGCAAAGACAGAGAACGGGTAAGTAGATCAAATAACAAAATAATGCATACAAATACCCCAAACTGTTGTCTTCCCAGTGAGTGCAGTATACCGTAATAAATATTCCCCCACTCTAAATCCTATGCACTTAGAGTAAACTATAGCATTTTTTGTTAAAATCTCCCAAAACATCACTCAAATATGATTCATTTATCTTTACTAAATCTCTGCTAGGTAACTATAGTTTTTATCACTTTATAAATGGACTGACAGACAGTGTGCCTTGCCCAGTCTCACAAAATGACTGTGGCAGGATGAAACTACTTCAAATCCCAACCTTCTTCATCATCTATAATATCATCCTTTCTCTACACTTTTCCAAGTATTTTCTGAAGACTGGCACTAACAACACCACCACTTGAAAACAATATTATATTTTCAAGATATGCCCTCAACTGTGCCACTAGGTATGCAGAGTAATACAATCCGCCTCTTTTGGAAGAAAAGATCTACTGAAAAAGTGCATTTATAGGTGGATAACTGAAGCTTGGCATTATCAAAAATAGATGCATATTCTGCCAGTTTTACGACGCATAAGCCAAATGGATACCAAATGCCCCAGCTCATATTCATGGCAAAACATAAGTCAATTCAATCAACAGTAGAATTAATTGCTTAAGAACAGTTCATGCACACTGATTGTTGTCAGTCACCTTCAAATCCTTACCCCAAGAGCAAATTTGTTTATTTGCTAAATCAAAGAAGTGCAGGATTGAAACATTTCTATGTTAAGCACTTCAAAATGACTATAAATGATGCATTCTGTAACCACTGAATGAAACAGTTCTGGAATTAACAATTCAAGCATTTCACAAGTTGAGAAGTAAAAAATCTGTTCCACCACAGGGAGCCATAAAACGGTTAATACATAGAAATATATGAATAGAGGAAAACCTATCAGCATGAATAAGCAGCAAGCAAACGAACAAACAGTTTTCTAGGAAACTCAGGTCCTACATTTGATGGATCATTGATTCTTAATACTTCTCCATAACTCAGCACTTACTAATAAATGAGCAGTAAAGCCCCATCTATTACTATTAGAATTGGATAGTGGTATAATAGGCTGACACATGTTTACACCTACACAAGCACATGGATTTTTCCACTGCTATCACGCACTGAGCAGGGTGCAGTGATCAGCTGTTGCTTGGAAAGGAGCTGATACTGCAGTGCAATGCAGCAAACAAAAGCTGCCACTGTCATGTTTTGAAACTGTTGCTTCTGAAAGTAAGGATAGATTGAGATATGCTATACCTCTCTCTCAAACTCAGCCTGTGATTCTGAGAAATTTTCCTATCTCTCTTCATTGGAAAAATATGTAAATAAATAAATAAAATATGTATGCAGAGTCTAACTAGTAAAATAACATTGCTGCCTATATGCTGAGAACATAATAGACTACTTCCAGAAGAATGTTTCTTCCTATTAATTTATGCTTTGAAACTCAGACCTAGGAAGGCGCTCCTATTTCTCAGTGAAGAACTAACACTAACTTAGAGAGATTTCCAGTTCTGAGAATCTCTGAGATTTCAATATTATTCCCATTTTGAAACAAAACTTCAAACCAAAGCTACCTCTTTACAAACAAGAAGTAGGAGCTGCACACGAATTGGAAAACTGGGGAGAACAGCATGTTTTAAACAAGATTAGCACTTTGACTTGAAAATCAACTTCAAGTCATCCATTAGTGTATAAAGGATATAGTTTTTACATACTAGCTTCTTCTTTGCACAAGGCTATAATCAATTATCTATTTTAAGATAGTATATCCTGTTCTACTTGTCTCTTAAGATTCAATAATGAAAGTCACACTAGGAATCTTAAAGGTTAATGAGAATAATTTTTCCTGATCCAGAACAAGTAATTCAGTATACTATACTTAAGGAAAATAAAAATGCTATTTCAAGAATGTCTCAAAAAGTCATTTGTTGCCTCTTACTCCTCAAAAAGACTGACCTCCAAGTCATGACACATTTCCTTTATAGAAGATAAAATTGTTCTAAGAGAAGGCTTAGATCTCATGAGTTTTTAGCTCTGCTCATCTTCTCTACCACTACGTACGTACAATAACTTAAAGTTGAAAGTCAAATTTTAATGCCTTCTAATATGCATGTATCTCTGGCTGCTCCACAGGAGACTTCACTGCTCACCTTTAAGTTCAGATAAATGGAATTCATCTCCTATTGCTGTCCTGACTCTTTGCCTACCTGTACTAGGGCTATTAAACAGAGCTATCATATGATTAAACAATAACAAAAAAAAATGTGGATCTTACACAGGAGTGGAAGCTCATGGGGCACCAAGAGACAAGCAAGCTGCTGCATCTGAAACGACAGTTTTTACCCAGTGCTCTTTCCGTATCCATACATCTAGAAACAGCATGAGAACTCCTGCTAGTCAGCGCTATTGCAAATTCCCTACATACACGCACACGCATCAAATCTGGATTCAGTATCAACAGACTGCACTTCTGCCATCCCCAAATACCCATTCCCTTCATTGCTTCAGCAGCACTGAATTGCTATCCACCTGCTTTCATACTGCTACTGTATCACTGACCTCGGTTCCTCCCTTTTGCATACCTAAATCCATGTCTTGTCAGCCACCCACACATTGCTGCTCTCCCTTGCCATGCACCTTTCAGAAGGATTTCAGTATTCCTTGCAGTTCCCACCTTCTACTTCATGTTTCTTGTGCTGTGGATAGTGCTTATGGGCAACTCTTATAGTCGGGTTTTGCAGGAAATAAACTGTTGCCATAAATTAAAACTACTCAGCAAATTCCACAGTGAAGAGCTCAATTTGGATGGAATGGTGAGATACACCATGGCAACTGGAACAAACTATCCAAGATGTCTTGGAAATATAAACCTGGCTTTCTGAACCAGTGGGACAGATGTTTTGCTTGAAGATGTAGATTTGACCTCACCAAAATCAATGTGGCTGACTCTACACAAAGCCACTTTTAAAATAAATTATAATGACAATTTCTGTTAGTCCTAGTAAAGGCCTACAAGCTGTGTCTGGAACTGAGAGGCTGCAACCAGAGGGCGGCAACCCTGGACAAGCAAACACCTGAAAATAAATCCAAGCAGTTCCCAGGAGAGAAGAGGTGAGGACTCCCACCACGAAAGTCACAGTCTGCCCAGCAAAGACACCAGCATAGCGATTGCACAACAGTACTCACTGTGGGTGAGGAGAAGACACCAACCATCAACCTGAGGACCCAAAAGAAGCCTGGAAGGATGAGCACAGAACCAGAGAAAAGACACTAGAGTGGCTTTTTTCTAAAAACATCTCTATAAACATTTTAAGTCTGTTATTAATGACTTTGGTCCTCACCTCTGCAAGCTTATTTGAAGACTAAAATAAAATAAGAAAGGTTCTAGTTCTTTCCAAGGTTCAACACTCATCAATTCTAACTTTGGATTTCTTGCAACCCTGAAGGTCTGATATCAGAAATTGCTAGATTCCCCATTGACTTATATTTTTTGGCCATATAAGCATGCCAGAAAAGAAATTACTTTAAATGGTAGTAGTACTACACACATTCTCACATAGCTATAAATGACCACAAGAGGTGGCAGGCAATGGATAATTGGGTCCAGAATGACTACCAAATCCAGATGAGGACATTTACTTGTTTTAAGCCAGCAGGTAGGTTAGATCTAGAGTTTGTCAGTACATATGCCTCCTCTGTATACTATAAAGCACACAAGCCAGCTTGTAAGTGATAGGCAAAATGCTACTGAATGTGTTGACTCTTGGTTGCAGAACTTCAGAATATTGCAAGAGATATGAGACATCTGGTGGACCTGAATTCATCCTTAAGCAAGAATGAAGGTGGAAGCAAATTTAAGTGTATAAATTCCTACTAGGAAAATTATGGGAAACTCAGACAGTACCCGTGCATTAGTATTGCCATACCACGCACTGTTCCACTGAAAATGAGGTACCTCCTCTACCATATAAACTTCAGGGAAGGAAGAAGCAATTTCACCTTCTACAGTGCAAATGATTTCCATGTCCACTTAACCCTTTTTTTTCCTTTTTTTATTTTTACTTGAAGTACTGAATATATTCTTTTGATTACAAAGCTCTGTCACCAACATTGATTCAGAATATACAGAAAAGTGCTTAGGGAGCCAGATGGGGAAAAGTGTTCTTTTACATAAATCTTAAAAATTAAGGGATTTCATAAGACCATTTCATGAACACACTCAAACTACAAAAGTTCAGAGGTTTCACAGACAGGATTTTGGCTCGAACTCTTCATTCGTATTAAAATAACATTAATCAACAGAAATTACTTCCCCATAGTGAGTGGGGTTTTCCTGGCAGTCACAGATTATTGTTGAAGGCTGCAGTCACTGCCAGGGAAAGCAGCTGTACCGTGCCAGTTGTGCTCAATTTTATCATTTTTACTTCATTGTGTTGCTTGTTTGCACACTTCTAAAGGTGTCTATCTATGCCAGTTACTTTCATAAAAAAAGCCTGACTGTGATCAAAATTTTCAGGCAATTTCTTCATGAATTGCTCATAGTGGGCATAGCTTGACATTTGATGCATTTTAGAGGTTGCAATACAATCAAGAGAATACATTTTGGGACATAGCTTACTATTCAACTTCCTCTATGTGATAAGAGAAGACAAGTGCAAGAAATATGGGCAAAAAAAAGATTCAGGAAAAAAGACTTCCCTCCCAACAAATGCTGAATTTAGACAGAAAGACCCTTATCCCACAGAAAGTCACAAACTACAAATTTCAAAAGTTTAAAGAACAAAAGCTCAAAATCTCCTTGACCTTCTTGCTTAACATATTTCATCTTAAAGGTTTTAGGTACTGAGAGAAAGCAAGAATAATTTTTAAAATTGCTGCCATTAACAATAGAGAACTCAACACGTTTTCCATCATAAAAAGAGGTATATCTTTTTATAATCATATATATATGGATTAGAAATATATATATATTAGAAATATATATGGGTTGGAAATGTTAAGGAAATATAGCATGTTGAGGTTCACAGTGATATACACATGACAAAATATTCACTATATGAATAACATAGTCCAGAAATACCTGGGATATATTTTCTAATAAAGAAAATACATATTCTCAGTCCACAATTACAAGCAACATAAAAGACAGACACCAGAACGTGTGCCAAGTACCACACAAAAACGTACGAGTTCTGCAATTTATCACATTAAAAACAACATATGCTTTATACAGTAACAAGAAGCTGACTTTACCTTACATTTGTAACATATTTATTACACTTTAGTCCAATAATCCATCTGTGATCCTCCTAATGCTCTAGCTACTAGAGCATTCTACCACAGTGCTTTATAAATTTGCCTTTTAAAATTAATTTATAGCTCAGAAAGATTACTCAACCTTTCATTTAGGAGGAAAAAAAAACCTAGTGTGGAACAAAATGAAGGGGGAGAAGGTTTTTTGTAAGCTTTTTGTCTAGAATATACTGAAGTTAAAAAAATAAAATAAAAAGGATGTAAACAAACGTAAATAAACTTATTTCAACATATTTATTTTATTAAATAAATATATGTTTATATTCCATATGTTCCATATGTGTATGAATATACATACACATAATATACCTGCACATACTTAAACTGGTAAGAGATTAGATAAAAAACTGAGCTCAATCATACTGTAAAAAACAGTATCCACATACTAACTTTTGATTAAAAGACTAACTGTAAATTTACCCTTGTACTTCCTTCCTTTTGTTACTCAGTTGTGTTTCCATGGTTACTCAATTTTAGAAATCACTGAGTCTTACTGGAACATGAAAAATGATAATATTCCTTTATCAATATGTTTTATGGACAGATCAACCAGGCTAGACTTCTAAGTGTACAAAAGAATTTTCTCTTATTTTTTAATTATTATTTAAATTCTATATCAGGCATACATATAAGCAAAGCAAACAAGTGGAAAAGAATGTCAAAGAAAATTCTAATCCCAAATTTAAGTAATAACTTTCTCACTTTCTTTTTAATTAATGTGTATATTTATTAAAGATGTCTTTGTTGGTTTATGGCACTGACATTTAAAAGGGAAGGAAAGGGAGGGAGAAGTGGTTTGATGTAAGCATGGCTTTGCAGTTTACAGAAGCTAGTCCAAGCAACTACTCTTGATTGAAACTTCATGCTAGAGGCAAGTTATTATTTTAATTCTGTTGCTAAATAGATCACAATAAAAGATTTGTTCAAGTTCTTAGCTGAAATCTTTCTGTTGTAGCATGCACACAGATACAAAGCTCTCTGCAAATCGGGGTTGTCATGATACAGATGCATAGATAGAATCCTTCTTTTCTGAGACACCATTTTCAAAGCATTACTCATTAAAAATATCCTTCCATGCTGAAGGGTAGTAGGAATAAAGAAAGAGGGAGAGAGTACAGAATCACTGCTTTAAGTAGCTAAAAGACCAGGGTTAAGTGCTTCCTCCTTTTCTTTCCCAAAGGTATCATAAATAAATGAGTGCATTTATTCATACATTATTTTGTAGGCACTAGAAAATACCTTTAAAGTGTAGTGTTTCAATATAAGCCATCTACATTTTCCTTTTAAAGAGACAGGTATATTTACGACTCCAGTGACTGCCACAATCCTTGAAATGTGATTAAGAGTGGTTTATATATCAGCCAGTTCCCTCAGGACTCTGGGATGCATCTCATCGGGTCCCATGGACTTAGGTACGTTCAACGTGGATTCAAATGTGATCTTCCCCTACAATGGGAGGAATTTCATTCCCCAGGTCCATGCCCTGAGGCTCAGGACCTTGAGAGATGTTGAAAGAAAGAGAGATTACCATCAAAAATTGGCAGAAAAAAAATTAATACAAATGCTCTTCAATCCTATCACCTGTCTATAAAATAACAATACATATTACTCATACTGTTAAATGAGAATTGGTATCTCTTCAGCTACATGAGACTTAGATATCAAATAGCCAAGAATGTACACCAAATCTCAGTCTCAAGCATCCCAAATAACCCCATAAATGTCTAGTCTGATAACTCAGCTGCAGATAAACTTTTATCACCTATCACCAGATTCAATTTGCAGTGCTTACTCAATCTTATCCTAGTCCCCAAAACTTTTAATATATTTGCATAAAAAATAACATACTCATACAGGCTCAAAGTCCCACTGAATGAAATGTATTAGGATTTTATCAACTTGAATCTGACCATCTGATGTCAAGCTTATGTCCTTCCATGTAAGACAAAAATCAATTCTTACAGAAAGCAGAAATAACTGAATGGATCAAAAGTCAATTGATACTTCAGGGACTGAGGAGGTTTTCCTAGTTGGTTGGGTTGGTTTTGGGGTTTTTCCCTCTCTTCTGCCAATGCCTTGTTTGCATTTCAATAAAAGAGCAACTTGGAATTTTATTTCATAAGTTTGCTTCAGAGATGTCAGCATGGGAAACTTTATGAATCAGGGTGCTCAGTCACCAGAAAACTATTGTGTCACTGTGAGAAGCAAGAGAGTTCAACAGCTTCCAAGGCAGCACCACTCTTGAGAGCAATGTATCTATGGGGTCTCTCAGGGTAACTTCTTTCAGTTACTTCTTTCAGCTAACAAAATATAAAATGAAATGAAGACTCTACAGTACTCCTGGGAGGTTCATATGTACCATGAATCTCCCATCACTGTGGTGGTTGAAGAAAGGGCCGCTGTCACCTCCAGTGGTACAGGAACTGACACTCATCACGTGAAATGCACTGTCCTGCCTCTTGCTCCAACAACTTCCTACAAACACGCACCAGGAACAAAGGCAAGGGGAGAAGGAAAGATGGCAATCACTTACCTAATCTATTGGACAAAATCAGTTCTGATTCACTGAACAGGGTGTCAAGTGCCCAGGTGCTAGCCTTGGGGGCTGCTGGGAGGTCTGTGAGGAGAGGCTAGAACTTCCCTGGGCAGGACATGGCCAGTACCAAATGGCTCCAACCCACCCACCACAGGGCACAGGTGAGCACCTTGGCCACAATGGCAGAACCTCTGGGAAATTGTATTTAAGAAAGGGCAAAACCATCAGAGATCAGTGAAGACGGACAAGGAAAAAGTGTGAGAAACAGCTCTGCAGACACCAAGGTCAGTGAAGAAGGAGGGTGAGAAGGTGGCTCAAGGCACTCGAGCAGAGATTCCCATGCAATGTCTGGAAAGGACACCACTGAAGCAGGTTTCCCCTTGGCAGCCCAGGGAGAGGACCACAGTGGAACAGATATCCACGCTGCAGTTCATGGAAGACCCCCATGCCAGAGCAGGCGGGTATTCCTTAAGGCACTGTGGCCTACAGAGAGCCCATGTTGGAATCTGTTTATTCTGAAAGACTGGAGACTATGGGACGGACCCATGCTGGAGCAAGGGAAAAGTATGAGGAAGGTACTTGAATTTTAGTGTTCAGTTTCTAATTAAAAAAGGTTTATATTTTTCTTTAAAAAGCACCATGTTGCATGGGGCTTCAAAACTTTCAGGAAAAATACACTAGACAACAGAAAAACTACATAATGGAAAACATGTGAAATCTCCAAGTAACATATTGGACTAGCTGCCCTGAATTGGCTTTTTACCAGAAGGGAAATAAGTAAGGAATTAGAGGCTCTTGTAAAATGAATTTGGTGGAGGAAGCTTATAGCACAGGAAACGAAGAAAGCAAGAGCCATCAGCAAGTTCAACGTAATAGGAAAAGAAAAAGGATTTTGCTTCCACATTTATGATTGACTAGACAAGGGAAAATACATTAAAACTAGTTAATGGAAAATGTAAGAAGGTCAGCTACAATTCCAAGAGGGTAAAAAAAAGGAGTAAATTCCAAGAAACCAGAAGCTTACCACAAACTTCAAGAGGTCCCTCTAGGAAAATCACATCAAGTAATNCGAAGAAAAACCAAACAAATAAATAATTGAAAAAAAAAAAAAAAAAAAGAAGAAGAAGAAGAAAGAAAGAAAGAAAAAAAGAAATAATTAAGTTCCATACAATAAATACTTTTATGGGAAGGGTGAGGCTAGCTCTCAGGGCTTTTTTTCGAAGTGGTCTTGATATTTTAGAAGGTCTCAGGGCAGAGATGTGTTCATGACAGCTTCGTTTTTCCATTAATTCATTCTTTGGTTTGCTTTCATTGAAATAATTTTCATTTTAGATCACTTAAAGGGAGTTAATGAAACATTTTTTTCCTAAGGAAGGGTTTTTGAGGGCAGATACTTTTGACTGCCTGGTAAGCCAGAATGACTATTAAACCAAACAACTAAGTTTACAAATTCACAAGAAAAACACTGTGGTCTCTGCACAGACTCATATTTAAATGTCAGTGACATCACAAATTTCAAGATCCTATTAAAAGTCTATCCTTCAAAAGGCTTTGCAAGCATCACTCTTCTGCATCTGAACCTCTGTTCTGGTCCTCTTCCATATGTCTAAGATACCTCCAAGTACCAGTATGGATGTTTTGCTTATTCCATTATGTCCAGAAAATTAGTCTATCAATGACAATCCTACACTACAAAACAGTGGGCAAACAAAATATTCATCCTTTTGTAAAAACAGTTTTGTTTTGTTTGTTCTAAAGTAAAAATGAGAGGAGGAAAAAGAGCATATATCAATTAGATGGGAACAGTTCCAAACCCACACATTTAAAATATATCTCAGTATAGTTCAATAATGAGCAGAAAATGACATATGATAAAATATGAGAAAGCACTGACTTTACTATTGTTGACTTCAGAGTAGAAGCTTTTTAAAGGTTATTTGACCCAAAGTATTAATACAGCACATTCTAAAAGAAATGAAAGAGCAAAATATCTGAGCAAGGACATTTTGTACAATTGAAGTCCTTGGTGCTTATACTCCTTGGTCTGTAGCTCAGCTTTAGGCTAACAGAAATAAACAATGCTTTAAAGAGAAATAGTAAATCAAAAATCACTCATTTTTAAAGGATAAGTTTCTCTCCGTGTTATTATTCTTCTGAATTACTGAAACCACCATAAAACTTATTTTGTCATATTAGTCATTATTATATTTTTCTGCATAGTAAGGCTTATCGAGGCATTTTCTCTTTTATTTCATTTCACTTTTCATTTTGTCCACCAGATTTTAGCCATTTTTAATAGGTGAAATTTTAAAACGAACTAAAATATATTCCTCAATTATAACTGATATTTTCTAATTCTTTTATACACAGAAACTCCTTATTGACATTTGACTCAAGGTGATAGCGTTGCTTTGCAGCTTCACTAACCAGTGATTCCCAACAGTTCTTGATCTGCTCTACACGAACACAGACCTAAGTGTGGTTGTAAACTGAACATTTCTGTACTCTCACTGCTATTTGCTGTACTTTTTAACAAGATACATGTTAGGTTGCTCATCATGTGTTGACTGGTGAAACTTAGTTAATAGAAACTATGTATAAGAAAGCCAAAAACAGCTTTGTTTTCAGTCATAATTAAAGTTACTGATACTTCATCCTGAGATTATTTTATACAAATATGGCTTTTTTTTCATTTAGAGAAACGCCAGTACTTCATGTCAAGTACGACAGGTACATACATCACTCATTTAAACGCAAAGCATGTTTTTAACAGTCTATTTTAGACATCAGAGCTTGTGCTTTGTTTATAGCAATATGCGTGTTTGCAACCTGAACTGTTACCAGAAGGCAGCAAGTCCTAACTCAAGGAAACCAAATTGCTGACACAAAATAGTTTTGAAACATAACAATCTGCATAGTTTACCCAAAATGAGCAGCCTTAGTATTTACAAAGAAATATAAAATCTTATTATATTCACTTGCTTCAACATCTGCTTGGGCCTCAAGAAAAATACTAAACTATGTTAAATATCTCTCTATTAGTAGCAGGTTTTCTCATTACCATGCAATTTCTTCATCCTGGCTTTGAGACAGAACAAAGTTCTAAGTAAAACATCCTAATTATTAGAATTATGCAAAGATAGCTTCCATTTATGAAAACGAAATAATTTACCAACTTGTATATAGTTAATGAAGCATAATAAATATTAAACTAATGACATTGTACGTCCACAGAAGATAATACACCAAAGCAATTCACAGTCATCATTTGCTACAAAGACAAGTCTTAATTTTCACAAGCGTAGTCAACTCTCTAAGCAGATATGGGGGATTTATTATTATAATTGTTATTATTATTGTTATTGCTAGTGGGTGTTTTTCACAAATTTTTAATTTTGTTACACAGCAATATTTTAGACACTCTATGAACAGCTAACAGTATGAAAGGAAAACTGTAAGCCTAATAAAATTAATGATAAAATTTGATGATAAAAATCACATCAAAAGATCTGTTTACAGAAGATGATGAACAAAATGAGAATGTTTGCAGAAAACATATTAGACAGCTTTTAATTTTCCTTTCAGTCTTTTGGGGAAGCTAAAGCATTTTCAACTGAAATTAATAGTGTGTTTTATCTGTGTTGGACACTATTTGCACACAGCGGGAACTGTCACCTATCTACCTACAAATTAAGTACTTCAGCGCAAGCTCAAACACCAAAAGGTATCCTTTCCCTTTTCATCCTTCAGTAAGAATCAAGTCTTGGACTGTCAGCCAGGAGACACAGTGATGTTCTGCCACTTAGGGAAGCAGATCCATTGTCTTTGATATCTGCCAAAGGACACAAAAATTCTGCATCAGGTAGGAAACAAAATACCCACCATAACTCCAAGACACTGTGCTCCTGACGATGCAGAAACTGGATCTTTGTTCCTTGTGAGGAAGGAGAAATCATGTCCTCCAAGAACCTACACCCTTCCTAGGGCAGCGTGAAGCTCTGGCAGCATCACCACAGCCCTCTCTGCCTCCAAAAGGCCCAGCTGCATCCTGGTCCCAGCAGCGGAGGAGATGCAGCTGTCAGACTGAAGTGATTGGTCTGCAGCAGCCGAGACCTCGAGCCCTCACAGCCCAGCAGCAGCAGCCTTCAGCAGTGCTTGGAGTAATCACATCAGGCAATTCCCAGTCAGTGAAATGTTAATGATCACGGGGCCAAATTCATGACAGTCTCACAATTTTAATCAAGTTGACACAGGCTTAAAGTTCTGATCTCAGAAATGTCACTTCTCTTCTGATTCAGGTTATGAGACCAGTCATGTAGCTCATGTAAGTATACTAATGTTCCTCCATGTGCATGGTATCCAATTAGTCACATAACAGAAAGAATCAAATAACCTTCTCTTTTGCCATAGATCACTACATATCAAGCAAAATCAAGATGCATCCTTACATAGAAAGGTTTTCAGAATGCATAAAACTTAGAAAACAAAAGGCAAGAAAAACTTTTTAGCAAAAAGGTGACTAAAGAAATACTTAGAAAGATGTCTTAAGTTTACATATGTATAAAAATATATGTATTATTGATGTCTATATTTTCCGTAGGTGTTACATCTTATACAATTGAATCACGGTTATATAATTTATCATACTTATAATTTGTAGGTTTATACATACATATATATACACATATATACACACACACACACACACACATATATATATATATATATATGATTTTTCAATTATTGTGTATCTATTCCAAAAAAAAAGCATCCCTTTTCTGGAATTCTGACATCTTATTAAAAGTTTCTGGTACATGGATATCTTTTTTTAAATTTTTTTTAAAAAGTTAATGAAGTTTCCCCAAATACTCTGTTTATTATGTAGGAAGATATCTTGTCAGGAATTATTGTGCAGTATCTTCCTTTGAAGCACCCAATGGCAGACTGAGTATCACTCTTAATAATCATGTCTTCCAATCTAGAAAGGAACCTTACTACAACATCCAGTTTTGAAAATTGAATCTATGCCAAATTAGTTTTGCCCAGATCCTGAAAGATACAAAAGTACATGCACATACACACATATATTCATACAGACTATATTACATGCACTCCCTTCTAACACACAGAATCGGATTGGCCATTTCTAAATACTATAGAGATCTTTGCTTTAGATTGTACCCACTGTTGTTAAAACCAGCCAGAAAAACAGAAAATTAATGAAATTCCTTCAATGTTCATTGAAATTTGTGTACAAGCTCTTGAATCCCCTCAGTAAAACCATGGAGACCTTGGTCCAACAAATGTGTTATACTACTGCCTGTGAATACCAAAATTGTATTTTATATGCATTCCACTGATGTCCATGACTGAAAAGATACTGATGTGTCCAAGGGACAAATTTTGTACTCAGAACCTAAATAATCTACTGCATTCAAGATAGATTTTGAGCAGAATATTTGTGTTCTTCTATGTTTGTTTCTTTCTATTTTCTCGAGAAGGAGAATAAAACGGATGAAACAGTTGAAATAAGTAGATCCTAGACAAATGGTTTCCTCAACAGTAAAGCTTCCTTCATGCATGGTAGTCTTTGTCTCTTAGGAGCAGATTGTGAAATCTGTGATTTACACAGACTGCCAGATTTTCTACAGCATCAAAAATCTGCTGGATGCAGCAGATCCATGATGGGATGCAGCCAGGAAGTGTTTTCTATCCCAAGCTCAGAGAATACGAGGCCTAAACAAGGAAATGCTTTTACTTGTCACAGTCAGGAACAACATCCAGTCACAACACAACTAAGGAGATAGCCAGAGGATGCTGTGCTCCAGCTATTTCCCTGGCATCTCCTTTACAGGAGTAGTAGCAGAGAAGGAGGACTAGCATTGACCTACTGTATCTCTACAGCCACTAGAGAAGCTAAAATAGGGGACTATCCTGTGTGTATCATCTCCCCTGAATGGGAGATGTTGAAGTGGGGACTTTCATTCTCACTGCTAATCCTGGGATGAACTGACTGAAACAGCTTTCCGAAATGTCTTACATGACACACTCCAGTTTTCTTTAGCAGTACAGATATAAGCACTTCAGAATGGAAAATAAGAGTCATCTCATGTAGATGTGCAGTGGCAACCTCCTGAGCTAAAAAAGATGAATGCCACTTTCTGACATCAGTCATACAAAGTCAGGCTGCCTCTGCCAGAAAAAAAGAAAGGAAGTCAAATAGCCAAAAAAAAAAGTCCTGTTCCAAAATCATATGAGACTGAAAATGACTTGTTTGGTGCCTGCAGTCACTGGACCATGTCCAGAATAAAACAGGCAACTGTTTACAGTAATGCAACAACTCTTGAAAGCCTTTCTATGACTCTCGTCTTTTCTCATGATCAAAACTCGTTATGCTCTGCCCCTTCCATGATGATACTTATTCTTTCAGCAATGCTGCCAAACAGTTACAAGATGTTCCATTCTTGCCTCTATAGCAAATATATTCACTTATTAATCAAAGGGAACAGTCTCCTTAGCACTCTGCTTTTCAGATCTCCTGATTCTTGAACCTAAAAGATAAGGAGGGGAAAAAGCTTCCAAGGAAGCTGTCGAAGCCAGAAAGTAAGGGGTCACAAAAATGCTCAATAGGTTGCGCCAATATTCTGAAAGTTTCCTGTTTGATGCGTGTGGATATGGTTTCCCAGACTGAATTCCCTTTGATCTCTAAAAAAAAAATTACTCAGAATATTACTTCTTCTGATGCAGAAATGTCAGGAGCAGTAGGAGAGGGAGGAGGAGTAAAACTGACTCATCTTGAGAGTCCAATTCAACAAACTCTAGACATATCTATCAAGAAGACTATAATCAAATACATGAACAATAGCTTATGCCACATGGATGATGAACGAAGAATCAGAACTAGGCTGGATGAAAGGTCACTAAAAGCATCAGTCTATGGTACTAAGAGAGGTCATTTTGATGTGATTAGAGATGACACAGTTAATGTAGCTTCCCATTTCCTATAGTTAAATGAGATGGTAGGACTAAAGTACATTTTCAATACAAGAAAGGCAAAAGGGGAAGCTATTAAAAATTATTTATATTCCTAAAGAAAGGAGGGAAAGAAGGGCTGAGAGGAATGCAGAAAGTTTACTAGACAGAAAAAAAAAAGTAAAATGTGTTGGCCATACCACACCATAACAGGATTCTGTTTCCTGTAACAGTGCTACATGTAGAATTTGAATGATAATGATCACATTTAAAGTAATTAAAAAACTTTGAAGGTCTTGGAGATCCCTCAAGATCAGGGCACAGTCTATTTTCAAACTATGTAATGCCTAGTAGCTTCATATTCATAGAGCAGACTGGTATAACAGACATAGACACACAAAAGAACTTTGAAAACCTACTGGGTTCTCTGATCAGGGACACCTTCAAAGAATAATTTGCTTTTCTGAACTCAGGAGATATTTGCACACAAAGTGAGTGTAAAAGCAGCTACACCAGGAAGAGGCATTATTCCTTACAGGTCTGACACCAAACTCTTTACCGCTGCCCTCATAAAAAAACCCAAAAGAATCAAAAAAATCCCAAATATAGTACACATATAGAAAAGAAACAGAACAGGAAAAAACCCCACTGAAATAACAAACAGAAGTTTCTAATAAGAGCAGAAAAAAATGAGTTGATCATGTTTGTTTCAAATGTGTTTAAAACCCATCTGTATTGCACTTCACAAACAAGTATCTTTTTTTTTTTTTTAATCTTCACACTATGTTTGCCTCCTAAAGCTAGGTATGCTTTTTGCCAAATTTAAATAAAGCAGTTTAATTACTTGTGCTGGCACTAATTTATAGCCTGTAGATTCTTGCTAATTAAGAACCCTAATCACTGTTTCCATCTTCTCCATCATACCTCTATCACCTGGTGTGATTCCCACCTACTGATTCCCTTTAGGCACTAAAGCCATATATCAGAAAGAAATTTCCTAGGATAAAAGTAAACTTTTTAACTATTTTAGATTTAAATCAAGGAGACTTACATGTGAAAATTTTATCCTTGCAAGTTTTAAACAAAACATCACAAATCCTACATTCTAAAGAAAGTCAATGTTCTGAAAAAAAGTCTGCAATTCAACTTCAAATTATTTTTGACTTTTTCGAACAAACACTTTTCATTGAAAACCAAAGATCAAGAGTAGCAAAAATCATGACTATCAAGAACATCAATATCAAAACCCAAGAATATCAACTTTTACTTGCCAATTTAAGATAGGAAAAATTTAGCAACGAGAAAACCAAACAAATTTCAGAAGACTTTTTTGCTATTTATTCATTCTGTTTGTTAGTTTCTCAAAATTCCCACATTTGCACAGTTCTGTTCAGGAGACTTTAGGAATTCTTCAAATATTGCCATAATCTAAGAGTTAGTCCTGTACTAGTTAAAGCATATTAATTTAAGCTTTGTATGTATATGACTGTACTCCTGGAATAGTATATACTTTAATTAATCGTTTGTAGCTAGGTTTCCAGTGTTTCACAAGCAGACCTGGTATGAAAAAAAAAATCACTATAGTTAAAAAGACAGTATAATCCATATAGAGTTTAAAATAAAAACACAGGATGTCCTATAAGAGGACACCACCACCTGAAAGAGGGCACCTTTTGCTGGAATCCTTGCCATGTTAGTCTCCGAGGTCCTTGTGCAATAAAGGATTTTCAGTTATTCTATGCCTTTTTTTACCAGGTAATGCTTTAAATAAATTATAATATACAATACTTCCTATCCATAAGGAGTTGGAAACAAATGGAGGGATGGCTTAAAACAGCTGGGATATGTTTAACGTATCTAAAGTGAAATGCTATTCTTACCAAGCAAAAGCACAGAAACATCACTGGAACAAAGCATGTTGGAATAGGCCAAAATTAACAGAAAAATCCTTCTTACTTTTGCCAGCCTTAATTTAATAAAAATATAAATTTTTTAAAGCTAGTTGTTTTTAAAAAACCACAGTAATGAAAATGTAAAAAGAAAATCTTTAATTGTCAATAAACACAGTAAATCTAAATTTGATGAATGCAAGACAGTTTGCTTAATTAGAAGCAAAAGATCTACTGGCAATATTCTGCTACGCTACAATTGCTTATAAAACAATATTTTTAAGGATCAAATATAAAAACCTTGATCTTCACATGTGTTGTAACAGGACTTTCATAACAGTCACTCAAAACACACTGAAATAAGAGATATCCCTACTTAAATAAATGCTATTACACTTGGTAGAACTTTACTTTTCTCATTTACAAAATTTACATAATTCTACACTACCACATGCGGGTGGAGTAGGAGTTCAAAACAAATGAGTCAATATTTTTCTTCAGGAAAAATACCATTAGTGGAGCATTCATGAGCAATCACATAATCACAGGCAACTGTCCCAGACCCATAATATATGACGACAAACATGCTTTAAAGAAATATCTCACACAGAGAAAAAGCTGTGAGTATGGAAAAGCCAAGATGTTATTCCAAAAACTATGAATTTAAGTGAAGCTTGACAACTTTCCTGCATCCAATTATAACACAGTGCCCCCTGAGCTGTAAAATTAAATTAACATTCCTATTCTGCCAATTTTTACATCTTTTGCCTAGTCATACTTGCTCTTGAGTGCAAGAACTTTCTCTTATGCTTTTAACTAAGATCTACCTCAATGGTTTCCAGTATATTCTGCTGAAGAACATAAAAGACATACAAAACCCACAAATTATCATTGTAATACATTTTAAGAGTTAATACTCTAGAACTGAGTAAGTTAAATATCAAAGCTACTATTTATCTTTTACTATTTCTTGTATGTAGCCATTTATGCATAACTCCTATGAAAAAGATAGAACAGACTAGTTTAAATAGATTATTTTATTCTGTAAAGAGTTACAGAAATTCAATCCACTATAAAATTTCTAGCTCATGTATTGCATGATAAATTTGGAGAAATCTGTCAAAATTATTGGAAACATTTTGTAGTAAATTGCCCTGCTGTCTGACAGAAAGCATGTATAACTGCAGCCAAAATGATCACTGAACTGAGTTGAATACAGAGTCAGCAGTGACTATTTTTTTCAGTGATAATACTTTACTACCACCTTTTAAACAACAAAATCTTTGTGTCCAACAAGAAACATCCTAAAATGGCAAAAATCTGGATATGAGCGGTCTAGTAAGAGCTTATTCCTACAATGGAAAGAGTGGATCCTTCTCAAGTATCACTTCTCTTTGTCCTTTACATCCCTCCCTGTAAACGTCTGCAGCCCTGTAGCCCACAAAACACCATATTGTTGCTGCTAGTAACAAGCCAGAGTGTCTTTGAAATCACCTTTGCATGGCCTTGGGACTGACACCTGTCAGACTTGCTTTAACTGGACTTGTCTTGGTCTGCCTGGAGCTTTAGCTTTTATTTTTCATGGAAACAGAAATTTTCTAAGGTTCAGGTGGCTACGGCCTGATTTGTTTTTGAATAATTGTGTGGTATAATCATAATTTTTACAGACAGGAGTAACAAGTCATTTTCTGAAAAAGGTAATACTAGTCCTAGTGTAATGATGTAACAGAGGAACACAGGCATGATGTGATAATAGAGGCCTCAATAGAGGGGACACAGAATGCAGTGTAGTGAGGTAAAAGCATGAGATGATAAGAAAGTGGATCCTTGAAGACTCCAGGACTGTTGAAAAAAAACAAAAAAAAAACCAAAAACCCCAACAGGGAGTTAAAGGAATGCAGATCTGGAAACTGGCAAAAACCAGATGCTGGTACAACAAAGAGCATTAAGACATTCTGTTAGACACTCTGTAATCGATTTGACTGTAATGTGAAATTGCAGACTGAAGAGTAAAACAAAGGTGTAACGTGGAATATGCAACAGTAGTCCCAAGTGAGCAGTAGAGTGAAGAAGAAGAAACTATCAATATCATTATATCCTCCTGGCACAGGACAAAGGAACCCCCAACTGACATCATGCTCTCCCAGCAAAGCATTTATGATGGTGGTGGCTCACCACTACTGAAGCCAACAGGCTCATGATGCAGAAAAGCATGAAGGATGAATGTAACACCATTGAAATTAGTACATAGTAAGAAGTCTGTAACAATAATTGATTTTTCTTCCCTTTACTAGTATTCTTTCCTTTATTTTCTTTTTTCTTCCTTTGTAATAAATAGATCTGGACTAAAGACAAATTCTTTGATTAGACTATTAAGATTTAAAATACACTAAATTCTTTATTTTTCACATAATGTGTGTCCTTCTGAGCAATAACCAGAAAAGGAGTACAACACCTTCCTAAACTTATTTCCTGACTCTTCATATGACTGAAAGTCTTCCTTTTTTATCTATGCCTTCTCTTGTCCTTCTCAGTGTTCAAGTTCCTGATCTTCAAATTACTCCAAAAATAACTAACAGAGTTTTGGAAGACAGATGATACCAAACAACTGACCTGAGTATCCAACTAGTAAAATTCAGGTTATTCTTCCTTTATTCCCGCTACAGTGCCATACTAGTCCTACTGAACTGAAAACAAATTTCTCACTGACCCTTTCATTGTGGACTCAGCTTCTTTCTTGTCAAACATGATGTTGATGAATACATAATTATTATATTTTTTTAGACAACAAATAATGTCCCTCTCTCCAAACAACCTATTTCCTTGTTTTGTACATTGGTCTCATGTTGAAAGCCAAAAAATTTGACATAGAACATCACTGAGTAAGAGTCACAGAATATTCTGAGTTAGAAGGGATTCACAAGGATCATCGAGCCCAACTCTTAAGTGAATAGCAGGGACAGACATGTTTGCCACCCACTGTTGTGAATCATAACGTGCCATGATTACAAAAAAAGTACTCAAGATGTGAGATGTCTCTTTACAGTAGGGAAAAAAGAATATTTTCAATAGCCTCTCTCATTTTTTTATTAGAAGAGAATTTCCACACAAAAGGATGTCCTTCACTCCTGTAAATTACAATTTTAACTTGTGACACCTTTCCTTAAATTTCAACTTCTGACCTACTATTCACATCACTGTCATTTTTGCTAGACTCGTGTCAAAAAGCATGAACTATCCTTAGAAGACAGCATACAACACTAAAGGAGAAAAAGAGCCGTGTTTAAAAGTAAAAATTAAATATGATCACAAGACATAATAATCAGGAAGGTGTAAGATTAATATTATGAAACAAATTACCTTTGAAGTTTGTCCTATATTTTCATATTGCTTGAAGGAAACATAGTAGTTTGGTTTTCAGGGATACTCTCGTAACTCAAAAGAGAAATCACCCAAGCCAAAACCATGAGTCTCCACAACCTTCAAAGAGTTGATAATTATTGACTTCAATGTCTCTTTCAAGATACAAGTAATCATATACAAGTACTTTATCTTTTGCCTACTGCAGACCAGTGCATATGACTTTCGCTATTCCTGTGAGTGCTGGTCTCAGGGCAGGCCTGGGCTCACCTTGGCCAGAGCTGGGCTGGGCTGGTTTCAGCTGCTGCCTCTGGACCAAGTAAGTGCCTGCTGCTTCCCCTGCCTGTGCCAGTGCCTACATGGGAAGGTGTGGAAACACAGTGTCTTAGCTGCTGTCTAAGAAACAGAAGCCCATGGGAAGGCTGAACGTAGGGCTGTGTGGCCCATTGATCACACCTGTACAGAACTATCAAGTGTAACTAATTCTAATTTAGAATGCAGAAAAGAAAAGTGACAGAAAAACCTGTAGATGTTTCATCAGCCTGTATATGCTGAAGATATAAGCACACATAAATAATGAAAAAACAGCTTTGCTGTTAGACACCTGTTTCTTGAAGTACATTAAAAATTAAAGGAATACTATAGATGACAGAGGTAAAACACATGTTGACGTAAGAACAATATGCAGTATGACAGTAACAGGAAAACAATTCAGTTTTCAATTCCAATGGGCTGTACTTAGTTTAGCCAAAAGTTGTTTTTGTAATTCAGGGAAGTATACTAATTTTTCTCTGGGCTGATTTTTTGTAACTTAAAAAATCAATCCTCTGGACTATCTAATTTAACTACTTACCTCTCATCTAACTACTTACAGAAGTTTCTATCACAACAGGTTTATTTTCATGCTATGTAAGATATGTTTGTTTTAACAAGGAAAGATATTACTATCCAATATGTATAAACTTTGGAATGTAAATATTAAGATTTCTATTAACCGAAATGATTTATCAATAGAAAAACACACAATGATGCATACTCTTTATGTGTACCATCTACCCACAGATATGAATTCTCCAAACTCCCACCAGAATTAATCCCTAGAAAACCTCTGTGTTTATGCAACGATCGATACATTGCATGTGAACACTGAAAGCTCAGGGACCAAAGCTGATTTAAGATGCTTCAAAATACTGCTTGAATCACTAGTCTGAGATCCAGTGACCCTTATACAGGCATTTTCTGTTTCAAAAATCCCTCAGTCTCTGGTTCCACTGGGGTTCAGTTTTGACATGTGCAAGTGATGCCTTTAGGGGTTTAGTCACTCCTTCACAGGCTGAGAAGTCTGAATAGCAAGCTGGTCTAAGCTATTGTGCAGACAGACATAAACATCCTCCAAGGGCTACTCAAAGATCTTATATCTCCAGCACATGCATTAAAAAAAAAAAGGTGCCTGACATACAGCCGATGCTTACTACTCTCCTTCGGTCACCTCTGCTGAGGCTAGATCAATTTACACAACCACTTAGTCACTTTACCAACAACTGTATAGAAATCCTAGTAAATCTAGCTTGCATAAACTAGCTGAGACCTCCTCTGTAGATATGAAAGCCTAAAGAAGGTCTTGTTCTTTTTTTTTTCTGATCCATCTTCTTGTTGTTGATGACCAAATCCAGGTTTGTATTTTAAAACAGTTCCACAAAAACCCACAGACAGCTACACGTCAATATTTACTTAAGATGTCTTACTCTGTGAGCCGAACAGCAACCCCTACAGAAGGATACTAAAAGAGTATCTAAGAGCAAAGTTTCCATAAATGATAACCCCAAACATTATGTGTGAAATTTCTATTCTCTTTCGAGCTGTAAATGAGGAGGAATATTGGGAGTTAAGCTGAGGTGCTGTTCCTCAGACCCTAACTTGCTCTCAGACTCCCCTTCTCTGCACGTCTCACCTAAATGTTTTTATTTCCACAGAAGTAAGGGAACATTTCACTTCTTCTACAGACATTAAACACTGCTAGACGAGAAGGATGCAAGAGGTCTCTAACTAAATACGTTATTTCAATGTAACTTTTACCATTGCTTTGTCCCTCTTGAATCTTCCTGCTCTATAAATAATTACAGTTACTACAAAGAAATGCCAATCGCACATGTGAAACTTACAAGTATCAGTTTTGGAGAGAGATTTCAAAACAGCAAAGGAAAACAAAAACAAACAAAAAAAAGAAACAAAGGCAAAAATGTCACTCTTGAGCACATTGGCAAAGATAGGAGATGTAGCATTAGAACAGGATCTGCATGTCTTCAAACTTGAGATAACACACTGGTAAGAGTTCGTATATATTTCCTATTTTTAACTATAAGAGAAGCTCAAGCATATTTCTTTATTGAACCTAAATGTTCAAGTCCCTAGAAATGGCAATTCCCATTTATAAAAAAAGAACCTGATATCAGTCTCAAATTAAGTCTTTGTTACAGGTTTTTATCCAAAGTAGAAAGCTGTCACATTTCTTAAAAAAATAAATCTGCTCCTTTTTGTGTCTTCTGTGAAATGCAGTTTGGCAAACGAGGGCAAAAACACATCCCTGAAACATGCATCTAGACTTTTTCAGGTTTTTGGCATAGGCAGCAGACAAAGTTTGCAGTCTGGAAATGTCAGTGGTATCTGATCATCACCTCCCACTGCCAAATGTATTGTTACTTGTCTTTTTCCTGAGCAAGGTGGGAAATGCCAGTATTTATTTTCATATAAAAATAAATAGGATACACCATTTTTCTTTTTATTTCTATGCAATGAACAAATGACTTCTAAAAAGAAAATTTAACATGCCGAGACAGTTTTTCACGACGGCTGTTAATGTTTGACTTCTGTTTTTCATTAAAAGTGATTTTTTTCTTTTCCCTCCCCCATGTTGCCCCTGTGGGGAGCAGGGCGGTGTGGCACAAGTGGTGGCGCCTGCTCCCGCGTTTCTGGTGGCAGCGAGGGCAGGGCGACGCACGTGCGCCACCGGAGAGGCACTGGCTGCCACTCTTGCACCCCACATTTCCACGAGGGGAGGCGGTGCAGGGGGAGGATGCACCCAGCATGGCTATCCAGCCTTAGCATGGAGGCTCACCCCAGTCCCCTGGGCAGCGACGGGACAGGTGACGAGGGAGCTTGGCAGCAGTGTTGCCATGGCCATGCGCCCCATGAAAGAGGGCAGCAGCAGGTTGGGCTCAGGGCCACTCCTAGCGGTGCCCTGCAGCACACACCCGCATGGCTCAGCGAGTGCACAGCACCTGCTGCTGGAGCGCAGCACCAGTGCGCAGGCACTCAGGAAAGGACGTATTCAAGACCCCAGGCACGTGCAATCTCACTGTCCCCCTCGGCTCAGATGGGAAAGGCAGTGTGGATCCTGCTCTCCGGGTGTCTGCAGCAACTCTGACGTCATTTGCCTGAATCCAGCCCAACGCCATTGGAGAACTACTTCATATACAGAGGTTTTTCTCCCCTCTTCTCCCTCCGAAGGGCCAGTGAGATTGTATTCCTCCTTCCCCCCTGCATCGGCTTGCAAAGGAGTCCTAGACTGCCACACGCCCTCTGGTATGGTGTCTGCCACCTTCCTGTGACCACTAAAACAAGTCAGAGACTTACAAATCAACCCTAACGAGGGAGAGTGTTTTCTTTCTGTTCCCTAAAAGTTGTTCAGTGTTTTTGGAAATACTGTTTTGTATTCTGTGTTTCTCTCATTTAGATATTGTCTCGGGGTGACTTTATGATGTATTCCATATCACCATATCACTAACTCTACACCAGGAAAAATGAATCTTGGGCCTTTCTTTGTCTTTAAACTGGGCCCAACAGCTGAGACAGCAGCTTGAGGAGGAAATTTCCAGCAAGACCCCTGGAATACCCAGGTCCCAGCTGCAGAGCCTTTGGGCTCGTTAACACTCCTTCCCACAGCTGCAGGATATAAGGCTTGAAAAGGGCTCCTCTGGTGTGTGCTGGAGAGAGGATGAAGAGTGGAGCTTTTGTGTCTCCCTGAGACTTTGGTTTCTCTTCTTTGTTTCTGGACTTGCTTGGGACATTAGAACGTCGGAACCTCCCTGGGAGACCCTTTCACTGGCCTGGCCTGGGGGATGCCCCCCACATTTTCTTCTCTGTGGCAAAGGAAGAAGGAGATCATATCAACAAAAGGACTCTGAATCTTCCAGGTTCTCTCTTCCCACTGTGGGGGAGGGGGAGCTGTGGCCTCCTTTTTATCAGAGAATATTTATCTCTCTGAATATATTTGTCCCAAACCAGGACAGATATATAATAAATATATATATATACATATTTAATTAAAGAGCAGTCATTCTCTTCTCTGTACCTTATGGTCTCATGTCTTCAAATTTAAATTACATAATTGTCTTTAAACCAAGACAATGGCCCCACTGTATTTCTTTACTTTTTACTAGCCAAAGAAAGAATTTAATGTAAAGAGTTTCCTATTTTTCATAGCATTGCTACAGCTAGTCTTGTTTGCTTTACTAAATTCCATTTCTTTCAATAAAATTTCAAGACTTAACAAATTTCCCAGTCTGGGAACAGATATTTATAGCTATATCATCTTCTTCTGAAACAGATGTGTTGCATAAAAAGATCAGTGAAAACTAAAAATCAAATCATACCCTTAGAGGGATGTTCAAAGAGGGAACCCTGAATTTCTTATGGACAACTTCCTAAAACTTTCAGTGTTGTCTGTATCTTCTATGATTTCTTAGGATTTCCTTGCATGATACGAACTGCCTTCAAGAATATAAAAAATAAACATTTTATGTTCATGTCATAAATTCTGTGTTAGCAAAGTACAGATACAATAACTTGCTGAATATCCTAACAAGCCCTCAGGAACGTATTCTGACTTTTGAAATGCATGTTTGATTTTGGCAAGGTAGTGCCTATGCAATTAAGATAAATGAGGTAACCATGCGCTTGTAACATATCACACTGAAACTTTAATTGTAGGTATTACAAAACCCAATAACAAGTTCGTACTTCAAACGGAGCATACTAATAGATGTATAAGAAAGTTCTTCCCAAAAACTCAGTAGTAGTGGAGTCATGTGAACAGCAATATTGCAGCTCTTTATTGGTTTCACACTGTGAAAGCCACTAAATTTCAATTTTGTGATGTTATTCAACACAATTTGATCTGCTATTTTATGTGACTGTGCATAACAACAGTGAAAGATATAAGACAAGTAATAAAATAAGAATTTGTTAAAGTCAACTGCCTTGTTCGCATTATAGAGATGATAGGCTGAGAAAGAAGCAGTATGTTAGATTGAGAACTGTCAGGCTATAAAAAGAAATTCATTTTGCTCTGATTATGCCAATGAGAGCAAAAGAAAAAAGAATTAAACATGACAGCATGTTTTTCAGCAGTTAAAAAAATACATAGTTCCATAAAGAAACACGTCAAAGAACTAACGCTACATCTAAATGATAGTATCTACAGACTCATGCACTTTTAGCTCCTTGAGTGTGATTCTGAGGACATGTTCCACGCTGCTGACAAACACTTTGCTTCCTTTTTACCAATATATATTGGTTTCTGGTGTATCAAATACCAATTTATGACTGCCTAGAAAAAATAAAAAATTAAATTTAAATTAAAAATATATATATAATCCTATAGCACAACCTATATGTGCTTTCCATGTTTTGTAGTTTCTACTATTAATATTTTTTGATTTTTTTAACTATAATTAAAATTTTCTGTATTGGCTTAGATATGCACTAAAACCAAATATATATAAAATGTAATTTCCATCTCTTTTCACTGCATATTTGCGAATCTTTGAAACATCTGGAAAACACACAGGGTAATATTTTTTTTTATTTTGTTTTTCAGCTGACAAAAAAAAACAAAACAAAACAAAAACTGAACCAAAACAATCCAAGAGTAGTAAAATGCTGAAATGTCTCTTTAGATAGATATTACTGATAAAACTACAATATCTGGAATATTTCATTCCTGCAGTAGTGGCCTAGCATTATTCACCAGTCTAAGAATGAAAAATGTCAGAGAGCCACTCTTTCCATAAACAAACCTAACATTCAACTAGCAAAAAATGATTAGCAAGAGTCTGGTATTTTATTTAAAGCAGTTTAATACCAGTCCTCACCATCAAAACCCTCTAAATATTTATTAGGTACCTCATGCTTTAAAATGCCTCCGAGTCTTCTCAGATATTTGCAGAAAGTAGCTCTCATAAAACAGCTTTATAGCTGAAGAGTTAATTTTTTCACAAAAAAAGAGAAACATTCATTATAACTTCATATGACACATATAATCAGAAGAAAATTTTAAATACCTAGGCTAAACTAAAGTTACTGATGTTACACTGCTAGTCATCTCAGAGCTAATATCAGAAAATTTGTATTAAAAATATGTACCTTTGCAAAAGTCAATTTATGTCCATCAAATCTACCCACAAATACACTCGAACCAGCAAAATATTATCAAAATTAGCTTCCTGAATTTGTACGCCATGCAAAATATATTACATAAATATTCTTTAAAATTAAAGTTTTATTGGGCGGTTTAAAACAAAACAATGCAAAAACTCCTTTCCCATTGTAGACAAATTAACCCAAAAAATTCAAAAGTAAGAAGAAACAATTGTGTCAAACCTTAAAATACCACAGAAATCACAGATCAGATACAAAAACCTTATGAAGAATCCAGTTCATTTCCCTGTCACCCTACAATTCATTTCAAAACAAATATTGATCATCTCTTCAAGGATCTTATTAAATAACAATTCAGCATCCTGCTCATTGTTTTAATGTGAGACAAGTCTTTGTAGAACTGCAACTTCTTTCAATTTGTCCAGGCACATATGATACTTAACAAGATTATTTCAAATTTCTGTAACAGAAGTCATACATCTTATTCAATAGCATCCACTGACTGCCATGTGTTCATAAGCCATGCTGTGTTTTTGTCTCAGCAGAGTCCAATAATTGTCAGTAATGCATTACCAAAAAAAACCCAAAAAAGGTATGTCCCCAGGGGACTTACAAGTAAATTTATGAAAAACGAACCTTTAAAAAAATTCAATATTTCTAAACCATATGGACAAACTGATAGAAACTAAGTCTGCCAACATTAATTTGACCTTCTGTTTCCCTTAGGAATTTATACTCCTTTCAGAGAGAAACTAATATGGCCACTTAGGCTACTCAAAAGGGTCATGTATTTATGTTATGACAGGCATTGGTTACACTATTTTGATAAGTCAGCTAATGAATAGCAGTAAAAACTAGCTTGCAGTGGATGTCTGCCAAAGTTCTATTTAGGAAACCACATCCAGATATATCAAAAACTCTTTACAGATTAATGAAAAGAAAAAAAAATTGCAATATATTAATTATGTTCAAAACTGAATATTCCAATTAAGTGGAAACAAATGCACTTTACTTCTCCAGATACTGGCATTTCAGTTTTAAAAACAACTTTCTGTTTGAAGGGGCAATGGGAACTAGAAAAAAACGTAGCATTCTTGAATCTTGACTGATTATTCAAAAGTTCTACTTGCTATTACAACAGTTCAAACATAGCAGGTACATGCCATCCAACAGTGCTCCTGTGTTCCTTATCCAAATTATTCCAATGACACCATTCCATCCCCCCAAAACTGGCAATAAACCATCAGAAGACATTTACATATAAACATTAATCCAAGAAGGAATAAAGGCAGGATTCACTGGATCTAAAGTACAATCCCAAATTCAGTGTCAAGAAAATTTAGTTCTCTGATTTGCTTCTGGAAACAAAGGTCTCAAGCACAATACACGACTTTAAGGTCTGGAACCCTTTATGCCTTTTTCCAGTATAGACTCTATTTCCCATGGAGAGTAAACACAACTCCAAAACAGACAAAAATACCACAATATCCTGCATGGATCCAATTTCTTGGTAGATATACAGTGCAGCAACTATTTTACACCATTACTCTACAGACCAAAGTATCCTAGGACAGATTCAAAAGCATGAACTTCTACAAATGTTGGCAACACACACACTGATACAGACTTACAGATTTAATTAAGAAATTTTTAGTGATTCATATGCAATCTCATGTAACTCTATAAAAATGTAACATATTTTGAAAATACTGGCTGCCTCATAAAAATTTTAAGTATCGGTTGTAAAGTAGACTGCCTTGTGCGTGAATTATGGTATCTTTTAACTCTTGAGGGCCACAAAAATAAAAGTCCAATATAAAAAGCTTTTATAAGTCAATCTTGAACAATGGCATAATCTTCCTCTTATTCTTCTTTACCTCCATTCTTATGCATTAATATCCACTTCACTTCTTTGTTCAGCCCTCTACTTAACACATAGTTAGCTAGCAATATGGCCAGCATATACACTACTCTCTGGAAGCACTTTCAAAGGCAAACAAAGAGTAAATCTCCCACTTTCATTCTGCACAGCTGCAGTGCATCTGCAAGAGATTTCCCAGTTCCAAGAATCATCTTTGTTTCCAGCTAAAATCCTTAAAGCCCTGGAGAGAACACACAATATGCTCTCCACTACAGCATGTGCAATGTAGCACAGACCATGCTGCCCTTGATGTCTCTGCACTGGAAAACCACCCAGGATGCGCTGCCACCAAAACATGCAGAACCTGCCTGATACGAAGAGGACTAGGAGTACTTCCACCAGGCCACAGAAAACATTGCTACAGAAAGAACACTGAGGCAGATCACAATTACAGTAACTGCAGTGTCCATCTAAGAAGCAGCTGGGAATACTCCAGCACTTGAAGTGAGCCAATACAGGTAGCCAAGCACTGAAGGGAACTTTACTGTCTCCCTGTCCACATTCTGCCTGAGCCAGAGTGATTTTTATTGCTCCTCATTGCTGACAGTACACCTTCATAAGCTGGCCTATCCAGGGTCTAAGGGACAGGGAAAGTGCCCAAACAAGAAACCAGAGCTCCTTAGATTGTCAGTAACTAAAACAGTCAAAGCAGCAGCAGTGGGAAAGGAGTGGAAGCATTTGCTTGGAAGGTCCTTGGAAATTAACAGTTTTATTAACTGTAATAAAAGTGTAGGTATCTTCTCACAGCAGAATGGGCTGAACAGTTTCTTTTCAAAGCAGATCTTCAGCTATCACAGGCTCAGCCTGTGGGCACCCAGTAAGAGCTGAAGATGTGACTCAAGGCATTGTGGACACCATAATTTCTGAAAATTTTTTTCAGGTAAACATCAGCAAAGCAGGTAGGTATCCTCATATGATACATATTCAATTTATCTATGTCCCTGAGGGTAAAAAAAAAAAAAACAAATCACACCAAAATTCTGGGCAAACCTCAGACAGGTAGAAGACACTGTCAATGATCAATAAGGTCATGGATTGGACATAGGATTGTCAAGGATGTTTCTATGATACCTCCAGCAAGGCTGCCATGATTCCTGAGAGACCAGCCAGAGGAAAAAGTATTATGTAGAAGACGAGCTGTAATGACAATGATAACCATGCAGACTCACTGCAGAACTGCTGTGCTACAGACTGGCACGAGCCTTGTTATGGCGAGTTTCCAGAGCACAATGCCTTTCTGCTTCTGGGCTTCGATTCAGAACTAGAAACAAATGAGCAACCTCTCTCACGTCAAGGGCAATCAATCACAAAAAGCCACAAAGGTTATCTTGCCCATTTGAAAATTATCAGTCAATGGGTGGTTATCTCATGCCTGATCCCAAAGGGTTTACCAGAAACATGGACAGCCCATAACAAAGTTTTACAGTTCTGTGCAAGACTTGAAAGATCAGTATGGGTGTGGTGGGTTGGCCTTGGCTGGATGCTAGGTACCCACCAAAGCCACTCTGTCACTCCCTTTCTCAACTAGACAGGAGAGACAAAATAGTAAAAAAGGCTCATGGATTGAGATAAGGAGAGGGAGAGATCACTAAGCAGTTACTCTCACATGAAACACAGACCTGTCTTGGGGAAAATGAATTGAATTTATTGTCAATCAAATCAGAGTAGGATGACGAAAAATAGAAACAAATCTTTAAAACACCTTTCCCTCACCCCTCTTGTCTTCCTGGGTTTAACTTTATTCCACATTTTCTCCACTTTCTCCCACGCTCAGTGGTGCAGGGAGACGGGGAATGGAGGCTGAGGTCAGTTCATCCCAATAGTCTCTGCTGCACCTTCCTCCTCAGAGAGAAGACCCTTCACACTCTTCCTCTGCTCTAGTGTGGGTTCCCTCCCATGGGAAACAGTCCTCCATAAACTTCTCCAATGCAAGTCACTTCCACTGGCTGCAGCTCTTCACAAGCCACTCAAGGATAGTTCCTTTCCACAGGGTGCAGTCCTTCAGGAACAGTCTGCTCCAGAATTGCTCCCTTGTGTGGTCTCAAGTCCTGCCAGCAAACCTGCTCCAGCCTGGGCTCCTCTCTCTATGAGCTGACAGGAGCCTGCTCTAGCATATGCTTCCCACAGGGTCACAGCCTCCTGCTACAACTGAAGGGGAATCCCTGCTTTGGTGCCTGGACCACCTCCTCTCCCTCCTTCTTCACTGACCTTCAGGGCTGGTTCTCTCACATATTCTCACTCCTCTCTTCTCTGGCTGCTATTTACTTCTGTGCAATAACTTTTCACCTTCATTATGTTATCCCAGAGGAGCTACCACCATCACTGACGAGCTGAGCCTTGACCAGCAGCAGAGGTCTGTCTTGGAGCTGGCTGGCATTGGCTCCATTGGATATAGGAGCAGCTTATAGAAGCTTCTCATAATGACCCTTGAGACGAAGTAGGCAGGTAGCAGCACAGACAGCTACCTGGCAGGCCCAATTACTGCTCCACTTCTAGCCCTTTTCTTCCAGTGCTAACACCAGATTGGTTTATACTCTGATTGTAATAACAAAAATTATGCCAAGCTGCAGCAGTAATCGGATCTCCTGAGAGCCGTATGAGGTCTCAAGGGTTGTACAGAGTACAGACAGATCAAGAACAGCACGCCTGAGAAAGGCTTATACTAAGTCTTGTCGAATGGATGTCATTCCTTAAAGAATCAGTCTGACTTCCAGTAAAGACATATCTGAACCAATCTACAAGAACTTATGAATTTGAATGATGAACAAACACTCCAGAATGAGACACTATCATTAGCATCACAGACTTCTAGGTTATAATTCTAACTAAGCAAAACAAGCACAGCCACAAATTCTAGGTCAAACTATATAAACCAAGAACCTCTAACTGCACATTCCTTACACTCCAGTGCCCCTTAGACTCTGTTAGATACTATCCAATACCATTAATTTCTCTTCTCACAAGTCAAAGCGGAAGAGTAAAATCAGAGGCAAACAGTTTCAACAGTCCTGTGTTCTATTATTAGCTTTGCACAGACTTCCCATGGACAACTAACTTGCATATATTGTAATTTAGACTCTCAAAGCATTAAAATAAAAAAACATACACCAACTCCAAAAGGTATTGTGATAAGTAGTTCATTCTTTATAAAGTATTATGAAGTTTTCAGAAGAGAAATGGTGCAGAAAGATATTATACTGCTATGAAACCATAACAGTCTACACAGGACGAATGTTGATAAAGGGCACAGAGGATTACAGCCTTCAAGTAAATAATTTTTATATCTTGGTCTTTTTATGGACCTTATCACTGTAAGGTCTGAACAACTCAAAAACACTAATTAACTGAGCCTTTTTAATTATTCTCCTTGCTTACACAAGGGAAGCCCTAGACCCAGTCCAATCTAAGTTCTCCTTTAACACTAGATGAGTCAGAAGAAAGGAAGGACAAAGCACAGTTTGTAATGTTGATACTCCTTGACCTAGCACATTCTTCCAAGAAGGCTGTGCAAAACAGAGCAATCTCTGAGTTATCTGAACTCATACACAAGGTCTCATGGTGCCATACGTGAAACATTTATAAGCCTCTCAGCAGTGGGTCTGAATGCTCTATACGTTGTGCATAACCAATAAGGCTTAAACTCATAAAACAAGCAATGTTAATGTATTCAAGGCCCACTCCCTTGAACCCAAGACTGTTTCTTGAAACATTTTTAATAAAGGATCATGGATATAAAAAAAAAACATAAACAATACACTATTATAAACCTATGTAACAGATAAAGTTATTTCTTGCTAATAGCAAGCCTGTACTAATCTGATTCTTCTTGTACATGCTTCACTGAAACTACAAAGTAAGCACAAGGTGGAATTGCTCTGTTTCATTAAGCTGCTGAAAAAGAATCTGTAAGTGGTGCATATAATATGAAAATTATCAGGTGGACTACAACAATGCTTAAAGTCCTCAACCCTTTTGTTCTAGTCTTGGGGGGAGAAAAAACAGAGAAATTTAGATAATTGAAGAATGGAGAATTTCTATCTACAGTGGAGTTATATTAATTAGGAAATAATTATATGCTATTTACTCAGCCAGTCAACATGCATCTTCAGTGAAAGGGATCTCAGACCATTTAAAGAACATATCAGGTCTCACCTATTTTTGTTTCTGGTTTGGTTTGGCTTTGCAACAATTGGAAGCCTCAGTCACTTCCCCCTTTTGAACAGCAAGGGACTGATCCTACATACAAATTACTTCAGTGCCAAACCACACAGCTAGCATTTTAACTAGGAATAGAAATCAGTGAATAAATATGAAATGCACTCTTTTGCTTTTCAAACATAGAATAAATGGGCTACTCTCATGTTTTTGAACATAGATGCTTCCTCTTTTTTGCTTTTTCTGCCCTTTTTATTTAGATATCTAAGTCAATAACAGCTTAACTGACCTGCCCATGCCTTGCCTTTGTCTTCCTTTCAGCACGATATGTTTGGCTATTTTTAGAGCAGAGCCTCTGGTGACAGATACATCATTCCTATCAATCCGAAGACCATAACTAATGTAAAATATCATAATAATGTGAAATAATGTCTTGGAAGGATATCTATGACACACTTGGAATTTAATACTTACTCTGAAAAAAAAAATCATGTTACCAATTGTTTTTTTTCTAGATGTATTTTCAGTGTCAATGCAACAGTTAACACAAAAGTTAAACACAAGCAGTTTCTAGGTACTAGATACACCTCAGCTAAGCACAGAAGTGGGAACTGAAGGATTGATGCATGTCCTTGCAATACAGCAAGAGCTTTGAAATCATTTTTCCATGAGATGACACAATGGTGAGAGTTCAACAGTACCAGTGATAAAGCTCTGAGAACCAGAAGGCCTTTTCTTCCTCCTCCATCTTCCTCACAAGCCTATGTCCATGCATGAAAATTGTACTTCATGAAACAAAAATACCAGCATCCTGGACGCCACTGTGCAGCCTTCTGAGACACAAACCCCTACTTTGAGCAACATAAACTGCACTCATCTCTCAATGAACAGTATTTTTATCAAATTGCTTACTCTTGCTTTGGGGTGGTACCGAAGATACACTCTCAAAGCAGGGCTACTCCCGAGGTAAAGTTACTGGAGTGCTGCAGGGCAGTGTGTACGCAGTCCTAACAAGAAGCTTCCCTATACAGACACATAGCCATGGCGAATGGTAAACTGACCATTTTGCTACATTATTCTGGCTATTGTAACTGCAAATCTGGCCCTGTCCCTACACCAAACTATTTCAGAAAGGGGGCTGTTATCCCCACATGTCCACCAAAGGATGTTTCCTGCAATGAGTACCTAAGAGAAGGAAAGGATGAGCAATTATTAAGTTTCAGACAAAAGTTTCTGCTCCTTAGTAATGACACAATATTATATTGTAGTTGTTTGTGATACTACTGATACCATTTTTTTCTGGTTCAGAAAATACTCTGTTCCAAATCACAAAACCCTTTTCTCCAAATGGGCCATTTACCTAAAAACCTACACTTTGACCTTCCATTAAAATAAAACAAGTGAAAGACAAGTTATCTGCTGGTTTAATTTGTTTAATGAACATTTTCATTTGGAATTTTTTTTACTGAAAATTGTTTTTTAAAATAATTTAAAAACAACGGGGCTCCCTCAGTTCTTAGACTGAGTATCAATGGTAAAATAAGAAGGTGAAAACTATGTCAACACTATATTCCAACCACTTGTAATGTTATTTCCATCTAATGAAAAGATAACTACCATTTCATTTGTATACAGTGAAGTTGTCTATGAGATCTATTCTCAGAAAATGATGACAAACTCTGCCTCATTCTCTCCAACTAGTTGCATTATATGCAATTTTTATTCCAATCCAACATGAATCAACCAGATCTTCCTGATGGGTAGTATTGGTATATTACATAGACTTCATGACACTGAATATCCTTGTTTATAGTATCTGACAAGGCAAAGGTACCTAAGAGAAGGCTGACAAGCCTCATATTTTCATGATAGCACACAAGGACAAATCCTTTTATACTTCATGTGCATGTTCACAGCTGGCACACTGTCAAGGGGCACTGTAATATGAATTAAAGTCAGCATATGAATCACTGTGTCAGTGCGTGCACAACTGGACTCTTAAAAACAGATGCAAAGACTCATGACTTCCTATCACTATATTCACACAATTCTATTTACTAGTTCATACTTTCCAAAAATAACTATCAAAATAGCAAAGGCAACATCAAAGTGCCTTTCTTTGCCTGATACTGGCCTCTGTGAATACAATTTTTTTTTTACATAAAGAATAAATAGGTACCATTCTTAGATTATTCAATATCAGATATATATATATACATATATACATAGAAAGATACTTTTCCATTTGCATCATTCTCCCATGTAGTGTGAAAAAACCTGGACTCCCAGCAATCCTTTCAGATTTTCCAGGCAACTGATTGTTTCTTTGCCTATGTCTTAGCAGCTGCCCTGTCAGCCTCAGTCCCTGGCAGGAGGAGCACATAGGCCACAGAAGTGGACTTCTGTGGTCTAGAGCAATAATCAAGGTCCTCGTCCCCTGCGTGGAAGACCCTGAATACTTGGTTTTACTGGAACTGGAGTCAGCTTTTCTATGACAGTTAAATGAAGAAGGGGCATAATCTCAGTTTAATATCCTGGAGTCAGTTTTTACTGTTTACTATCAAACAAAAGAAACCCACTAGGGAGGTGAATTTCTAACCTTATTGATTTCATAGCAATGAAGGTAATTTATGTGGGCTTTTTCCATCTGCTGATGTTTTGCTGCAGACTACTGGCACAGCAGCACAGGTGCTGCCAAGACCCTCAGCAGCCCTTCCCTCTGGCTGCCTGATTCAGTGGGAGCAGTGCAAGCCAGCCTCCCCCAAACCCATCTGTGCTAGATGTCTCACCTCTGCTATTCCATCAGGCAAAATGGAGTTGCCAAACTGAAGACCATCAGGCAGTTTAGATTAAATTAACCCCCATCTCTGAAGGGCAGCCTTTCCCTCTTTCTGCTTGATAAGCAGTGTTAATATGCCAGCTATATTCCAGATATATTCAAAGCCTAGTCCTGTGTAGACTAAATACATTGAGTATTTGGTAATATTTCTTATTTAAAAACATGTCATTTGTGTTAATAACACTTTCTTCTGACTGGAATTAGTTTACACTACATTGAAAAGCTTATTCTATTGACCAAGAAGCAGAGTAAATTGAGAAAATTAATGACATGTTGAAATAAATGACTGCTTTCTCCTCTATTAAGCATGTTGAATTTAGAAAAAAATACAGATGCATGACACAAACTGTGGAGCATGCTCTTCTTAACAGTAATAGATGAAATCATTGAACGAAAACATACTAAGTGGAAATGGACTTAAATGTTAAAAATAAGCAAGATAACAGAACAGTAATGATTTTTTTGAAAAGTCCATTTTCATACTTTTCTACTTTTGCATAATCACATCACTTAATAAAGCTCCAGAAAGATACTGTGCATGCAAATTTTAATTTATGCAGCATGTAGTTCAGCTGCAGTTCTGAGGCAGCCTTACTTCTTAGAGGATTAGAGGACAGTATTATTTTAATGTTGCTCCACAAAGACATTAATTAAACAGTATATAAATAAGTTCAAAGCTGGTTGAACTTCAGGGCAAGAAAGCTTTCTAGCTATCTTTTAAAATGTCTTTTGCAGACATTTATCAAATTCTGCAGGTTTGCTTGCTGAAACTGATAAATCTTATTTACATTTGAGGAATTTTAACGCAGCCTGGTTGGTGACTCCGATGAGCAGTGTTTAGATCAGTTGCACAGCTCTCCAACCTGCACAGAACTTCTTCCTGTGAGAGCTCTTGCTATTCCTGCCAGAATTAGTCTGTGTAACCATTTTCTATGAGCCATGTTTGTGTTAGAGAAACAAGCCAGAATCTTGTCAGCTGAACTCGTTACTTGCTGTTTAAGAGCTGCTACTGCTGCAGCCATTGAGTAGAATATTTTGATTCCAATGGTAAGATTTATAGCATCTGAAGTTAGTAAATACTGAAAAATCACACTTGCAGGGTTTAAATTCTGTAAGTTTTACTTTTTTTTTTCCTTCAAAGGTTTCAACACAAAAAAAAACCCTAAAACATTCAAAAGGTATAAAGCTATCTCCAGCTTTTGCTGCAGTATTTGAAAAACACGCATTACAGTAAAAAATCACAGCCTAAAATAGAAACCCTTAATCAGCAATTACTGTGAAGCAATGTAGATACCAATGTATTTACAGATGAAAGGAGGTCACACAACTCAGCCAAAATACTCCATTTTCATAAAATCACAATTCTAGTTGAGTTTGTAATATCAAAAAAAACCCCTGTATATTTACACTCAGATTATAGGCAGCTAGGGTACACTGCCTGCTCCAGTAAAATATGTACTTCCATATAAATCAAGTTTATACCTTGCATGGTGCTGTAAATGTGTTAAGCCTGTTACTTTTAAAAGTGTATTAACAATTTTCAAAAGAAGATAGAAGATGCCATTTATAAAGCACATGCCTCCAAAATCCTCCTGAAGGCAAATGATACAAGGGAAGGACCAGCAGGAGGTAACACTTTCATCACTCTCTCTGACACAAAGGACCAGGGCAGAATTTTGAGATTGGTCCGTAGGATAAAGGACACACTGCATGAGAGAATTAGAGATGAGAAACAGTTTACAGGAAAACAATGGTTTTTTCTCTTCTCAGTGTAGTTCATGTGAGTTCCTACCCTAAATTCTGCAGTTAATTTCAGGATTAGACATCTCAGGATCCCAAACCTTCCAATTTATGCTGGTGTTGAATAAAATCAGAAACTTCTCCTTCATATGTGGTTTGGTTCAAAGCTGAGTCATGGTTCACCTAAAAGAATTGTGAACTTCTGTTAACCTTTCAGTGAAATTAAGTCAGGCAAGTGCTTCCTATAAAAAAAACAGAAACTAGAATTTCACACCATACAACTCCACTAATCCTCCACTTAAAAGCCAATAAAATGTTAGTATTTGCAATCACTTACGCTGGTCTAAAAAAAAAAAAAAAGTTGAGATGTTCCTTCACAAATGAAAGAGACAAGCAATGGGAAATAGTCATCCCTAGGAAACAATATGTATTTTGGAATCTTAATTTCACCTACTCAATTGTTAAAAATGGTGGGAGTTTGTTGGTTTTTTTTTAAATCAAGACAGATATTTCATTACCAAAATCCAAAGATTTTCTGTCACGATTTATATTTAACAGCTTCTACTTTATTCACTAGGGTCTTTTCAGGCTCCTAAATTTAAAGAAGTTCTTAACTTAAAAAAACAAAACCAAAACAAACATGAGAAACTGAAATTTATTCCTCTCCTTCCTCTCCTACATCCCGATCATCTGTTTGCAGTAAAAATACTTAAAATATAAAACCAACTTGAAAAGCATGTGTCCCTAACACACTGGAAAATATGCAGTCAAATTCACAAGACACTAATCTTTCCTTTGTAGACATAAAAGCCATAGCAATTCCAAACTACATTTCTCAAACAGCAGGTATCAAAAAAGGAAGAGAAAATATTGTTGTGCAACTGCCAGAGAACAAATAACCTCACTAATTCTTCTGCTCATACCTTTTCCTAAACCAACCAAGTGAAAATCACTATGCATTTGGAGTGGTTTTATAGCTACAAACAGGAAGACAAAATACAGAGTATAAAATTAGAGGTGATTAATTCAATATTAATTGCCATAGCTAAACCAACCACTAAGAGTTCAGGTCTGATAAATAAAAGAAAAACAACATGCTTTCCTAATTTAATTATGAAAGCCTGGGATATTATTTTATAAGATAAAAATCCTAAAAGAATGAGCTAGTAACACAAGCTTATACCACTTTTGACCAAGTCTTCAGAGACACAGACACCAGTTTTAATTTGCAAATCTAACCTCCAAATGCCAGTTTAAATTCATATCGGATCTTAAATCTTGCTTTTTGCCCCAGTGCTTTTTTATAGGCAAAATAAAATGTTACTGTAAATGTGGTTACTGGATTCTTTTTATTATACATCTAAATTAGAAGCTCAAAAGAATTCTGAGACACAAATTTTAGACGCATTATTAATACAAAAGCTTAAAATACAACATAGGAAGAACTGAATGCCTTTCTAATGATGGGTTTAACAGAAGTGGGATGAGAACAATGAAACAGAAGGCCAAGTAGGCAGGAACTAAAAAAAAAACTTACGAAAAATTTGGGAATTTACTGGTTGGAAATGACAGAGGAGAAAAAAGGACTAAAACGATGAACTGATGACAGATTAATGTTACACTATCACTGTTATGAGGCTGTGAAAGGACAACTGCCATCCTAACAAGTTGGAATGGGAGAGGTACTGCTAAAAAGCAGGAGTCAAGAGTTAGTATTAATGCTCAACACCACTGCAAGATAGCTAAAAGACTATACTTTTTCAAACCACTCTTTGTGGGAAAAAGAAGCAATGAAAAGGGTATTATACTTACACATTCTGAAGTAATGCTGGAAAAACAACTACTTTTCTTTTGTGAGGCAAAAAAAAAAAAAAAAGGCTAAGAAGAAAAAAAAGCATATTTGTAATTTCAGTGGGTCAAATACTGGAAGAAGGGAAAGTGCAAAATAACAAATGGATACATGCTGCAAATAAATTATGGCTGGCAAAAAGATCAGCTTTCCAGTAACAAAGGCAATGAAAATCTGCAACAGTTCACTGTAAGAGTAAGGGGTGAAAAAAATCTCCAACAACCTCAGTTTATAGACAGAATATAGCGTAGTTTACTGTTATAATCTATGAAGTTCTGGTGCTTAACTTGAAAAACTTAATTAGATGAACAAAAGTCGGGAAAGGGCAAGAGAGAGTAAAAGGACTTGAGCAACAGAAGAGCTGATCAAGAGAGAGGCAGAGACCTACAGTGTTTAAGACTACTAACTTTACATTTATAAGGAAACATTATACTTATAGTTAGGGCAGAAGAGCCTTCTTGCCAACAAATGCTTCAGTATGCAAATTCATTATTTACCATTACTTAACCAATAGGTAGCAACTGTCTTTGACTAGCTGGCAGGTGCATAACTATTCTCCACCTCCCATCCCTTGTTATAAATCTTGGAAAGTTCCTCAATACTAATGACATAATAATACTAAGCATTTAGTCATAATATTCAAGTTCCTTGCATACTGTATTTATGAAATACTTTTCACCTTCATATTCACAGTATATGTACACCTAATACCACAGAACACAAACATGCACTTTAAACATGTTAACTCGATTTTCATTATACTGAACATTAAGGATATATAAATAAGAATGTTTTTCTCTCTGCAGAATATGAAAAGCATGGGTCCCAAATATAAGCAAACCTTTCACCACCTGCTTGTGCTAAAGATCCAATAAGTATGTCATTTATGCAGTCACAGCATTTCCATATTTTTATCAAAAATTCAAACTGCAGTCTATGCACAACTAAAAATCAAAAGCACTCTCCATATAGTGAGATGTAACTGAACACGTAAGCAAGCTCTCTTACAAGTACAGCACATCCACACTACTGCAAGCAGTCACTCTTGCAGCTAAACTGAAATTTGGTCAAACTACCAACCACAAATGTGCATTTAAGCCTGTCAAGCCTCAGAACTGTACCTAAACTTCAGGGCAACTGGGAATGTGATACAACTAAAATACAAAGTAAACTCTCATTCCTCTCTGCCAAGGCCTGCCCGAGTAAGGCTTCACTGTACCTTGCACATTCATTGCACATAGATACCATCTGAGATACTTGCAGATTTTAAAAAGAGTGCACACTCTTCAAGCTGAATGAAATTCTAAGAGTTCTGGTTACTGATTTATGCAGCACAGCATAACGTTTTCAAATGTCCTTTTAGAAATCATAATTTCAAACTATGAAAATTATCCCACAGAAGGACAATGTGAGTCTCATTGACATTGCAGCCTGTCTCTTGCACACAGGAATACAAAGGCCACTTTTTATTACTGCAGTTGAAATTAATCAATGTTTATACATGATTTAAGCAGGGCAATATCTGAAATACGAGCTACTCAATCACAGTCACAAATACAGTCAAGTATTACTTTACTTGTGGGGATGCAAGTCATACTGTGGTAACATCACAAAAAGCAATATATAGAGAGGAAAAATTAATTTATCCACATGCAATTTGCTCCTAATTTTTACAATTTGTTTTAAGATTGCAATGTAAAACTATGTTTTCACTACTTTCAAGAGTTCTATCACTTTTATGTAATACTACAATGATTCCTACACTCCATGTCATGGCAACAGTCAATTGCTGTAGACAAACTGTGCTGTCCCATATTCAGTGTTACTCAATGTCTGAACTGTCAGGTAGAAGAAAGAAAATGTAAAAGGAGGTAAAAGTACCAGTTTAAAAGTATCCTGCAGTGAATCCTGCATCCCAAGACACTTCACAAAGTCAGATCCATGGAAAACAACTCCATGCCTTTCCAAGACTTTCAGGTACTATTAAAACACAGCAAACCTTTCATTGTACACAGTTTAGAGAAGGAGGACCTAAGTGATAACATCAGTGAGGACTTAAAGAAAGTCCAATACAGTTCAATTCAGTATTACCCCTCCTCTCTTGTATTCCTTTTCTATCCTTCTGAAGGAAGCACATTTTCAGAAGCACAGATCCTAAGTACTAACATTGCACAGCAACGTATCAATCACCCCAAGCACAGGACTCAAGTTCTGTTCAGCTGCCAGTCCACATTTGGCTTGTTCAGGCCTCCTTACCACATCCATAAAGTAACATTCATGGTCTTTAAAAGACAAGTATATGTCTGGCACATAATAAGCAAAATTGCAAAATGCAGTGTGTTGAAGAATGCTGGTGTTCTGCTGCATTCGTAGCACGTTTAAGTGACTCTCTTACTGGATCAGCCACAAAAGCAGGTACAACATCAGGGCCCTGAAGGTACCAATGTCCCTGCTCAGCACATCCTGCTTGCAGCATAGGACCTCATTCCAGACCCCATGGCCATCAGCCCCCATCCCAGTGATGCTACAGAAGGGCAAGTCTCCAGCCCTCCACAGCCCTGCCCTGTCTGGCCATGGACAGTGGCTGGCCTGTCCCTGTTCCCAGAGAGGTGGCTGGTGCCCAGGACTGGGGCTGTCCCTCTGCCCCCAGCTGGGGTGAGACAGGCCCTGCCTGGTCAGGTCTCCTGGGAGCCCCAACACCAATCAATCCCAACCCCAGGGAGCTGCTGGCCTTGCAGCACCCTAACATTCAAAACTGCAGAAGATGAATGCTACTTCAGAACACGAAATAACAATTTTCTCATCAGTTTTGTACTCAAGGACAAAATTTACTTACCATCTCTACCATAAAAAAATAAGCTGCCAAGAAATAGTTTGCCAAGACTTTGGAAAACAGACACACAAAGTCAGACTGCACAGAGCAGCAATCAGAGATGGATGATTTTCAAAAATACTCAAGACTGTCAACACTAGCAACTGCATGTCCTACATACTCCTAAGAAACAAATGTTTACACAAAAATGGAACCAAAACATGACTTTTTATTATCCCATTGGACAGACATTTGCTAGTGACCTCCTTCAAAACTCTCAGAAATTGTACTGCTAGAGAGCAAGATGTGCTGCTTTCAACACCTTTACCTCAAGTGAAGAGGAACTTGTGTATTTTTAAAAGAGGGGAAAAAAACCCGAAAGAAACTCCCTTACACATTTACCTTTCTGTGTGAAAAAAAAGCAGCACAAGAAAGACACTAGTCACAATATCAAATACATTGTTATGAACTGTCCTCACAAGACAAGTTGCAAGTCTTGGGCAACCACAGTAGGTGATCAAGAGCTTCATGGATGCTACTCCTAAACAGCTACATGTACGGACTCTGCATTTAAAAACACTGAAATTTAATTAAATATCAACCTTTTGCAAACTAAAAACACTAGTGGTCTGTTGACCTAGGATATTTTGGAAAAGCAGAGGAAGAGCATCCAAGGCAGCACAAGAAGCTATTTTGATGCTGTGATGTGAAGCAGAGGTCTCCCAGGGTGTAAAATCAGGATGATGGCAGAGGCAGGGGTATAAACATAAATCACAGTCAGTTACTGGTTACTGAAGGAATGTAGCTTTGGGAGTTCAGTGGAACCAGCATAACAAGGCAAATCCAGGAACATGGATTTCACACAAGTACAACACCGTTGTATGAGGTGCAAACAAAAAGGTGGCAACAGTTGGGCACAGAAAAATGGCTGCAGCTCCCTCAAGGGCAGAGGCCAAAAAATAACAGAAGGATTGTCCTGGCAGTACTTGCTCAGGTAGGGATGCCACACCTCACCACTAATTCTGGGTGTCCTCAGATGTCTTCCTCTTCCCCGACAGGGACTAAACACTGTTTTTTTGATTTGCTATTCACCACATTCTGCAACTGCAACTCAATAATCATACATACAGTGCTATCTTTACAATTTAATTGGGTTAAGTATGTTAGGATTTCAAAGAGCTCTGTATGTGTTTGTGTGTGTTTTCTGCTCCAGCCTTCCCATGTGACAAAATGATTGATACCACAGCAACCACTCAGAGTAAATGCAGACATAACAGATGAGTGCAGCATGAAAATCTGGAAAAGCTGTAGAATCCCCAGCATGAGAGATGTGAAAGCAGAGCATTAGTCCAGGTGTACTCCGATCTGTGTGCTTTCAATGTATTTTTCATGATTCTATAGGAAAGAATAAATGCTACTAAAAAAAAAACAACCTAGTAATTTATAAGAGAAAAGTAGATTTTGCAATAGAACTGCAGCTGAAAAACAGTAACAGTGGAATACCCTTATGCTATCTAACCATAAGTAGCTTCCGTTATTACATTTAACACATTTAAAAATAAGATCTATTTTTAAATCTAACATACCACTATGGAAGAATTATCCAACCTACGACACTCAATGGGATCGGACATCAGCAAAAAATTAACCTTAGAAAGTTAAATAGTTCAGACATCCTATGAGTCAAAAGGTCACTGATTATCATGAGCACAGCTGAATTCAGCACAGCAATATTTAGACAGCATTAGATGATTGGGTGCAAACATTACTTCTTACATTGTTCTTTATCAGTACAAAATACATAAATAGCACTGAAGATAATTAAACACTGTTTGCCGAGACTTCAGATAGGCAGTAAATTAACTATTTAAACAACTGACCCTGCAAATTGCTCCATAAAAGTATTTAACTCAGTTTGGCACATGGACTTAGAAAGCTAACAAAGCTAACAATGCTACTCAGAACTAGAGTTTACAATACTCATAGTGTACACTATTAAAATTGACCTTTTAAAATAGCAAAAATGGATCTCACTATTAAACTCTATCTTTTGGTCTGTTCCCCAAAGCTCTGTTTCATACAGAAAATATTATTGCTAAGTTTCTTCTAGAAAAAAGTTAGTAGATAAAACAGAATTACATTTATGAAGGCAGACAGAATATACTGCACCACATGTTTAAAAACCAAATATTAAATGCACAGCTGCTGAACAGCAACACAACTGCAACAAATTCTTCTAGTGAAATGTTCTTCTACCTAGATGTTTTAGAATTTTATAGGGGAAAAAAAATGAAACAACAATTATCCTAGGAACAACATAATTAGAAAGCTGATTGGAAAATACTCAGTTTGCATAATTTACCAATGCCTACATATTTTATCATATTTTGCACAAATATAAACTATTTGAGGCCAACCCCACAAATGCACAGAATTATGCTTTCTTATTCACAAAACTTGAGAAATATATCATGCAAGAGTTTCCTCCGTCTAATAAATCAGATTTAGAAAATTTTTGCAGCTTACATGTTACTATGGCAACTTTTTGTGTTTTCAAAATGTAAATTAACATTGAGGCTTCACTACAAGCTATATTTCCTTTGTCTTTGTACATAATATTTTCTTATATATGGATTCGGAATAGCTCTTTTTACTTTAAATGGCTACAGTTTATATTCAAAGATGAAGCTACAGTGAGAAGAATCTGGGATTAAATCACAGTTTGTAAGCACATCTCTGCTTAATCTTGACTTTTAAACTACAATGTAAATAAGTGCAGGAGAAAGCAATCAAACAAATGAGTAGTTCTATGGCAAATGTTTCTCTGCTTGGATTTTACAATTACATACTATTAGAAAATGAAAATATGCTGCACATTTCAGTCCTTTTCCTGCTCTTTTTACTGCTAATTCCATTGAAACTTTACTGTAGTTTTTTTCTCTTTTTCTTAAAGACAACAAAAAAAATCTGAAAAAGAAAGTATAATTGCTCTGTTTTCTTATGACGAAAATATTGGTTTCGTATGTCACTCTAGTACTGGAAAAATTTACTGAATTAAGAACCTGCCTGCCTAAAGAGGCACAGGTGTCTGCAGTTCTCATTACAGAGAACAGAAATTACATAAGCCTAGAGATAGATCCAACATTAACATCATTGTATCACAGAGTCATAGCATTAGAATGAATCTGAGAGAAAAACTACTTTTAATTTGACTCCCATCTTGCCTGCTGAAAAAGAGAGGCTTGCAAATCTCATCTTGTGAACTGAGAATAATTTTCAAATTACTCATTAAAATACCTATAACAAATAGAGACTTGCGATTCATTTTACACCATAATAAAAACTAATAAAAACTTAACTTCCATGAACTGGGTTTAATATTAAGAATTATTATAAATCTAAAACATTTTGACTTTCACCATAATGCGGCTCACAAAATTGAAGGCAAAAACTTAAAAACATGACAGCATCATAAAATACACGTAAAAACATAAGACTTTAATTGCATGTAGACTTGGTCTCCCCAGCATGGGCATATAAGCAACCTTGTCTAGTGGAAGGGCAGTTGGAACTACATGATCTTTAAGGTCCCTTCCAACTCAAACCACTCTGAGATTCTGTGATCTGTACTGGCTTCCTAAGGGACTAGTTGTCTGCAAGTTTGCAACTGAGTCATCTAGTGAAAAATTCCCATTGAGCAAAGAGGAAGTAATTATAAAAAGGGCACAAAGTCCTTGTTCATCTTAGTTCTCTGTTAGTCTAACAAACTAAATCAGAATACTGGTAATTCATTAGCTAATGCACAACTCTAATGCCCAGTGAACTAGATCATACAGCCATATTCTAACCTAAAAATCAGACTGGAAGAATTTTATAATGAGTAGAGGGATAGTCAAGGCTATACATACAGTTATACAAGCACACAGGCAAAGTTAACATGGAGTTTATTTCTAAGACAGTCTAGAAATTAGGAAAGAAAAGCCCAGTGTTCAGAACCATAACAGATCCCTTCACCATCTCCTTTTTCTTCCCCATGTGTGCACATGTGCGTGTAGAATGAAGCTGCATTCACTTGGGAGCATGCAAGACAGAAAGCAGAAGGAGTGTGTTGGAAGTGGACAGGGACCACTGAAGAAATTCAGCAATTCTAGCTGAAGAAAAGCATTAAGCCTGTGAAGAGACACTGAGGAGAAATGATATTTCGTAACTTCTGTTATTTTAACTACTTGCTCATGTATAATTTAACCATCTTTTTCTTGCACATCTTCTGTGAGCAGCAACCATCTCTAGATTTGTTAAGTGACTGCAAGGGTATGGTTCTGGCTCTAGATAAGGCCTAAGTGCATAATTAAGCAGAAGCATATACTACTAACACTAATAGTTCACTGCATTGGAGTATGCAGTTACACAACAGCCATAATTTTTAGCATATGTAGAACAAGGAAAATAACCTTATTTTATCAGAAGACACTGTCACCAGGAGCTGGAGTGATGGAGTATGGGATAAAGAACTGTAGTGTAAAGCAGAAATTGTCCAGTAAAATAGATCGGTATTTCAATACATAGAAATACACTGGTTGATTTGACAAGAGTTCCAGTAGAAATTGTTTTTCCAAGTCATTTACCTCGCACATCTTACAGATAGGAAAGGACGCTTTCCCAAGTCAACAAACAAAGGCAAAAGTATACTGAAGAAGAACCTCAGTGCTCCCCAGTATAGCTAAAATGGGAGCATCGGTGAAACAGCAAGAAGTTCACCACCCATTTCAATGGAGAAAAGATTCTGTTCCTAACATCAAACAGTGCACTCATTTTCTCTAATCATATTGCTCCCTTCAACATTTATACCTTACAGATTACTTTCTTAAGACTGTTATCAGAGACAGTTTACTTAAAAGCGTGTAAAAGTTTACAGTCCGTTTACATGTGGG
>WEIV01011494.1:39071-51900 GCA_013390005.1 Calyptomena viridis | reverse complement strand
TTTTGGCTGCGCAGACAAGGGGGACAAGGGAGGAAAGGGGGCAGGCCTAAGGTTATTGTAGGGGCAAGAGGGGGAAGGTCTAGGGGCTTGTAACAGCAGACTTACAGGCTTACAAAAACAGCTCTGTAAGATGAAATTGAAAGAAATAATTTTGATAATATTTTGATATTTTCATATCACCCCTGCAATCCTGCAAATGGGTCTGTGCAGGTCTGATTTTAAGGAAATGTTTTAAGAATGTCCTGTCCTCCATAATGGGTTTTGTGCATTATAAAAGTGTGAGGTCAGAAATCTCATGACAGAGTTGTAACACCATGCTTTTCGCATTTTGCAATATGTTCCACAGTGAAGTGTAGGAAACGCCACATTTTCTTAATTATACTGGATATAAGAAACTCTAAGCCTCTGATTTAGGACAATGGGAAGAAAGACCATCTGGAAACTGATTTCTGGTTTACAAAAAGGAAAGTCACAGCAAAAGAATAAAAGAATAAAAGGTGAGAAAAATTAGACCATTATAATTTTAATGAACAGAAACAGTCATATTTTAAAAAACCCAAAACAACACCCTTAAAAAGTTTTTCCTTTAATGTGAGAATAATGGCTCAGGCCACAGCATGGAGCTGAAAGGATTTATCGACTTCTACACTAAGAAGAACAGGAGCTGCTTGCTCCTGTGAAGTACAAACTTCACTACAGCTGGTTCACCGTGTTCTTTATAGAGAGGAAAGCTGGGCTTCATATTTAAAACATAAAAAGGCCCAAGCATCTCATTAATTTTGGGTAAGAGAAACAATGCAATACCTAGAGAGTATGGTCAGCTGTGCCTCTGCAATAAAAAGAAAGAAAATAAAGTGAATTTAATTTCCTTGCAAAAGCAAGGTGGTTAGATAAACTCAAACATTACAAACCACCTTCTGATACCCAGTTTCATCACTTGGAAATTCATACCACAGTGGCTGAGGCTAAGTATGTCCTGAAATAAGAGTTCAATTTCAAACTCAGGTAGGAACCAGTGATTATGAAAGGACAGTGGCATGAGACCTGTGCTGTCAAAACACATCTTTGGGTCATGCTTCTGCTCCAGGATTTCTATGCAACAACTCCAGCCTGGGCTGCCAGAAGATATCACAGTGAATTTTTCTCTTCTGGAAGGATTCACTGGATAGGATGAATAACAACTCCAAAGATCTAAAGTCCTCTGAAATCAACAAAGGCTCATTTGTTTCAGGAACTTGCAGATCAGTTTCTTCAGCTGCAACTCACTGCTATCCAAACCTTGCTTCTTCTACCTGGTGTTGCTGTAGAGAACAACACTGAAGATCTGGCTGTAGAAGACCTTATTCCAGAACTAGATGTACTCAACAATTACAAAAGTATACAATTCCCTGCATGTGTTAACAATCACTAAGGTAAAACAAATCTGCAGGCATAGTTATTCTTGTATCTTCAGCACACTTTGCTGCACAGCTTCCCCACACAGGAAAAGGTTCTGCTTTTACTCAGACTGGTAATTTCTTAGTATCATCATAAAATCCTTAAATTAGGCTCCCCACAAACACTAGTTAAAGGCCAGACCCATAATGAAGAAAAGAGTTTTCTAGATGTTGCCAGAGAATCTCATCCCCGGGCTTTTTCTCTGATTGCTTTCTATTCCATTAATGATCGTATTTCTTGGCCCCACATAGTTGTCAAGAAGCATCAGAAGGAGGACATGTTTTAAGCCTGGACAAGTACACAGAAATAAACTAACAATCAATAAGCATCTTCTCTCTACAAGCTACAAACCTCAGCAAAAGTTAAAATATCGTACCTCAAGAATAACACTCCCTCCCACATGAGGACCCAGTTTTCCCCACAAGTAAACTACTGTGATTCCATTGGCATCCTTGGAATTGTTCCCAATTCCCTGTGACCAAGAACAGTCACAGCCCTCCCAGCCTCTCCAAGGAGGTGACACAACACAGCACAGGCTACAAACAATGGCCACAGAGGAGCTCAGTGTTGACTCAGAGTCGCTCACGCTCAGAAGAGAAGGCAGCTCAGAAATAATTGAGATTGCTGTGTCTGTTCAGTGTCCTGACATACACAGGGGATAAACATGCTAAAATAATACAGTACTACCCAGAAATAATGGCATTAGACAAATCACGTATCACTTCCTGCAAAGCCACTGGCCTTAAGGGATACTGCCTGTAAAGAGCACGGAAAATACTCTTTTGTCCGTATGAATATTACACACACTTTCGTTCTTTGGCTTTGTATTGCAAGCTCCCTAAGCAGCTAGAAACTGCTATTCTTCACTTGTACTGTGGGGTCTGGCCACCCGCACATTCAGGCTATGGCCAAGTTGCATAGGGTAGGGGATGAAGTGTCTCTCCCTGAACACAAAAATCACGAGCAGCTGAACCGCATATATATCTGGCAGGACAGGTATCCACAGAAACATTATTTTTGTGTGACCTTTGTGCTTAACACACAAGGGTTAGAGGTTGCAGTCCAAGTCTTATTACAGGAATAATTAAAAAAACTCTGAGACAGAATGGAAAAAGACTTCTAGAAGAGAATCAGAAACTCTAACAAAGGCCAAACATAGATAAGCCTCTGTCTTCAGTGTTGGAAAGTCTAATTCTGGTAACTCAAACCACAAACCAATGAGCATAGTTCAGTCTGATGGACAAACAAAACCAGTCTGAGAAAGACTGTGACCTGTATAATGTCACAGAATGGTAGAATGGCACTGCCATATGCACAGGATCTGCTTCCTGAGATCCAGCCCAGGTCAATGAGGCCTCCTGCACAAGCAGGCTGGCTACATACATTAGAAAAAAGACTGCATGAAGGCACGTAGGTACTGTGAGCTTTACCAACAGCAGAGAGTGTAGCAGATACAGCCTCACACGTTTCAACTGCAGAAGAACTTGGTCTAAGTTTCCTGAGGAACCATTTTTATTTGCACATACAAGATTTTAACTCTTCCCCTTTATTTCACAGGGATACACACCCCAGCAACATCCAGGAGATAGAGAAACAAAGAAAGAAAAGCTTACTTCTCAGAGTGAGAAGCTAACTTCTCTTCTGAGAAAGAGCAGAGGTGCTCTCCACTTGCCATATTAAAAGGAACTAAGGCAAATTTGTGGCCTTTGTGTAATTACAAGTTGTTAAATACAATGGAGAATCCCTCAGCCCACAGCATGAATTGTAAATCCCACTAATAACTACATGAAGAAGCCTAAAATAAAGGTTATTTTGAGAACCTTTGTCTCTCTTCTCTGCAATGTACTCTATTGAAAATCTACCTCTTCAGCTGCATGTGAATGTTGCTGTAAGCAGTACCTAATGCTGAACTGGGAAGAGAAGGTGTCTTCTGAAACCACAGAGGCAACCAGGTGAGTGAATACTAGAGCAGGAAAGTCCAGACTGCACTTGGTGGCAGTGCACTGGAAATAGCATAAAGAAAATCAGGGCAGCAGATGGCCAGGTATTTAGCAACAAAGTTCAAGAAATAAGTGATGCTTTCTGTAAGCATGCTATCTGATTTGTGTTAGCAGTCTAGAATTCACAGCTGATGAGTTAAAAAACCAAACTAGAATCTGCTGTTTGCTACAGAGTCACAGAATCATGCAGGCTGTGGTGAACCTCTAGAGATGATCTAGTCGAAGCCCCTGCTCAAGAAACGCCAGCCAGAGCATGTTGCCCAAGACCATGTCCAGTTGGGTTTGGAATATTTCCACAGATGGAAACTCCATAGCCTCTCTGGCTACCTGTTCTGTTTTCTGACCATCCATACAGTGAAAAAAGTGTTTATTGCGTTCAGATTAAATTCTGTTTCAATTTGTGCCCATTGCCTCTTGTCCTGTAAGTGGCCATTACTAAGAAGAGTCAGCTCCCTCTTTATTCCCTCCCATCAGGTATTTATACACACTGATGAGATCCCCTCAAGTTTTTTCAACAGACCAAATCATCCCAGCTCTAATCTTACAAAAGAAGCCTTAGTCTCTTAATCTTTGTAGCCCTATCCTGGATTGACTCCAGTAAGTCCATGTTTTTTGTACTTGGGGAGGCCCAGAACTGGATGCAGTTCTCCAGTTGTGACCTCATCAGTGCTGAGCAGACAAAAAGGATCACTGCCCTCAATGTGGTTGATCCTGCAGCCCAGGATACTGTCGGATGCCTTTGCTGCATGGCCAGTTTATGGTCAGGTTGTTGTCCACCAGGACCTTCAGGTCCTTCTATGCCTTCCAGCTGGCTGGTCTCCTATGTGTATTGGTCCCTCAGTTATTCCCGCCCAAGTGCAGGACTTGGCATTTCCCCTTGCTGAACATCGTGCCATTCCCGCCTTCTCAGTCCTCCAGCCTATCCAAGCACCTCTGGTTGGCTGCACAACCATCTGGTGTATCAGCCATTAGGAGGAGTTTTGGTCTTCAAAAACACACTGTATTGAATTTGGTTCATTTAGTGGTTTTCTTCTATTCAGTCTCTATAGGTGCTAATGAGCAAAGAACACTTTCCAACTGTTTTAAAGATGTTTAACGGGACAACAATGCTTCTTTGCAGCAGTTTTAAAGAATGTTATCTAAATTACTTTAAGCAATTCTTCATGTTTTCTACATGTTTTATCCTAAAAAGAAGAAACCTCCCCCTAATGCTTCTACGTGTTTTATCCTAAAAGAGAAACTTCCCTCTAACATTTTCTAGTTAGTAGAAGGCAACTCAAACAAAATTAAACCAGCAGCCATAAAGATAGATGTGAACAAGCTGGTTGCTTTTCTTCAGCCATGCCACAGTCCATTTGCAGGAGTCCTCCTATAAGCAGAGACCTCACTGGCTTCAGGATAACTTCATATGATTCTCTGACTGCAGACAATGCTTTGAATGGGCCACTGCTGTGATAAATTCACATTTTTATTAGCTGGATGTGTGAAAAAAGACTTCTTCCCACTCCAACCTTCTTGCTGATTCTTTCAGCTTACATGCCCTCAAAAGAAACCCAGCCACGCAAACTGCTCTCTAACTCTTCCCATAGCGCAGAAAAAAGCCACTGCAGTAGAAGAATAACAGTACACATAACAAAAGCTGATACTTTCTCCTCCAGAGATCTGGCTTTAAGGTTTGGTTGGTCTCATTCTAGTTCCAAGTGGGGATCCCAGTGCAGCATAATCTGTTTTCCAGAGCCTAGAAATATCAGGTGAGCCGTGAGGTGCACTGGAAAATGGAAAGAGCTCTGTATGGTGTCTGGCTAGAGACACCTCACATGGTGTCATAACTGTTCAAAACAGTTTTAATATCTTTTTTCCTTTATTTTTAAATGGAATCAGCACAACTGGATAATAAATAATGATTTAAATTTTTTTTATAAATCTAATTTAACTTTAATTTCCAAGCCAAATAGAGGTTGATGCAAATTGCCTATAAAGAATATGTCCAGCTACAATGAATAGAAAATGCCAGTCATCAATCTAAAATGCAGCAAAAAATTTTGAAGAAATTATGCAAGTAAATTCACATAACTATGCTATGACTTCAATGAATGGGCAGGAAAAGAATGTCCTCCTAACCACAGAAAGGAATTACTAGATTTTTTTTTTTTTGCAGATCATCATAAATGGATGGCCACCAACTTGAAAATCAACTTTCCTTTAGGAAAATAGATAAAATGTACAAATGACAAATAAGGATGGAATCAATAAATGAATCCAAGATTTTGCCCTTGCTGATTCAAACCATAATAAAAATCTACAATTTAAACTACCTTGATTTAAACACAACTTATATAAATTAATCAAATCTGTTTTTCAGATATTAATTCTCTTCACAGCTATGAGATAAGCCCCACATCAGAACTTAACAAAAGTGTAAACAAGAGAGCATTGCTGCAGCCAGATCCTGTCCCCTCAGCACCATCCTTGCCACTTCTGCACTTAATTTACTGGCATCCAGAGCCTTGCTCTGTGGTTTGAGATTCACATTTCCTATCTGCTGTTAAATGTGGGAACTCTTCAAGATGGGGAAACATATGGAACTATGTCAGTACTTGAGATGAGTTCTAACTTTAAGCAGAGCTTAATCTTTATCTCAGAGAACTGTACAAAGTGATGGAGCCGCTGTAGAAACCAAGGTAGAATCCATGCTGACCGAGAAGCAAAGAGTCATATTTGCATATATATAGGAATTTTCACTCTCTCTTCTACCCACATATAAACAGACAAAGCATGAGATAGGCTAGATGATCTAGGCTACTTTTGGAAAAGCCCAGCTTTACAACACAAATCAAGATAGGATGCTGCAGAAAATAATTGTTTTCTCCAGTAATTTTCAAGCCTTATGAATATATTTCAGGACTATGGAGAAAACTGCTTTTAAAGAGAAAAGACGCAACAGAACACAGAATTCATTGTGTGAACGAGGGCCCTGTGCAATTGTTATTGCTGTTTATTGGAAGACTTAACTCAAAACTAGGACTGTACTGCGACAGTCATAATACATACACATAATAGGTGCTAGGCCCTGCCTTGGGATAGACGGTTATGATCCAAACAGATAAGACAGTCATAGAGTATGCCTAATTATATGCTATTTCTCTGTTTGAAGATAAAGACTTCAGGCATTAGGAAACTGGGCAACTTGCTGAAGGTCACATGGAAACCCTGTGGCAGAGCTGGAAACCAAGCACATGCCACAGTCACATTTTAAGTTGGTGTGAGAAGGCAAAAGCTACAAAACCATTACAAATGTATTTTCAAATACAAACTATATACTACAGCATAAATAATTGGCCAGTAGACTGCCATTTTATTAAATTCCAGAAAAACCTCACACCTACTCCCTGCTATAGCAGTATAAAAGAATAGTAATTCTGTTTGTGACATTAGATCTGCTCCTGACTTACAGCAGAAAATCTGAGAGCAAAAATGGGGTGCTTTCTGTGTTACATGTGAACGTATAAATCTGGTGAGAGAGCTTTCAAATTTATGATTCATTTAATGAAAACAGCAATAACAAAATTACAACACTGTATTTTAGACACAAAGAAAGGATGCTGATTTCTGGATGCAATGACAGGAAAACAGAAAAAAAAAAATGAAGAAAAATCTCTGTCTCACCGATTTATTTTACTTGCTCTACTGCAGGAAAAGGATAGGCAGCATTGACAAACCAAGCTGTTCAAAATGGAAAGAGTAAAGCTGGTTGAAAGACTGTCTTAAGGAGGGATGTTACAAACATCGGTGCCAGTACCATGATCTTACAGCAGCAGCAGAATGGCTGCCACAGCTCCGTTTTTATTTCTTAGAGTGGTGGAGTGTCCGCTCAGCTCAGCAGAGGAGCTGAGGCAGGTTTATTGTGCTGTGTGTGCTGGGACAAGGAGGGCTCACGGAGAGCAGCAGGAGTACCTACTGGCACATGCAGGGAGATACAGTACAATAATCTCCATCTGCATGATATAGCTTTGAATCCCTTCCTTTACAGCTCAATAGGTGCATCTGCTGCCCCTCTGCTAATCCTCAACATTGTTTAAAATGCAGATCAGTGGAGATCATGCTTTTTCTTTCCCATTACAGACCACAACCTAATAAAAGAGCTTTAATCACACAGACAATATTCTATCTCTTGCAGGGTCTGCTGCTTCATTCTTTCCTCTTGCCTTTGTTTGGAAACCAGATCTTTGCCAGGCACTAGCAGGAGCAGAATATAGTTTTGCAATGTAAGGTTTGAAGCCAGTCAAAGCTACTATAACCTTTCCCAAAACTGTGGCAATGCACTTAGAAGACATTAATTGCAAAATATAAACAGCAGGGAACTCGGGTCCTAGGAACCTCCTGAGAAAAAGCATCCTAAAGCCTTGGATATGTTGCATGATTTTAAATGTAAAAAGGCAGCATCAGCAGACTTCCTCACTTGTCTTTGTCTCCCTAGAAGTAATGCACCATGACATTTTTTTAGATGTCAGAAAGTACAAGAGCTACAGAGGAATGCTATGATTGGTTACACGATTGTAGGCTTAGAAAAATGACTTAATTTATTTCACAGAAAGAGCATATTCATGAATGCACATATGTGTAAATGCTAACCTGAAATAACTAGTTCTTTCCAGGCAGTTCTACTGCCAAATGAATGACCCTGTAAGCTGGAAAGCTGTTTTTGCTGTGACAAGAGGGAGATCATACAAGTCATCATTGTAAAAATAAGACCATAAGAACCATTGTAATTGAGCCCTGATCTTGTTCTGAATCTTCTGAGGAAGAAGTGACATCTCAGAGTCCTCCTTTCTATGGCTATTGCCACCTGTGCATTTATTTCATGGGGAAGGACCTGCCCGGAATTCTTTCATTTTTGTTTAACAAATTAATTTGCTTCCCTAGCAACCTTAGATCCCACAAATAACTATGCAGCATAATACACTAAATCTTGCCTCTCCTTGTATCTATAAACTGCAGCAGGAAAGGTAAGCAAAACGATTATTTTACTGATCAGGGTATGTATGTCTTTCACAAATGTAGAACATATGGTGGAGAGGAGGGCAAAGGAATCCTTCCTGTGTTCTTATGTTCCAAGAAACATGTTCATGGCATGGTGATAAGACATAGCACAGCACTTCCCCTACCACAGGCATATATACTGAAAGAATGAAAAGCACACAAGGCATGTGGCTAAGAGGGATGTACTCCTTGCCATTAATACTTCTTGAGACACCAGATTCCCAAGAGACCAACTGAGGACAATTCACTGCTTGCGAGACTTCCAGATGCTACTTGGAGTTTGACAAGCTCCAGACTTTCACTTGCTGAAATGCCAGATGCTCTCTAGTGACTCTCTACTGTAGTAGAGCCATCTGGGTAACACAGAGAGTCTTGGATGGCTTGAACCCATGGGCAGACAGGCCAAAACCATTCAAGCCATTCCTCACCATAAATACATATGCTCAGTTTGTTTCTTAAGCCTGGGCAGATGCTAACTGCTGACTTCACAGATAGCAGGAAACCAAATGTATTCTGCCTGACTTACACATGTGTATATAAATTGTTGGAAGCAGCAGTGCCATCCTTCAGTCCCATCTTCTTTCATTTGAACTCACAGGAGTCCCTAACAGTAACTCTGCATCTGTTAGATTTGCTGATCAAGGACAGCCCAGCACGTGGTCCTCTTCTGCCAGTTGCCATCATAGCAATTAAAGGGGAAAAGAGTATGGGATGAGTTACTTCATCAGTGTACAAATGCATACATTATTTGACTCATTATGGTGATACAATGTGATTTTCAATTAGCTGTCCAATGGTATGACTGAACACAAGACACTTTAATTATGTATTTCATGGATGTGCTTCAAAGGTGCCGTTTCTATCTCAAAATAATTAGCTGCATGCACAGGCAACTCAGAGAGTTCCAGAGGGCCTATGGTTACTTTCCTTAAAGATACAGAAGAGTTATTTGAGTTTCCTGAAGTGCAAAAGCCTCCTGGTTGCAAGATAACCGCACCTAATGCGTCTGTCCAGCATCACAGGTGCTTGCACATGCATCTAGGGCTGTGTTCCTATGAAACATGGAAAGCAGTCACCAGCTGCCAGATGGTGTACTTGATACTTCAGAAGCAGCCCTCTGTGAGTATCAGGTCTTGCAAGGGAGTCTTTGATGAAGCATCACAGGATGCACACCCACACAAAGGCACGCACACACCTCCATACAGACTATCAAAACCAAATCCAGGAAAGGAGAAGTGAAGCAGGGACTAATGAGGCAAAAGGCGAAAGGATGGAAACAACCAAAAAGGCTGGGTCACATTCACTCCTCCCCTCACCGAACAGCAGTGCTGACCTACAGTACCGGTGTTTCATTTGGAATTTGTGTAAGCAATAGTAAATTACTACCTCTTGCTGAAAAAGGCAAGGAAGATGCTATGAAACAAGTTTTCTCCAATTAACAAAGCCTCCCAGGACTACTTAGACACTGTCCCCTCCTAATAAGAGCACCCAAAGTCATAATCTAGTTCTCTATAATTAAGGTCTGTAATCACTAGCATACACCACTCTGCTTTAACTAATGTCACCACTCACAATATCAAACATTCATATCTGCACTTTTGTGCATAGTGGATGCAAAGCACGCAAGTCTCACAACAAAAAAAAAAATAAACCCCCCCCCCCCCCCCATCTAGGAATACCAGATTTCCATTTCAACTGGTGACTGAGGACGCCTAAGAGAGTCTAAAGAGAAGGTTAAATTCTGGCAACCCTACACAAGCATAAGTGAATAGAAATTGGTTTTTTTGCTATAAATAGCAATGACTTGAAGGACCCCCCCTGCCAAACATCTCTACCAAGCTAACCAGGTGACACTTGCAATGTATGCAGAATTTCTTTCTTAAACATCTATTCTGAAATTGCTGAAAATAGTGCCAAAAGGAATTAGAAGCATTAATTGAAAGGGTAAAAATGACAAACATAAATGCTGCCAGGGGATACTTATTGTTCCCATAACAAGAATGCCATATGACATCTCTCCCAAGAAACAGTCAACTTGTACACTAACTCCCCAATAACTCAATTATCTGTGTCAATGTCAAGGCAGGGCTCTGCCCCTTCACATCCTTTGTCATATATATTTATCTCCTACATCACAGGAGTCCTGTTGGCCTTAGAAAAGAGATCCCTTGCTGGAAATGAGACCTGACAGAAAAAAAAAGAACAGACTTTGAATGCATAAAGGCACCTTTTGTAATTAAGGGGCTTGGGTTTTTTTCCTGTAGGTATTTGTAAGAGGTTGACTTGTTTGTTTGGGAAGCTACTAAGCTTCAGGGAATCATTTAAAAATTGTTGCTTCTTCAAATTTAAAGACATTTTTCTACCACTGAGTTCTCTGTAAATTATCACTTAGGGACTGGTAGGAGGTAGCATGTACCTTGAGAATATGTAAAATGGCGAGGGGTACCACACAGGCAGAAAACTGAAATTTCTCCATGCATCCCTGCTGTCTTGCAGCAAGATAGGCTGGGTGATCCTCAGCACCAGTGAAAATATCAGTGAATCTTACTGACATGGTGACATGGGGTGACTGTTTACATGGAGGATGGGTCGTTCAGTGCATAAGAGATGTAATAAAGCAGACACAAAGTTATTTAGCAACTCCAAACTCTGGTCAGGGTAATGTGTTGCAGTTTCACACACACCTTAAACTCATAGAAGAAAACAATAATGCTACAAGCAGCAGTCCAGTCTTCTCATGTCACCTGCATGTATTTTTGTCCAGGTAAGAAACCAGCTCAGTGAACTGATGCAGGTGAAAGACAACTCAGGAAATAAAAAAAAGGGTTTAACTAACTCAGGTCTGTACGCAAACCCAGCACACAGAAGAACCACACAACCTGGAGGGGAAGTGAGATCACTTCCACTAACAGCAACACTAGCTTAGCCACACTGACATGTACATACACAGTTGTACATGTATAGATACAGCATGTCCAAATTAATTTCCTTTCTCTTTTACAAACTCCCTTTGGATCACTGATCAATCACTTCTTCCCAAGCCTCAATTCCCCACCAGTGATATGAGGCAGTGTTATTTCCTTTGTTCTTCCCACCTACTTGGAGCATAGGGGGTTTAGCACCAAGGCAATGGGTTGTTACAATCTGTACAGCAACAGGTACAGCACATCTCCAATTCTGACAAAAAAACCGTAGACGTTGTATTACAATTAAGACTCAACAATACAGGAAGGAGAGCTGAAGCTAAACCTCCTCATACCTGAAGGCCATGGTAACTTAATGAATGTTATACGAGTTCTTTTGGAATATGGCTGTCTCCTGTATGTTTTGTTCCAGTGTGAAATAAGAGCAGTCACTTCTTCTGCACTATAGCTGACAACAAAAGGGGATCCTTACCCTGTTAAGGCACAAGATGAGAATTCAAAAGACCTATATTCCCAACCTTACAGAAAATTAGTTGTTCACACAGGACAGTTAAGTCCATCAGTCAACACAGACATAACTACCTCAAAGTCTTTTTGAATCTGGGCCTCATTCTTCCTCTGTCTTTGATTTTTCCATGGGTAACATTAATCTGCCACACAGAAATATTACAGATTAATGTTCCGAGGTGGTAAAATGCAAAAGTACTTCTAAGGTGCTTTTGTAAAGGTGCCTTTTCTTTCTCCTTAGAACTGAGCAGGAAAGACAATCTGCTGACCTTACCATTTCTAACTATTCTACAGCAGCAGATGTAGAGAACCCATCAATTCTCATCGATGGCTTCGCACTTGTAACATGTCCACCTCAAGTTCATAATTCAGTCTTTACACAGAACATATTATGCCCTTTAATACTGGAGTGGGTTAACAAATGGAGAAAGCTATGTGTTCCTTTTTGCAAAATTTATTCNATCAGCAAACAATTCCCTTCCAAACAGCACACCAGAATTTATAGCTGTGTATTGAAGGGTTTATCAACCTTCGCAACCTACTATTTATATTGGGACACTGGCAGCAGTAAAACAAGGGAGTTCAAGTCAATGAACAGAATAGATGCAACTGAAAAAAATAAATAATCTGATCTCAGTTGAAAGCATGTGAACAAGGAGAAGGCTAACTGAGATTAGTGGAACTACTTATGGGTTAAATCAGTACTAACAGGGGAGGACTAGAATCACCCTTTGTAAGCAATTGAGAACACAGACGGTATCAACACACTGCTTGACAGGTTGATAACTGATCTCTTGAGCAGAAGGAAACTACGTCAAAGATTTTATCCAGATGAGAAAGCCAAGGGCCTTAAACGTGCATATATTCCATTCACTTACAGTATGGAAAATCCCCTTTTAGATCTATGCTTCCTACTGCTCA
>WEIV01011494.1:28606-38706 GCA_013390005.1 Calyptomena viridis | reverse complement strand
CAGGTCTAATCATACACATGCCATTTTTAATTGCTTAACTGATGGATTGTTTGCTTTAGATATTCCTTTTCAATGTAGCTTCCTAAAAATAAATGTGCATTCCATAAAAAGGCAGTTAGTCTGTGCTGGCTAGCATCTATGAGCACATGCCACCATGAGACAGAAACGTGCCTTGCTTTGTCTTTCAGACACAGCTCTGAGATCCCTAGTTACATAAACCATGTCATGCAACTTAGAACAGCATATGTTCTTGTCCTTTGTCCTTTATCATGTATTCCTATTGTCTGTATTAGAAGTTCTTTTCCATCATATTAGGAAAACAGCAAACAATTCCCTTCCAAACAGCACACCAGAATTTATAGCTGTGTATTGAAGGGTTTATCAACCTTCGCAACCTACTATTTATATTGGGACACTGGCAGCAGTAAAACAAGGGAGTTCAAGTCAATGAACAGAATAGATGCAACTGAAAAAAATAAATAATCTGATCTCAGTTGAAAGCATGTGAACAAGGAGAAGGCTAACTGAGATTAGTGGAACTACTTATGGGTTAAATCAGTACTAACAGGGGAGGACTTGCTCACCCTTTGTAAGCAATTGAGAACACAGACGGTATCAACACACTGCTTGACAGGTTGATAACTGATCTCTTGAGCAGAAGGAAACTACGTCAAAGATTTTATCCAGATGAGAAAGCCAAGGGCCTTAAACGTGCATATATTCCATTCACTTACAGTATGGAAAATCCCCTTTTAGATCTATGCTTCCTACTGCTCAGTCTAAAGATTAATTTTAAGCTTATTTTGAATTTAAAAAAATCCCAAGGAAATACATTTCAGTCAATAAAGCAGAAAAGCATCACCAATTAATAGCTGAGATCCCTTTACTGGAGACAGCCAAGCTTTAAGCTTTCTGTGAAGGATACGGATTGCATGCACACACACAAAAGATTATGCAAATCAAGAAAGCATCAGATTATGCAAACAAAAATTACTCTGCTAAACAGAGGCTCATGTTAGTCTTTATGACAGTCACGAATCACACTCAACCCAACTTGCACCAAATTAAAAAACAAGATTTCATCATTTTTGAGCGGTTACAGGTGGTCCTATGGCTACACACACATCTCACCTTAACCAACTTGTAAACGCAGCTCTAAAGGCCATTTTCCCCAGCATGATTTTCAACAGAGTTCCAATCAAACACAAGACAATACAGGCCATGATATGCTATTAATTACACCAGTAAAGCAAGAATAACTCCAATCACTAAAGTAAGGGTTATGCAAGTTTGAAGAAGAGCAGCACTGAACCTATTCAAAGATTGTCTGCAGTGCCATGGGTTTTCCTATTTCCTTGCAATGATTTTTGTACCAAATTTATCACACTAAGAATGGTGTGCATGTGATCTTCTTGCATCGTTATCAGTGATACTCATTGTGGGGAAAGGTTTGGAGAAGATTCTCTGGTTTCGACGCATCTGTCCCTCCAACCTTAGGCCTCTTAAAAGTAGACAGACTGATTTCTCACTGAGATAGTGTAAAAATCTTAACTGTCCATGCCACCTGTCTCAGGTCTGAGGTACTATTAAGTTTTAATGACATGGTTTTAATGAAAGTAGCTGCAGCTGTTCATAAAGTGGCCTCTTAATGGGCCCCAAAGCAAATGACTGAATTCATAGTTTTATGCAGGGTTTCCCTTCATTAAGCCACTTCTTTAGTATGGGCTGTCATATTCAAAGTCCTTTACGAATTAGGAGGAGCCTTCTCCACTGACTTCAACAGCAGCTGTCCTCATGGAAGGAATCAGACCCCTGTTGTGAAGTGTTTCAGCCCAGTGGCTCTGTCTCAAATCTGTCAAAATTGGACAGGACTCCTGAGAATTTTATTAGGATCCAGCAGAAACAACACCTCGAAGGCAAGTTAGATGAACCAAAGGCCCGTAAGGTAAGATACTCTACTCAGAAAATCACTGCACATTAAGTTCTAAATTGCTACAGGAGAGACTCAGCATTTTCTCACTGAGGTACTGTCTTTATTTCAGAAAGCAGAATTCAGTTCAGATCCATAGGAATTTGCTGAGAAAAGAAACAATCCTGCTTGATAAACAACATTTGAAAGGAAGCATTACATGAGAGTACCTTTAAAAAAAAAAAAACAACAAACCAAATCAAACCCCTTGAGTTGAACTTTTCACTTCTAAGCAAATTTGGTGATGGAAGTTACCCTCAAAACCAGTCATGCCTGAATCATTTCACTATTCTGGATACCATCTAATTCTGCATCAATTCTCTAATTTCAGCCTAGTTTAACAAATTGTTTACATTAAAACAAACAAAAAACCAACCAACCAACAAAAAAACAGAAAGGAAAAAAAAACCTAAATCTTTGGCAATGTCTCCTACTTGTCAAGCACCAGGAATGACTGCCAGATATTAAAGTACCTTAGAAGAGCTCCATTTGATCTGCCTATCATACCATACCATAGAAACATTGCTAAATCTATGTCCAGTCCAAGGAAATCACACTGGCGGGAAACCTTCCCTACAGGCAAATACAACTAAAAGACTTCAGCAGCACTCAACATCTTTTGGCCAGTCTACCAAGCTCAATGTTTTCTGTACAGAAGCGCTTAAATAATAAAAGCCAGTGAATAGGCAGTAGAAGCAGCTATGAAAACAGTTTCCACAGTGAAAAGCATGAAAAATGGTCCAGGAGTCAGAAACTCCCTTTTTCCTTATTTTTAACTGGAGGCTGCATGTTTGTGATTCCTTTGTAGAGACTAGATTTTTCTGTCTCCCATCCCTAAACATCTTGCTTCCAACCTCCATAAATACAAACCTTTAACAATGCAAGTCTTCCCCACTACACTCCGACACTAGTGCCTCTTCCCCAGTTACATGCTGGATGCTTTCAGAGCTGCTTAAAGGTCCCCTTTGAAAGAAAAGTGAAATAATAATATAAGGTTCTAAATCATGCCAATAAATTGAAGTGGTAGAAAGGAAAAAAAAAAAAAAAAGCAGAATATATTATCTCAAACTCAGATTTCTGTAAGTCAAGGCAGAAACAGGATCTGCCTCTGGCAAGCAGGCAGGGTATCTGCTCCACTGCCTGCCATGTAACAGTGCTAACCCACCTATCTACGAATCTCACTGTACATACACTACATGAAACCCAACTAATAAGCAGAGTGAGAAACAGAAAGAAACAATCTAGTTTGGTTTTCCAGGGAGATGAATGGCCAACTGAGCCACTTTTCAGGATTTTATCTTCCAAACTAAAAAAGCAGTTCCAGGGGCTGGAGCTAAAAAAAAAGAAAAAAAAAAAAGGGAAAAGAAAAAAATAAACTCAGCAGTAGCTGTTCAAAGAGATATCTTAAAATCTCTTATGAATAAAGGTTATTTTTGTCTAAAAAGAGGATGTTCTTTTTCTATTGCCTTCCAGCCTCCTCCCAAATATGCTGACAAAGAAAGATGAATAGGAACTGCAGTATCAGAAATTGCCTAGAAGGACTTGAGTTTTGCAGGTGGAGATGCAAGATCGGGGAACTAGGGAGTCAAATCACCACATCATATACTCAAATCAAACATTAGATTAAAAATTCTTTTTCTAGACCTGGTGCCTGGAAACCCTAGTATAAAGTAGAGGTGATGGATAACAGCAGACCAGGGTTCTCAATCCTATTCTGACCTGATGTTAAGAAAAATGGCCGGGGGACTCCTATCCACTGATGAATAAATGTGAGCTTAACTCAGTGATATACTTCAACAAATTTCAATCAATGGTACTCTGAGATAAGCAGTCCTGTAAATTAATAGCTTTGCTTTCTTAAAATCAGAACAAAGAAGGAGCTCTATAGCTAGTGATGGGCAACACATTTCAGTTGAGATTATTTTTCACAATCCAGTGTGCTGATTTGGTAACAATAAGATATTTTCAAATTTGCATCTTTCTGCCAAGCAGTTTAGAACATTATTTAAAACAATAAATTGAAAAACGTGTTCTTTTTCAAATCTATTTTTGCATTTCTTTTCACCTAGAACATGCTCATCACTACCACTGACTTTTCACAAGAATGTTTTAAAGTGTCTAATTTTACTATTTTTTCATTATTTTTCCTTTCTCCTCTGCTTGACAAGCCTAAAGAATTACAGATGTGCAGGGAAAAATAGCCCATGTTGCTAGTATAGTGTCTGATAAAATAAAATTAATTCAGATAGAGGGCTTTTTTTTTTTCACCCTACAACATTCAATAGGATTAACAGTCTCCCTAGAAAGACGTACTTTAATTCCAGGTCATGGGGCCATCTGACCCTAATTTGACTCAAAAATAAGCCCTCCAACACTTGACCACTTCACAGAATAGTAGCGGAAAACATCTAGGTCACATAATCCTGTCTCATCCTATTTGGATGCAGTTCTTCCAAGAACATAAATTCATTAGAGAGACAGATTGTAAACAAACATATACACACACAAGAAAAAAATATGCAGACAGATTTTGCCTGCTCACTCTGCATATATATGACTACTCAACCCAGAAACCAAAGGTATCACCATCTAGTCACTGAGTTAGAGTCATTCACCTACAGAAATAACTCCAGAAATTGAGCCTCTCTACCACATTACAGAATGTTGCACAGCATTTCAGAGAATATGGTTCCCTCCAATTTATCACTCAAAATTATTTCTAAAAACCAAGCTGCCAGTTTTACAATGAATTAGTGTTTCACTTCACTGAGAGCCCCAGTGGTGACTTCTCTTGAGGCATGACAGTAAGCAAACAGTACTGGAGACATCAGCATCAGCTCTGGGTTATTTCTGAGAGATATAATCACTCCACAAATAATAAAAATAATTTGCAGCAAGTACTGGATACACAAAACACAGATATGGGTTAGGTGTGTTTATTCTCAGTTAGACCTCCATCAATTGATTTCCTATAAAAGACTAACTTACTTCCCCCAATTAGCTGAGCACAGCTTTCAAAATTAGAAGGTCTAAAGGAAAAGTCTGGGCCTTTGGACCTCTCACAGAAAACTACAACTTTGTGAAGTAGAAAACAGTAGGGATTGGGGATTTTAAAGTACTTTCAGGCTTTTTCCTCTTAGTCATCTGTGCCTTGCTCAAGACACGAACTGTAAAAACCACAAAGCTATAAGATGTTGTCAATCAAAAAAGAACAAAGGTCAGGTTTTCCTCTTTAAATTTCCAATCAAAATCACTTTGCATACCTGGGCAGTTGCAATTGTAAGAGTATTTTTATATCACTGATAAGTCCATTAAATTTCCTCTGTGCCAGGGCTCCTAGGGAGCTTCAATCCAACCACTACATCATGCACAGATCTGCCATGTGCATTACTGAATTTACTGGTTTGTAATTTTCTTTCATCACTACAGTCAGAGACTCAAAGTAATTAATTGGGCATATACAACACGCTTGCTCATGCTGCTTTCTAGCACAATTAATTGCCCATGCCAGGTTTTGAAAAGCTGATCATGTCACTATTCCCTGTCCTACAGCAAGCATATCACTCAGTAAATAATTCTGAATAAACACAGGAAGCCTGTTAAGTCAGTGTTCTGCAGTCCTACACACATTTCATTCATGATAACAAAAAAGAAAGAAAAGCAAGTGAAACCCAAAGCTCCTAAATTTTTCCATACTAATTTAAAGGCCAAGAAAATATTTAATTGGAGAAAAACATATGTATTTCCTTAGTATATCCAAGAATTTCTCGTATTTCCTGTGGAAAATTCCTGAAACCTGTAAGTACTGACTTTTATCCAATCCAATTTATATTTTGTTATCCAAAACAAACTCCACTTCTCTGCCATATGCTCAAGGAGCACAGGGAATCCTACACTGCCAGCATTAGGGGTTCATCCCTTGTTGCAGTAAGTTTGAGACATCACAGGATGCATTCCCATCTGCTTTTGAATTTTACTTCCGCTAGCAAGGCTAATAAATTCCCCGGTTTGTCCCATCAATTCCCTTAGGAGCAATATGTGTGTCAAATCCAACCTGGCCAGCATTTCCTGTCTACAAAGGTGGTACAGAGCAGCAGTGGCATAAGGATGGATAGAAAGGGCCTGAGTTACCTGGTGGGAAGACAACTCTCTTGCAGCATTTGCAGTTCTAGTCAGAAACCCTGCTGCTAAGGAGGGATGATGCTGGGAGTAGAGGTCATCCACAGGCTCAGATGCAGGGGTCCCTGCAGGCTCCAGTACCTTTGAGACTGGATGTACCACTAAGACCCCTTTGGATAAAGGACAGGATTAGTTTGGGAAGACTTTGGGAAGAAGGCAATGAATCAGCCTTGATTAGGAGAGTAACTACTGTTTTCCCAATTTCCCCTGCTCTGACAAGAAAATCTAAAAATTCCCACCAAGTACAGTAACTGTTTTCCTGTAAGCTCCTGGGTGGGTCACAGACCATAATCTCCTTCTCTTTATGGACAGTGCCTAAGACCTGTAGGCACTTAAAAGAATTACCTTTGCTAGGTACAAAATTAAACAGACTGTGTTTCACATCTCCATTCCTTGCTTTCTTACACATGAACAAACTGGATATATATGAAACTAACAAACGTGTATATAATTGCTCTACTCCTCTTCACTTGCATATCACAGGTCAGATTCAGGCTTCCTGGATTTAACCCAAAAGAGGCTTTAAAAATATAAGATAAAGTAATGAACATAGGAAGATCCAGAACATTCAAAGAAACTCCTCAAAATGCAATTTTTGCATGTTTTCCTAAATTTAATTAAAAATAAATGCACATTTTGCTTTTTCTTTACAGTAATTAATACACAGGAGGGTTAAGGACCTTTATTATCACTGTGAAAATATGTGTTTGTGGTAGCAGTGTTGTTCTTTTTTCCTCTTCAAAAAGATATTCACAAATCAGAGGAGAAACTCTTTGAAGTATGCGGTAGGGACTTCTTCTGCCCACTCCTTATGCATAACTCTTCTAACATGATCTGACCAAGATGCAGTTTTTCTCCTGCCCTCAACAGCATGAATCTTGCATCAGTGTGATGTGGTGGATTTCACAGCCCAGCACCTTAGATCCACTGAAGTAAGCGAAGAGAGAACTGCTGCTCTCCAGGGGCTCCTGCAATTCTGAGCACCATCACAGCCTGCGAGCAGCACACGCAGCTGACAGCAGAGTTTAGCCCCTCATGTGACTTGACTGTGACACATCACAGACCTCTTTTTGACACAAGGCGCATCCATATAAACTAAGGTGGCAGCAAAAAGTGGGGAGAGGATGAATAATTTTGCAGAAGTTTTCAATTTAAGTTTCACTGCAAATAATTTAGTTCAGAGACAAAAGCTCTTGAGAGCACGGTGGAACTTTATATAAAGTCATTGAAACTTGGTGGCAAAGGAGTCCAAACAAATTATGCCAGTACACAAACCTGGACATGGGGATAAAAAGAAATTGGGAGTCATTTCTAGAAACAATGCCAAGCATTTCCAATGCAAATTTTAGAGTTCATGAATGACAGGCACTTGAAAATCTGTGATACTGGACTCAGTAAAGGCAGAAGGCATTCAGGCCCTGATCTGGCCGAGCACCTAAACATGTGTTTATGCAGGAACATGTGCAAGTGCATGGCCATGAAACAATTCAAGTGAGCAATTGCCTTTGATCTCTCAATCCTTCTGAAGTCACAGAATGCAACAGCACAACATTAATCAGGATAATCTGGGGCAATGAGCACAAGATACAACTTCTGATGGGACTTCATGAACTGTCTTGCATTTCTTGTGCTGGAGAGACAAAGGAGTGGCATTTGTACACATACTCTGGATAGTTTTGGTTTAAATGGAAGGAATTTCATATTAGTCGTCGGTGCTCACTTTTTAAAAGACAGAGGGATTTTCACAGAAAAAGAAGGTGCAAATAAATCTAAGAGGCAAAGGGACTCGATTTCCTAGAGTGGGGGAAAGCGGAAGAGAGAGAAGTAGCAGCAGCTTAGTCTATATTATTTCTTTTACAAAGTGTTTTCCACACCATGCAGAAGAAAAACCCCTACCCTGAACACAAAACTCTTCTGATGGCAGAACTCTTCTTTCTACTGTGCCTCCTATTATCTGAAAAGATGAGCACTTCTTCTGTGCAAGCAACTTTCCAAAAAGCATTGTTGGATCAACATCTGTATCACACTAGACCAGAATGAAGACCTTCCCATCGTCAGGCCAGTATCTTAACTTAAATTCTCCCACATTAGTTGTAAGGACACTTCAGACAAAACGAGCAGAAATAAACGTGTGAGGAAGAGGATGCTATGGATTGTCTCAAGCTCTCTGTACAGTACTTGCAACTCTTGTAGGACACAACAATAGCTCTCTCAAATGGATATTTGAAATCTTGGGTTCCTATATCCTGATTGGCAATTATGATTTATAATTCCAAATTATGTTTTGCTTGTCTTTGGGATATTTGGCAATGAAGTACAAGGCAGAAAGACAGAAGCCCAGTTCTCATGAGCCAGGTTGGTGCTTGAGGGCTGAGAGTAGTGGAAACTAGTTTTGACAGGTTAGCCATGCAAATATTATGCGCCAGTCATTGAGCAAGTATCTCTGTGCTGCTCTCCTCTGTCACCGTCACAGGGACTGACGCATTGTGACAACTTTCATACCCAGAGTTAAACTAAGCTAATTTCAATCATGCTTTAAAAGAAACAGAATTAACACCAAAATCCTAATGCTTTAGCCAAATAGATACTAGCAGTTGAGAGAAGCAAAACATTTACAAGCAAATCCAGATAGCTTTGGGATTCATGCTTCAGTGGCTATCTGTTCACCCACACTAAGCCGTATGCAGTCACCATCAGTCCAGCACAACTTTAACCTACCTTTTTGTATGTGAATCCTACCCTGGCCAAAGATGAGTGCAGGTAAAGTGCTGCAGAACTTCAATGTAGGAAGCATGTGGGACATCAAATATACATAACAATAGCACCTAAAAAAGCACCTAACAATACAGCCCTGCTTTCCCCTTATGAACATTTAGGCATTAGGCATCGTCATACTATAAAAAACTGTTATAGCAATCAGTTAGAAATGGGAATGAGAATCCTGCAACAACTACATCAGTTGTCATCCTATAATTAGCCATGTACAGTTTAAATAAAATCCTGACTAGTGAACATTTGCCAAAGGACCTCAAGTTTCAGTGCTATTCCAGCCAATGCTGAAATCATATAGCTGTTAGATGGAGAATGAAATAGGTCGTTTGGGTGACACTTCCTCATAGGGCAGAACATCATAATGGGCAAAAAACTGAAACAGATACAAGGGTTACAGCGATTAAAAATCATGTACAAAGATTAGAGGCCATGTCACAGTCTCTTCACTTTCCACTAAAGGTCCCTTTGGGTGGGAGTGGTAAAAGATTCATACCCTGAATTCTCTGCTCTTCAAGTTCTGGCCATAGTGTTTGGACATGGAAATAACATCTATACTTTTCCCAGCCTTACATACTTCACACTGTTTCAAGAAATGTTTCAAGCCCTTNACACTGTTTCAAGCAATGTTTCAAGCCCTTTTAAAAGGCCAGTATGGAGACTCAACTGGATGCTTTGAAGTCTCTGCCCTTCAGAGGTGAGGCTGAAAGCCACTGTCATCATTTCAACTCTGGGATAGAGGTAGATAATCTGTCACAGTCAGAAATCAGTTAGGCTCCCTCCCTATGTCTATTAGTGAAGGCCACTTAACTCCATTTCATTCAAAATGGGGAAAGAACCTGATCCCATAGTTTTCCACTTGAAATGGTAATGTGCTGCTTACAGCAAAGATGTCAACACGCTCAGCCATAAGACAGAAATGTAAGGAAGCCAGAGACAGAGAAGAAAATTTCCAAAGGAAATAGTATTCTTCATTATTATATTTATGTTTTATTTACTTTCTAGTTTTTACTAATTGGAAACTGAAATGTTCAGAGAAGAACTAACTGTAATGAAGTTTGAATTGGTGGGGCTTTCCATTCTGAGCTTATGATAAAGATCCAAAGTATGGCAAAAGAGGTTTAAAATATAGCCTTTACCAAACACAACATGGAAAAGTCTTCGTTCCATCAGAGGTTTCCAT
>WEIV01011494.1:0-18160 GCA_013390005.1 Calyptomena viridis | reverse complement strand
CTCAGTGGTCTTGCGAAGATGCCTAGTTGTTGTATCCATATGCTAGTTTTCTTTTCAGCTCTTTGTGAGAAGACTCAGTGTTTTTCCTGCTTTTCCCTGGATCTGAAAAATGTGTTTCTTCTTTTGTGTACTCCTCTACTTATTTTTCAAAGGCTTTTCCCAGTGAGTTTCCATGACTAAAACAGGCTGCTTTAAAAATTTGGATAGAGGCCCTTCACTGCAGGTAATATTTCAGTGTTCCCCTCATCATCACATCAACATTATGTTGAAATAAACATACAGCTTTTAGATTACATCAGTAATGGAAAGAAGCAACCAAGACATTTCAGCTCAAGCCAAGCATCAGAAAAAAATTGCCAGAGAAGATACTTTAGAATATTTTATTAAGGACATAATGATCTCTCTATTTTTAGGACACTTAAGGTACAAGTTGCCCTCAAAATGATTTAGCATATCTTCAAATATTAATAGATTTGATAGGTTAGTATTATAAATGAGACAAAAATAAAAGAAATAAAGAGTGAATGGTACAGATAATGTTCAAAATCATGTAAGGAAAGATGGTAAATAAGATTTTAGAATAGTTTTCCAATAGCATTGTTGTGGACAACCAACCAAATAAGCAAATGATTGTCTAGCTCAAGCTTGAGAAGATTTTGGAAAAAGATCAGCTGGCCTAAAAAAGAGTCCTTTCAATGTCTTGCTTTAAGCTATGATAGTGTAGTGACTATGGAGTCCTATAAAAACAGTAAAGTTGAAAATATATTTCACTCCTCGCTCTGCAAGGGCTGTACCGCAAAAATTCTAGAGGAATTTCTGTGATAACCAGAATTCATGTTTAATACACTCCAGTTGCTGACATTCTGCGAAGACATGCATTTTCTAGATTTCTGCTGAAAGTCATCAAGAGAGATATCTCTTTATATTATCCACCTACCTGTTCAGCTAAAACTTAAAACAGGTTGGGTCTGCATTCTTTAGGGTGAAGGAGAAGTCTACACTAATTACAATCAGCAGAAAAAGGAAAATTCTAGAGCACCCACAACTAATATCAGAATTAAGATCTGAAGAGAGATAAACACAAAGGAAATCCAACCAAAAAAAAATAAGAGATTCCTGATCCTATCAGCTCCATGCACAGACAGAAGATGGTACCCTATGAGAGTACAGTGGTGGGTCAGGGAAGAATTACCAGTTACCTCCAGGCTTCAAACCCGTATGAAGAGAAACTTATATAAAGGCTGCTAGTTATAAACTTGTTTGCAAATGCAATTGTTTGATGCCAAAATCATTAACATGTTCTAAAATCCAAGTCACTGGGCCCTTAGGAAACATGTAAGAGGAGGGGATTCACTACTACTTTAGGACTATTTTATTTAACTTGTTTGACCCACACATTCCTCTTCCACAGGCAACAAGGGCTAAGAAAAAAAGCACTGTTATTTTTAGATGTATTTTCTTGATTACAGAAAAATCATTTTTCTTGTCCTTTCAGCTGGAAAAGAAAGGGAACTGAAAGCTACAGAGAGAGAAAATTCCCCAGTCCACCAGTCCTCTTTGCTAGTTATTGTAAAATCCAGCTTCTAAAACTAGGAAGTGGAAAATCAAAACTGGAACCTTAATTCTGAACTTCACAACTTCACAATAATTGACTGAGGTAAAAGATTCAAACTCAAGTCTTCATTAACAGAATCTAGGAGATGCAAGCAAGAGGGAGCATGAAAAATCCAGCTCACCTTATCATATCGTCAGATATGATGCTTTAAGGACTACTAAAACTATTGCTTAATCATTCTTCTGCATACACAAAGACAGGAAGTAATAGGAAAGGAGGACCATTCTGTGGTGGGTCAAATAAGGTTACAAACTGAAATGTTTTAAGCAACATGACAAGCAAGAAGCACGATACATTATCTCAGGCCTTGATGATGTGCAGCTTCCCTCTATCCCTCATTTATTCATTCATGCAACCTGAAAAACACATTACTCTATAAGATGCTCTGCTGAAATCACAAGTTCTTGTAAAGGAATGAGGAAGACGGGACTCATCCCTTGGTTGCAATGAACTAGACCAAAGCAAACCAAATGTTGCTGCATTCTCCTATTCCAGTACATTTACTCCAAAGATTAATTAAACCTGCTATGTGAAGAAATGGAGTGCAGGATGATACTAAATGTATCAACAACTGACCCTTGAATAAAAAGGAACCAAATAACCTGTTTGAAATATCCATATTCATTTCATGCAGTTGATTTTATTTCCAGGACCCAAATAGGATTGGGTCATCAACAATAGGATTAAGGGGTTGTTTGGTTGGATTGGGATTTTTTAAGTTGTGCAACACAAAAGTTAGCCAAGTGATTTCTAGTAACTGAACAGTTTGTCTTGAATGGCAAAATTCATATATTTCTCAGCAGAATATTACCATTACACCCTTCAAAAAGAGGAAAACTTTAAACAGAAAATTAGTGGTGGAAACAAATGTTTTATTCTGCTGCTTTCCAAATCTAAGGGAATGTAATTAACCACGTGGCAATAGCTAGTATGAGTCAATTTGCCTTCTTAAATAAAGATACAAAGGTATGACAAAAAACTTCAGTCTGAAAATTACAAACTCTTTACCTTTATATCCCACTACAAGGCATATTGGTATTGAGAGACCTTTACTGTAACAGTGACCAAGCTCGATTTAAGAAGTAAAAATAACTGTTGCTTGCAATCATCAAGTTGTTCTCATAGTCGCAGAAATTATTTCCTTCTTCAAAGGCTTTCTTTTCTTTCTTTTCCCAGACTTATCAGCATCACTTTATAAACCTGTAATTCTCTATTGCATTAAACCCAAGAAGTCAGTTCCCAGAAAGGTACAGAACATTACTTCTTTGTTTTCCATTAAAAGAAAATGAAACCAAACTGTGCTCATTCAAGTGTGTGGAATGGGAGAGTATAAAATTAAGGTAGAAAACACATCTCCTGCTCTTTATAGTCAGCGAGGTTCCTGATGCAGCTCTTTTATACTTATTATCTTTCAAATGAACTGTTATTCTAAAGTTAGTGTGTTTGGTTTTTTGGGTTTTTTTTCGGGAGGGGGGGGTGGGGGGGTGGTGATGGGCTTGGGTTTTTTTGTGGTTATTTTATTTCACTTCATTTGTTAGAAGCCATAAGTATGTGTGTTCCAGTGCAACACAAGCCGTCTCCAACTGCACCACCACATGGACTGAAAGTCACCTTTTTTTCCCTTACAGTTGAATAAAAGTAAACTTGCTCAAATATATGAATAGGCACGAAATCTAGACACATTGCCTGGTAATAGCTGCAGAAGTTGACATCTTGACTAATATTGCAAAGGCAGTGTTTGGCAGATTTAATCATGATACCAGACTCAAGGGGCAATGAAGGTGTGAATAGAAGTAGTTGTAGCCATAGTTCATTCCATCAGTTAGGCTACGACCAGCTGACACCAGTGATCACAATCTTGACCTCAGGAGAAGGTTTTCATAGATCATGAAATCCTACTGCCCTGTTCTTGCATAGAAAGCAATTCTAGGGGAAACAATGACATTAGCTATGTTTAAACAGACATTTCTGATGTTTCTATTCCCAATTTACCTTAACCTGGAATCTATCCTATTACCATGTTCTTTAACAATACAAGGTACTGAGATGCTAAGTCACCCCACAGTTCTTGTTCGACTCAGATCAAACCTGACATAGGAATAGTTGTTACAGTAGAACCAAAACCATAATGATTTAGCTGTTCTCCAGCCCCAGCTCACAATACTGGGAATGCACAAAGTTCCTCTCTATATATAGTCCACTCAAAACCACATAATCAAGAAAGTTACATGGGGTAAGGATCTGACCCTACAATGTCCAGAGACAGCAGTGGGAGATTTTCCATACACTCAATACAAGGCTAAATCATGAAATACTGGTGCCTGCTCAAAGTGACAAATGCATCTGGTTGCCAGAAAAAGATAAAATGCTTTGGTGCAGCAGCATAGACACGGGATCAACACTTGATGAAACAAAAAAAGCATTAGACACTACACAGGAGAAGTTTTTCATAGGAAGCTTGAGGCCATCCATACATATTCAAAAGGATTTGGATAATTTATTTGACCTGTGCCCCAGAATGCTGAAAGTTGCTTCTGGTCCATCATTTATGATACATAATGTCAACACATCCCTCCATTCTGCACAGTGAAATGAAAGAATAATACATCTTACTCAAAGATTCTCTTTTTTCTAACAGTATGAGAAAAGAAAAAACAGAAAGACAATTAAAAACCGGTAATGAAAACAATATAGAAATCTGTATAGCGCCTGGATCACAGTGCAACTTCAAAGGTAGCATTAAAAGTCAGGAGGAGAGAGATATAAAGGGAATCTAAATATGAATAAATAAAATCAAGCACTCATTAAAGCATTGAATCATTAAGGTTGGAAGAGACCTTTAAGATCATCAAGTCCAGCCATCAACCTAGCATTATTACTGTAATCCCTAAACTACATCACCCAGCACCAGATACAGACACCTTCTGAAAAACTCCAGGGATGGTGAGTCCACCACCTCTCTGGGAAACTTATTCCGATGTTCAACCATGCTAACAGTGAAATTTTTTTTTCTAATATCTAATCTGAATTGCCCACTTCAGCTTAAGGCCATTTCCTCTTGTCCTCTGACTGTAGGTATGGTAGAAGAGGCCAACAGTTACCTTGCCAAAAATTCCTTTTGGGTAGTTATAAAGAGTGATGAAGTTCCCCCTGAACCTCCCTTTCTCCAGGATAAACAACCTCAGTGCCTCAGCTGCTCCTCGTAAGACTTGTGCTCTAGTCCTTTCACCAGCTTTGCTGCCCTTCACTGGACACGCTCTAGCACCAAAATATCCTTTTTAAAGTGAGAGGCCTAAAACTGAACACCCATCCCACTTGATATTTGTGGATGAGGAAAGGATGCTGCTATACTACATCTTGATTCACTACTGTTTGTATACTTACCTGGGGGTTAAACTTTTGCAGCAGTCTTCTGACACTATTTAGGATATGCAGCACATAGGGAAATAAAGAAAATGCAGAGTTCCTGATGGGCGATGAGGCTTTAGAAAAGCCATGGAGGAAGGGCACGGCAAAGAGGGATGACAGCTCTGATGTCTCCCAACTCCTCTGCTGGTGCATCCAGCAGTTAAGAGTGTGCTGCATGAGCAGCACTGGCATCACAAAACATACCAGACGGCAGGAGCATGAGAGAAGGCTTCAGCACCAGGGAAAAGGTAAAGCACTGCCCAGCTCTGACACCGCAGCAGCTGCACACCTCACCCAGTCCACCCGCTGCCAGCACACAGAGCATGGGGAATCAGAGCTCAGCAAGGCCACCTGCCAGGTACCAGCTCTGCCGCTGTTACTGCAGAGACAGACATCTGGTGACTGACGAGGAGCCACTGATCCTAAACACTTTGTGTTAGGTCATTCATCTTCTTTTACTCTCTTCTGCTAAACAGTCCAGCTTTCACACAAAACCGTAGGTTTGCCAGTCTGCTTCCACCCAGCAATTTGCAAGTGCTGATATACTTCGAAACTAAAATTCAGGCTCCAGCTTTTGATATTGACAGCACCTCCTTGTGTAATTTGCATATTTTTGCCTTCAAAATTGCTGCTGTTTCTTTCACTTTTGTTTGTTCAAACTCCAGCCATCATTGGAATAAGGGGTGCTCAGTAGTCTCAAGCCCCTAGGATGAATGAAAGCTAGAACCAAACATGGAGAACCAGAGGTGGTATATTCAGATCCACTTGATTCACTCAGCCAACACAAAGGAAACAGGCTGTACAAGTAAATATGTCTTAAAGTCTTAATCTAATAACTTCAATGTTCATCGAGAAAGATAAGGAAATGCTGACTAGTCTAAAATTAGCAAATTCCCTGAATGTGACAAGGAAAAAATGCCCTTCCTGTCCAGTTCATAGGACAGAGGTAGAAGTTTGTAAAACTGAAACTGGCATCTATACACTTGCACAATGCCTTGTGATGAAAAGTATGAAAACTAAAACACAAAAAGCTAATACATTTGGCAGCAATCCTATGAAACACTTCACCCCTATTTAACACAAAGATGAGGCCCTGGTTTCTTTGTGAAGAGAAACCAGAATTGACACCTTTGTGTCTTCTACTATCTAACTATCCTTTAGCATGAGCAGCAAAATGGAACATGCAGCCCATAAAAAATGCTATGAAATTGGATGAAATATCAGAAAAGGAAAGTAACAATCTTTACTTCTCCTTGCAAAGCAATGTAGTATTTCACCACTTCTATTTTCCATGAAAAGCAATATTTCAACATTTAAAAGCTTCTTTCTAGCCAAGCGGCTGAGTGAAATAGCAATGAGGAGTGTATATACATAACCGAAATACGATGCTAAATAAACTTCCATCACTAACTGAAACCAAACAACTAAAATATGCAAAAAAAAATTTAAAATATACTTAAAGAAAATTCAGTGTACATGAAATTGGATGCAGTAGTTTGTGGAAAGACTAACAAGAACAAAAAAGCCTTCAGAATCATGAAATAAGGTAATATACTTCAGTGTTGCATGATCTCTGATGGCATTTTCTGACATTGTTGAGCAAAGAGCAATTCTTCATTTCAGAGAAAAGAAGCTGTGCTCATTAATACAATTTCAGGAAATAAATTCCTACATCACTTCCTTTTGTTAAGATTTCCGTGGTTATTAATTGTTTATTGTTGACTGTTTCTCCAATAAAGCCAATTTCCATTACTGAAAGCGGCAAATTAGCTTATGTCAGGGCTTGCAGAAGTGTTCAGGCAGTGTGGCAACTGGCAACCTTATTAAAATAGCCCAAAAGAAATTAATAAAGGCCTAGACCTATACAGGTTCTTCAAAATCAACTAAGGTACCTACGGTTCTCTTTTCTTTTCCTGAACTATTTTTAATTATAAAATATAATACTGAATATTTCCTATTAAAAATGATGCTTGAATGTATTCAGAATACAGATTTTGCGCTATATATTATCAGAACAGAAGACAGTGAAAATGACTGAGCAATCAGCACAGTATCTCACACAACTCTCATAACTAACCAAGGAAAAAACCCAGTCTCCAGGAAACATGCCCTGCAACACACAGCTCACAAAACAAACAAACTGAAATGACAGCATAACTATCAATTCACCTTCTGCAGCAGTCCACAGCTTAGGACCTTATCAAGGTCCTAAGCAATAACAGAAGATACTGACAAAAGGTGCTATGCATACTAACAAATTACTGATTGTGCACAAGAGTATTTGTAAGCACTTCTCTGTTCTCCATCTCACTCCTATTTTGTTTGTTTGTTTGTTTTTATTCCAGAATTTCCACTAAGTTGCAGAGTATGTGTAGCTGAGGAAATTGAGCCCACAGCCCACGGCACTCTACAGGAAAGCTCCCTACCATCTCAAGTGCTTGATCTCAACAGGAAGAGAAACCAAAGGAGTATGAGTATCAATGGACCATTGCAATTTACTGGCTGTATTAATGATTAGATGCTGGGAGTGCTATTAGCACCTTCAATACATGCCCACCCACAGGTTCTTCAATCATCCAGAATCACAGAACTTGTATTTTGGGGTATTTGTTCTCAGTACTTCAGGGCATAAAACGTTCTGCAGTGCTACAGTCCTTATTTCTTCAGTGTGGTGAAGTTCATTTTGTGTTGCTGTTAGGGTTTTGGTTCTGGTGGGGTTTTTTTAAAAAAAGAATCTTTCTAACCCAGACATGCAGAAAAGAGGAAAGCTCAGAGTTCTTTGTGAAAGGAAATAAGAGACATGAGCAAACAATGCCTATACAGAAAGGGGAATCAAACCAAGAGAGATTTGCAGTCCTGACCCTCCAGAGTAAAATTGGCAATGGCTGTTTAACCAGAAAAATCCATTGCTCCAGAGAGCTGAAAACTGTTTCAGACTGACCTATTTTATTTCCTTCGAGGTTTACGGTTAACCACCTCCCAAACAAGAAAATGACCAGCTTAATAAGGCTCCTCCAGCAATCTTCCAAAATGGAGCTATCCATTCTCCACCTACCCTTTGCAGCAGACACTTAAAAGCACTTTCTGCAAGTCTGACAACGAAGGTGTTTGGCTTTGCGAGGCTCACAACACAGCAAGGAGCCATCTGCAGCCCGGGAAGACACAGGGCAGAGTCTGATTAGCAATTCTATGCAGGTTTCCTATCTTCTATCACCGCTTTCCCCTCCCCCTTCACATCCCCTAGGGAGACGAGTTCCATATTCAAAGCAGCCTGGGGTCTTCAAGCAAAGAAATGTGCATGATTTGCACGCGGCATTAAAGCAGGGAAAGAGCTCCAAAATTATAGCAGCTGCATCCAGCCCTTGAGACAGCCTAGCACCGATAAGGGATTCAGAGGGTCGCATAATTCATTTCACCTGCAGCAGTAGCATCAGGGGAGGTTAAATATGTCACTCCATCACAGTGAGCCAGTGGGTTGGGGGAAGCCTTCATCATTCATCCTGTCAGCTCTACACCTCCCATCAGCAGGGGGAAATGGGGAAGGTTTTCCATAAGCATATGAGCAACACAGTGGGGGACACAATGACCTTATGAGTCTCCCCTTCCAATTTGTGAATTAATTGTCAACACCTGCCCTGCTCTACTAGCTCCCCTCCCTGCCCTCCACCTTTCTCCCACTACCAAGGGCCTGATGCTGCAAGACTAACTCCACTATGTCAGCTCAGTGCCCTTCTGGGACTACACGTGCAAACAACATTGTAGAAAGGTCAGTATTGCAGAATGAGACTTCCTGTTCAAACACAACCAAACATATTTAAATGGCATAGGGAATTTGTTCCAGGACATATGTATCTCTCTTCTTTCACTATCTTGGCAACTTTCTCGTTATTTTTGCTGTTGTTGAAAGATTTTGTTGATTCTCACCAACCTGAGGGCCTGGTTTGACACAAAAAATTTTCTAAGCATATCTTCTCCACAATCATATTTTCACTAGGCCTAAAACTACGTTTTCTTTGTTGCATTATTTGCTAGAGTTCAACTGTGACCCCTTTAGGAGGGAATGCCTATCTTCATGTACAGCACAAACTTGGGGACATATAAATATATAAAAATGGCAGTTCATTAAAACCTGCCATTACAAAAGAGCCTTTTGATACATAACACAGATCATCATCCTTTTTTTTTAAAAAAGCTATTAAATTGTACAAAAATTAGTTTCTTAAATGGCAGAGTAAACCACAGAAAGACTTTGACAAGAATACACAAGCATTTAGATATTGAAATTTCTGGTATAGAAAAGGAGCAAATTTCTTGAAAGTCATTAGAAATGAAGAAGGATATTTTTGTTTTGAATATATATTTCAAGCATAGCAAAACCAAAGAAGGTCAACTGAAATAAGCGCAAAATTAAATAGTATTAACATTCAAAGGTTAAAATCCAGTAAGCCTGCAAGTCTTTTAACAACTGTTTTCATTCTGTCCTATCCTGGACATAGAGGTTTTATAAACAAGTCAAAATATTAAGAGATGTGCCCAAACAATTTCCGTACCTACAGCTTAAATCTTCCAGCATTCATGAAAAATGAAGAGCTTGTTCCCTTTCACTCCTGAAACTACACTCTTAAGAAAAGAACTATCCCATTAGCCTCCTGCAGATAAATTCAGCAAATGGCATTTTTTTATGTCTTGACTAAAATAAAATACAGCCTCGACTGATGCTTTCATATTTAAAAAAAATACATATAAATATTTCAAGAAGTTATTTTTCATGTCTTAAGGCTTAATCTTTAACTGGTTCTCATTGTATTTTCTCCCCTTGCTGGAGTTGCTAAACTCTGGAGCTCTATTCTGCTCTGCCACTACTCCAAACACTAAAGACACCTGAAGGATAAAGAGATGGTTCATAATGAAATGCATACTGGGAAAAAGGTTTTTTGCTTCTGCCAGTTACCCACAGCTCATATGTGCACATACCCATACCCATAAACAAAATGGTACATCAGCAGGTAAGTAATTCAAAGCATCCTTGACTTCTTCACATGCTTTTCACAATGAGACTACAGAGCAGTAGCACCCTGAGACTGAGTACCAGTGGAGTTACATGTAAAACAGACACAGACAGAGGGAAGAATAACATGCCTACCTACTTCATCTCCAGAAACCATTTCAGCTGGACGGATGCTGGGTTATGATGCCAATTTTGCTCACACAGCATCTATGAGTCACAGCTGGGAGCCGTTCGCTGAATTCCGACGGGATTTCCGCAAGGTCAGTGTGGAAAATGAGCTCACATTTGTTTTGTGGTATATATACCTTTAGAGGGCCCACAATAGCAAACAATGACTTCAGCTGTATTATAAAAATATTTCACAACATGGGATGATTTTCACTCTTTCAGGAAAGCTTAAATTACATTCCAGACACAGATGTGGCAGCCAAGGACTCTGCTGTGTCCAGTCCAGCAGTCATTGCTCCCAAGATCCCAGCAGACAGTATGCAAGCGTGACCTTACCCACCCTCTCTGAGCAACAGTCTTGACTCTATACTCTACACTGACAAGGACTCAGCATGCTTCACGCTCCAAAAAGGCTGTGAGTTAACTTAGAGTGAATTCAAAGGAGTATAAAAGAATTATAAAAGTAATTTGAAAGGGTTTATATTGCAGAAGGACAGTTTCAGTCCAGAAACCCTTTTCTAATGGTAAAATCAGTTAAATACTGGAAAGGTCACAGAATCTCCACATTTGTTTTGGAAGGTCTTTCAGAACAAGGTAGGTGAATTCTGCCAGAGGTGGTGTGGATAAAGGATGCGCAGGTATCTCTTGAGATCCCTCTCATGAAACCTCTAGCAGCTGACCTGTGCAAGGTCTATGATGGAAAGCAGTAAAATGGTACAGGCTGAAAGTTCCGAGCAGTGACCAAATACAGTATCTTTGACCTCAGTTTGTACTTTCAATGCACTGAAGACATTTAGAATCGCACCAATTTCATTCTGATTCAAACGGAATAGCAAAATTGTAACCAACTGACTTCAAAGCACTTGATGAACAATGACCATAGCACAGGCATAAGCAAATTAACCCTTTGTTTTCCACTACCCATTGGAAGTGCTGAACAATGTAATTTCTTGGAGCACAGCATGCACTGCTAGTGCTGTCCTACAGCCTCACCTCTACTGCAAGGACTGACTTGCTTCTCCACCAAGCACCCCAAATGACACTGTTTTCACACCCCACAAGTATCCTCTTAACAAATTGGAAAAATTCTGAGGAAAAATCCCATTATATGTAACAATATGGCTACAGTTTATTCAGAATTTCAGAAGATCACATGCACACCTACATTCCTGGGCATTCTTAAAAATCCCAGGCTAAAACTGTATAGTAGTAGCAATAGCTGTCATTTACATTATTAAGTTGAAGCTTCCTGACTGGGATGAGGCACTCACAATGCAAGCTGTAGCTGAAAAGGACAAACCACTGACTTTAAAACTTTAGAACTGAATCACAAAACAAAAACTTGGATAGAGACTGGAAGGAAAGATGAGAATAAGGATAAGGTTATCTAGATCAGCTAATCACAATCAACTGTATGCTTTATCTTCCACAAGGAGCACGAATAAATAAATACCATTAGCAATCCCTACTCTGCTGCTAAACCTAGCCATCATTAGCAAGCTGATTGCTTCCAGACACTAAAAGAAGTCAATCCTAAGGATGTCTTAAAGGAGAGGAGATGATGTCAGGTGCATAAAGAGCATTGTGCCACAGGCAGGGAAGACAGATAAACACAGTGCTAGCTAGAGGGAAGGGGGCAGGGGGTGCAAAAAAGAGAAGACAAAAGAAGGAAAGCTAATGGCCTCTGATGGTCAGAACCAGAAGCTTGAATCTGATATGCTAAAATAGAATAACTGGAAAAATCAGAGAAACTGTGACATCATTAGAGTTATAAGCAATGAAGATCATTTTAGCACAAATAGACCAAATGTTTGGAGAGGCCAGTGAGGAAAAGGTTTCTGTGACCAGTAAGTGGTGGGGAAGAAAACAGAGCTATGATTTTAACCATGCAAGCAGACACATGGAGTTAAGCTTGGAGTTGAAAGAAGCTATTCCTCGAGGTTTAGCTACCTGGATTTGCCTAATTATGTTCTCCAATAAGAAACACTGCGCATTTTAAAGAATTTCCCTATATCAGGATTTTCTCACCACCTTAAGAAGCCTTAAGAAAGGCAAAAATTTAAAGCTAAAATTGCTGGTAGGAAGATTACAAGAGGTATCTACTTTAGGGACATTGCCCACTTTCTTTGTTCAAAAAACTGCAAAACTCAATTAACAAACTTACATGTGAAGAACTGTTTCAAAGAGCTGTACATACAGATGATGTGAGAAACAAAATGCCTTCTACTCAAGCTTGTGATCTTTAAACTACATTAAATTCCTTCTTGTTTTTATGTGATAGAAAGTGAATAACAGCTAGAGTCAGCAGACAAACATTGGTTTCTCTCCTGTAATATAAACTCACCAAGACAACAGTTCTATCAGTACCCAACCCAGTAAATGCACAGAATTCACAAGAATTGCAATGCTGAATTTTGGGGGAAAAAAAAAAAAAAAAAAGCAGGTGCCACAGACACTGCAGATAGAAATAAGAGGGAAGAGTTATCTGGAAAAATCTCTCAAGAGAAATTATTACAAGAGGGTATCCAGAGAGGTCTGCCTGTTTCTGATTGCCTCTCCTGTTTTCATGACACTTTTATTGCTTCGTAATTTTAAAACTATTCACTGTACTGTATTTATTGTGGCTGCAGTAGAAACTTGAGTTTTGGCCTTGCTAAAACACTACAAGCCCTTATTAGATGCTGTAAAATTTCTGTGAGAAAAAAAACCCTGTTTTTTAAGGGCATGGAATAATAGTTGTTTGAGTCACTTGGTTACATCTACTAGAAGAACTTCCCTTATGTTAAGATTTCTGGAATGCAAGCCACTGCCTACTGACTTCTTAACTAGTTAGCCTTTTAACTTGGCTAAACAATTCTCACTTGGCAGTTTGTCAATCACTACATTAAAATCTTCTTCAACAGAAACACTGCTCCTTTCCTGTCCCCACTCCAAAAATGCAAAGCAACAAAACACTCAGAAAGAGCAAGAAAATCTAAGAGGGTGATCATGTGAGTTTTGATCTTTTATCTCTCAGAAGCACTGTGCTTGATGCATTTGATGAAGTGAGGCAAACTTGCTGTTAACAGCCCAGTGATTTTAAGTGTCTTGTCTGGTATGTGTCTGGGATTGCTGGATAGCATCTCTTATTTATTTGTTTTCAAAACCCTCTTTTTCTTCTTTCTGAAACTCATCTCTGAATGTCATGCTCACAATCATCTACGTATCCAACCATGACCATGGATCTTCTGCACTGAGTGGTTGTTCAGTCTCCTTTAATACTACTGATGGGATGGCATTTAAACAAAATGCCAAAAAAATATCAGTGCGCATCAGAAAAGAAATTCCAACAATGAAGCAGCCAGTTCACCTGTACAACCCCAGCAACAACCCAGTGAACATACTCTTCTTGCATTTCTCAAGAAGGAAAGCAAATGCAAATTACTGGACAGTTATCAGCCAACAATTATTGTAGTCCCATCATGAGAACTTTTTATTATTGCTGTTCTCACCAGGTATGTACACACACATTCACAGGAAGACAAAGTCTACAACCTCTTTTACAGTAAAGAAAATTAAAGACCCAACATGAAATTATCAGCTTCAAGCTAGAGAGCCACAACAGGAGGTTTTTCACAGTCTGGAGTTTTAGGAAGTATCTGATGGAGAACATTGGGGATGATGACCAGATTCAGATAGTCCAGACCACATTGCTATCAGATAAGAGAACACAACTGCAGCATAGAAGCGTGGCCAGTGTCACTTCACTGTGCCCAGTATTAAAACTAGATGGAGTAAAGCCAGCTTGGTTAAGACTGCCTGCATTTTGGAAAGATGGCAGAGGGCAAAGGAAAGAGGCTAGAGGACAGGACTGAAGAAATTTGATTGTAATATACTATATATTTTAACACCACCAGAATAGAATGGATAACCTGTGGCAACATGACAAACTCAACAGTAAATCTGAAACAATGCACCAAATGTCAGTGTGAGGAAAAAAAATTATAAGATAGAGAAGGTTTCTGGTTTTCATGCTTTAAAAAAAAAAAAGATGAGAGTTTTGCAACTGATTATTTACATCTCCGCACAGCAGCACTTACTGACACCAATCATACATATATAAATGAGTAGAAAGTTTGCAATAAGGACAGAAAGTAGAGTCAATGGTAAAATTTCTGCTGTGTATCTTCCTATCCTGTACAGCAACTCTAGACTTCCATCTGGTGCTGGTTCCTACTCTAAAGATTAACAGCTGGATTCTGGTGTTTTGTACTACTGTGACCGTCACAGACCCAGACTGTCACTTAAGACAGAGTATGAACTTAAACCACAGTTCCCTCCTATTCTGGTCAAATAGTAAGACAAAACTAGGTCTCATCGTCTCCACCCAGAGGTTATATAGGTGCACATTACACTATTCAGGAATGTGCCCCTAAACCCATTGCCCTCCTGATTCTTGAAAGTGCAACAGACATTGTCCTTTTTCTCCTCTTGCTGACCTGCACCCTGTGTGTACAGTCTACAATGTAAGGACTCCAACGCCCTAGAAAAATTCATTTTTGTTGCAGCAGGGCAGTGCATCACAAGTCCATCTAAATCGGTGAAATGAAACAATGAAAGAAAATACCATACATTATTATATCACTAAAAGTAGCAAGTGCCTCTCAGCTTCAAAATACAAGGAAATGAGCATCCAGCAGCATTTGACTGAACTGTCAGTCCCACTGTAGTGTCAGCAGTGATTGTAATTTTTTCCTCCACCATATTATCCTTAACAGAGCTTGTGGGTTCTCATGGCAGGCCATCATGAAAAGACTGAACTTGACAGAAATCCTCTAAACTAGCACAGCATTGGACAGACTGTTGGCAATTCACCCTGAGCTGCTACAGCAGCCCCAAAAATATACTGCAGCACATAGCCTTCCATAAGCAGGACTTTGCCTAGATGAATTAATCTAAATGTATTTCAACTCTGTTTTCCCTGAAACAATGCCTGATTTGCACAACAACTCCCAAAGTCAAAACACCAAAAGCCATTTTTAGGGAACACAGAAACAATGACATCTGAAGAGGTTATTCAGTAGCTTTTTGCTACACAGCAAACTAGTTACATAATTTTTAAAATTCTTTTTCATGCCTATTTCCAACAAAGCCCAGTGAGTACCTGTGATCGAAGAGATGTACATCTGACTCAAAACTGAGAGATGTCACACAAGAACCATCAATGTCAAAGAGGATGATACCTGGGCTTAACATTCTGACAAGAAGAGTTAAAAACATTTATTTGCTTTCATTCCTCATGCACACAAGAGTAAGTCTATTCTCCTTGACATTCTCTGAAAGACCTTCCTTAGGTGTGGTTTATACATGCCAGCATTTTGACTTCAAGCGGGGGCCTTCTAAATCCTGGTGTTCTAAAAGTATGTGAAATACAACTACTAGGGATGTCTTGCCTATGTTTCATATCATTAGAAGTACTGACTTCTAAAATTAAGACAAATTTTAAGAGATATCCCAACTACCTAATTCCAGCACATTTGTAAGTTTTTGATAATTTACACAACTTCTTTACAGCCCTGACACAGGAACAGGTTACAGTATCAGTGCTGGATATCTGAATCTACTCTGGAATTAGCCCTTCAGAAGGACTATAGCAGCCAGAGCTTAGAACTGTGTGAACAATGAAAGGGTCTTCCTTGTTCTTAGTAATGGAAAAGGATGACAGATGCCTCGAAGTAACTGCAACAATAATTCCTTTTGTATAGGCTGCATGGATCCTAATGACGGTCCTAACTGACAAAGCTCTCCTCACTAAAACAAAGGGACACAGAAGATGGTTTCTGCCTTCTCCCCACACAAATTAGAAGAGGCAAAAAGTAATTTAAGGATTTTAAGTGTTCTCCAAAGTGTTATTCTGAATTGCATTTCAGCTCCATTCATGCCTACTTCAAAACTCTTGCTTCTTTTTTTTCCATCTCCTCCTTCCTTTTCCCAAAGTCCCTGGAAACATAATATTAAGCATAATAAAATATCCATACCTATTAAACCAAAGAAAAAAAAAAGTTCTTTTTGTCTGGGATTTTGATGAAGTGGAGCCTTCCAGGACCTCTACTTTGATGTTTTCAGAAACATCAAAAGATCAGGCTTGTTATCAACATCATTAGTGCGGCCTGAAGATGTTTAATACTCCAACACATACAGAAAATGCAGCACAGAATCCCCCAATGGCCTTTGCCTTGTTTTTATTCCTTCTTTTTTAATTTTGTTTTTAAATCTGATTTGCATTTCTCATTCCAAGCCATTTGCCTCTCTCCCACCATGTCTCATCACCTCATTAATTCACCAGAAGAGCTTTCTAGTGATGACCTATTCCCCCTTCCTGAAGGGAATTTTATAAACCTCTTTCTCCCCTACCATAACATAATATACAGCAGTTCATAGAATCACAGAATGGCTGGGATTGGAAGGGACTTTAAAGATCATCTAATTCCAACCCCACCCTGCCTTCCACTAGACCAGGTTGCTCAGAGCCCTTGAACACTGCCAGGGATGGGACATCCACAACTTCCCTGGGCAATTTATTCCAGTGTCTCACCGCCCTCATAGTACAGAATTTTTTTCCTAGTATCTAATCTAAATCTTTCTGTTTGAAGCCACTCTTCCTTGTCCTGTCACTATGTGCTCTTGTAAAAAGTCCCTTTCCATCTTTATTGTGGGCTCCCTTAAGGTACTACAAGGCTGCAATTAGGTCACCCTGAAGCCGCCTCTTTTCCAGGCTTAACAAACCCAATTCCCTCAGACTTTCCTCACAGGAGAGATGCTCCATCTCTCTAATCATCTTCATGACCCTCCTCTGGACTTGCTCCAACATGTCCATGTCCTTCCTGTGCTGGGGACTGCAGAGCTGGATGCAGCACTCCAGGTGGGGTCTCAGGACAGTGGAGTAAAGGGGCAGAATCACCTCCCTTGACCTGCTGGTCTCACTGCTTTTGACACAGCCCAGGACAGGGTTGGCTTTCTGAGCTGCAATCGCACATTGCTGCCTCACGTCCAGCCTCTCATCCACTAGCACTTCCAAGTCCTTCTCGGCAGGGCTGCTCTTGATCTGTTCATCCTCCAGCCTGTGTTAATATCAGGGGTTGCCTTGACTCAGGAGCAGCACCTTGCACTTGGTCTTGTTAAATCTCATGTGGTTTCCATGGGCCCATTTCTTGAGCTTGTCCAGGTCCCTCTGGATGGCATCCTGTCATTCAGTTTTGCCAACCACACCACTCAGCTTAGTGTCATCTCGAAATCTGATCGAGGATGCACCCAATCCCTTCATCTACATCACCAATGAATATAATAAATAACACTGATCCCAATATGGACCCCTGAGGGACATCACTTGTCACTGATGTCCATCGGGACTCTGAGACATTGACCACTACCGTCTGAACAAATTTTGTATCCATCTCTCTCCAATTTAGAGAGAAGGATGTTGTGGAGGACCACGTCCAAGGCTTTACAGAAGTTCAGATAAATGACATCTGTAGCCCCTTTCCTTGTCCCCTGATGTAGTCACTTCATCACAGAAGGTCACTAGGTTGGTCAGGCAGGACTTGCCCTAGGTGATGCTGAGCTGGCTGTCTTGAATCATGTCCCTGTCCTCCATGTGCCTTAGCATAGCTCTTAGAAGATCTGTCTCATGATTTTTCCAGGCACAGAAGTGAGACTGTCAGGTCGGCAGTTCCCAGGGTCCTCCTTTCTACTCTTTTTAAAGGTGGGTATAATGTTCTCCATTTTCCACTCACCTGGGATTTCTCCTGACTGCCATGACTCTAAATATAGAGATTGGCTTGGCAACTGCATCAGCCAATTCCCTCAGGGCTCTGGGATGCATCTCATCAGATCCCATAGACTTATGTACATTCAAGTTCCTCAAGTAGTCATTAATTTAAGCTTTACATACAGTGAGAAGGACTTTACTCCCCCAGACCCCA
>WEIV01011490.1:26120-72779 GCA_013390005.1 Calyptomena viridis | reverse complement strand
TTCTCTCCATCCTCAGAGCTGTATTTCAGCCCTTCCGAAGTGGCTGATGTTAGAGAAGGAGACTTTGAATTTTGAACATGCAAGAAATCTCTCCTGTAGGCTTGAATTACTTATAGAGTATAAATGATGCCTGAATGTTAATGTACATTTCAGCACACACTGTCTGGAGGGGATGGTAACTTCACTAAGTGCAGCCACACTGCACCAGAGATGAATTCTGCCTGGAGTGTGTGCTGGCAAATGCATCACCATCAATCCCTGCTTATTCCCCCCAGACCCTCAGGTTTTTGTTACTCATGAGCCAGGAGGACTCCAGAAGAGAAGCAGGGAGTGGGAAATAAGCAAGATATGTCTATATGTTGGACAGGTAAATTTCTCTCTCAGAAAAAATTGTCCTGAGGGTTAGCAAGTCACTGGTAAGTACAGTAGCAAGCTAGAGCTGGAGAGAATCACCAGCAGATGAGAAGATCAAGCCTGGAAGGCTGCTGTCAGAGAAACCAGCAGCACTAGGGTCTCCAGTGGTCCAGGACTAATCCTGACCCTGCCTGTTACAGGCCAGAGCAGTAGTGGGTACAGTGTGACTGGGAAGGGAAGTTTGATTTGCCTGGCAGAATGTGCATTTTAATTGCTCATTTTCTTTCCTTTTATATGTGATTTGATTGTGAATTATGTTTTCTGCATTTGTAATTAGAGAGTAGAGCAGATGGTGAGGTTTTGTCTGAAGTGATGTAGCCATTGAAATAACTCATGCTCCTGGCTGATGATTTCCTAGGAAGGGGATGTTATGACATGAAGATGGCATGGGAGTTGCTATAACAGAGACCCACTTTCTAAATAGTCTGGGGCAGATCTTTAAATGAGAGAAAGAAGCATTATCCCAGTGAAATCAGCATCCAGGCTGGTTTACTCTGCTTGGGAATCTGTTCACTGTGAAGAAACTATTTTTCCCTTACACCTAGAAATGCCTGCTCTCTGACTGTTCCTGCAGTCAGCTGTGCTGTATTTATTAGCCAGCTCACAATGTGTCGATGGGTTTTGCTTGTGAGTCTGAAAGGAACCAGACTGTGAAAGCTTCTCAGGGCCCATGAGCAGTGGATTTACCAGGAGGCAGAGGAGGAGGATGGTGAGCTGGATCTGGGGGCTTTTGCAGCCTTTCCAGCTTCACTCTCCCAGGCCAGCACTTGGGCAGTGCAGCTCCAGCTGTCCACACCCCAATACAGCCACTCACTCTGCCACAGCCCCATCCATGGGGGACAGCTCTTCACACCCTTGGGAGATGCCCAGGTCTGCCTTGTCCTCATATCCTGCACTGGCAAGCAGGATTTTGTAATTCTGAATTTCCAGAAGTTACAAAACTGAACTTCAGGAGAAAGTTGTGAGAGTTCCCTGAAGGGCAAAATCACTTTGTGCCTCTCTGAGTCAACCAGACACTTCATTCATCAGCTTCCCACTTAGTTGGTGATTTGCAGTGAAAATGTTTGACTAGAGTCTGAAAACAGAGTGGATCCTGATTATATTTTTGAAAAAGAGAGAAAATTCTTCCTAGAAAGTTGACTGAATATGTTTTAAGCTTTCATTCATGTCCTTTATCAGAGGCAACCTGTGTATATGTCAGTAGGCAGAGCTGAGAGCTCAGCTAACAGCTCCCAAAATAAGCCACCTTCCAGCCTTCCACCACAGAAAGATGAGGTGGTTCCCATCCCACTGCCTTTCTCCATCCAGTTAGACCTTGTGCTTTCCTGCAGAAATCCTTGGCACAGTGTGAATGTCTGGTTAACGAGGCTCAGTGAACGCTGACGTTTAGTTCCTTTCTGGAGCACATTTGTTTATGACATTCAATTATGATACATGGAAGACATACGGAGTGTAACCCACGTTGGCTGTCTCCATGCTGCAATGTATGTGGATGAACGTCTCACAGCCCTGGTTTACCTCTCCCACTTGCTGCTCCATGGGCAGGGCCATCCCTATGTGGGGGATTGCACAGGGCAGTGCAATTTAAGGTGAACTTCAGGATCTGCCTATATATACATCCCTGAGGACTTGGGTTGCTTTGCAGAGGCAGCAGAAGCCACCAGGTTGGTGTATCTTGACCTCACTGCACACCCTAAGCTCTAACTGGCACCTGCACCTCACTCTGGAGGCAGTGCTGATGCAGCTCTGATGCATGAAGGACCACTGAGGAGGTCCCCAAACAAACCAAACCTACTTTTTGTGTCTGCTCTGTCAGAGCTCTGGTGGTTTCTGAAGCATGAGGGAGGAGGGCTGGGAGGTTTCTAAAGGGAGTTTGCTGGCACTGGTGTCTGCAGTCAGATGGATGTGTGGCTATGTGATGTCCTCCATCTTCTGGAGTTACTTACCCATTCTCTCTGGCTGGTGCTTGTAAACATTCAAAGATTTTTATTTTTGCTCCTTAATATAGCTACACTGTGAGTTGTTCCATTTGCAAAATCTATCTAAAGAGAAAAAAAGAAATATATTTTCAAATGCACACACAGGCACACACATATCATTTAAGACAACAAATAACAAGGAAAGAAGAGGCAATAGTAATTCACTCTCATTTTTCCTCTGATGTTTTTAAATGCCTCAAGTTTTCCTCTTATGGTTTATGATGTTATCACACTCCTGTCTAAACTACTACCTTAAAATACATTCTACAGGGTTATTTTCTCCATAAAACCCTGACAATAATAATTTCCCCTGTAAAACTTTCAGTTCCTACTCGCACTGTAATTTTGAATATGCCAAGCCATCCACATCTATTTGATGGCCAGCAAATTGCTGGGTTGCAGGTACCTGCTATCCCTGACGACCACTCGCAGGTCACATTGTGCCACTCCAGTGACTAATTCCCTGAGCTGGCAGAGGTGGGCTTGGATCACCTCAGATCACTGGGAAGGATTGGAGGATATCGAGAGGCACATGTAATGAATTGTTTCCTTTTACTATCAAGAGCACTGCCCTGGGCCAGCTTGTGCTCCCTCTGAACATGATGTTGGAGACCTTGGAAATGGACTTGCTAAGGTCCATGTGATGACACATGTGCCGTCTGTCCTGCCTGATCCCATGTGTCCCTTGGGGCGTGTTGCAGCCTGCACAGCTGCCAGCTGTGTCATGCTGGAGGTGCAGCAGCTGGTTGTGCCCAGCCAGCCTGGTTTTTGCCCTGCTCCCTTCTTGCAGGTGTCACTATGTTGATCCACGGGCAGGGATTTCGGTCAGGAGCTGCCCTGACCCGAGCTATGCTGGGGCTGCCTTTCCACTGGAACAGAAACACACTGATTAGTGTAACAGAGCTTTTCTGAGAGGCTTCTGCTTGTGCTCCAAATGAGAGCCCAGTGACTGCAGCTCCTCAGGCTCTCTCCAAGCAGCAACTCCTGCTCATCCCAGGTGCACCAGAGGATGGCTAAAGACCTTGAGGAACAGCAGGTCGTTACCTCATGTCTTGTAATTAGTCAAACCAGAGGTTTCCTGGAGAAAAAAACTATCATCTGTTGCAACTTGGTGGGTTTTCTTCTTTTGTCTTTGGAAAGCATTCCCACATTGACTCTGTCCTGGTTAGATTTGAAGCAAAGACTTTGCTCTCAGATTACTGCTCTTGCCAACTCATTTATAGCAAGGAAAGAAACTTGTGGAGTATTGCCAAACCATGAGAATATCCTCACAGTGCCTGACACTGCTACTGCATGGTATCATTTTTCCTCTGGGTTGTTTCAGTTCATCTGAGATAAGAGCAAGATTGTATTTTTTAATGTTTTTTGTTTGTTTGCTTAATTTTTTATTTTGAACTTTCAGCTTACTGTATGGAACATGTTTGGATCATTGGAGGCACTATCTGTTCTTATCTCCAAAGCACACAGCTGAAACTCCATCAGGGAGTGGGTCTGGCTTAAGCAGGAATTAAGTGGTTCTCTGGGTTTTGAGATAGAAAAAGCATGGTGTTGTGCTGCTTGCACATATAATTTGTTTTGTCCAAAAGTTGCTTCAGTCTATTCCAGTGCAAACAAAAATTAATCCACTTAGTTCGAAAGTTTTCTATGTACCTGCATCTGTAACCCAGACATTTGCTGTGTGCAATGACACCTTGCATTGAAGTGCTGAGATAATGAATGTCTTTTCCACCAATTAATAATCATGGTTATGCAAACCTTCACAGAAAAATGTGAGGGTAAGCAAGGGCAATGCAGACACTGCTCACAGGTTTGCCCAGCTGGGGGACCCTTGCTTCTCCTTGCATGTTGGTAGAAATCAGGAGTAGCTGACAGTGCTCCTGCCTTGCTGCATGGCTGAGGTGGTTATTTCCGTGCAAGCAGAGGAGGAGGAGGCGGCACTGTTCGCACCAGTGTTAAGGATTTTAACAAGTCGACAGAGGGGATGAGTTCGTGAGCAAGAGCTGCTCTGGGGGCACTCTGGCCTGCAGGGGTCAAGTGAGAATTCAAATGCAGCCCCCTCTATTCCAAAGCAATTTGTTTGCTGGGTTAGGTGGCAGCAGGGAAGGTGACCTCTGAGTGGGTGTAAAACACCTCATAAAAGCAGAGGAAAGAGCAAGGATGTCTACAATGGACTGTTTTGAGTATAATGTGGGGATCTGTGTGTTAAAGCTGCTGCTTTGCCTCAGATTAACTTCAGTTGCACTTCCAGAGCTGAACTCAATGAGGCTTTCTGCCTCATTTTGCCCTTGAAATGCATATCCAAGGAGAAAATGTGCCTGCTACACACTTTGGGCAATGCTGTGCTCTTGGAGCGTCCTCGTTCCTGTTCTTTCTGGGACAAACTCTCCATCACCCCATAGGACCTTTTCTTATGTTTCTATCTTACTTTTTTTTCTTCTATTTCCCTNTATATATATATATATACAATTTATATATAATATATAATGTGGCCAAAACTATTTGCTCACTCTAATCACAGTTCATTTTCATGAGGATGCTGCAGTATCATCCTAGGAGTGTAATTCTGAAGACCAGCACAGAAGTAGCAGTTACACAAAAAAAATACACAGCAGGTTGGGTAGGGTTTTTTTTCTTTTATTCAGCATGGCAATAGCATTTGCATTTAATTTTTCTGCTATGAACATTTGTACTTGTCACAATTTAACAAGCATATTAGCAATGAAAAATGTGAATAAAAAAGAAATACAATGCAGCCACATCACAATTAGCCCATTCTATGTATATGATATGGCTTGAGGAGTTCCCCATCCAGTGCTCATTTCAAAAACTAATTATAGCAACTGCATTATAAACTGCACCGTTGGTATCTGCCATCTCCACATCCAGCAACTGAGTGTAATTGTTCCATCCTGGAATTGATCTGGAAGAAAGTGCTGCATTAATGGGGGAGAGAGAAGCAGAAATGTATGCCCCAGTCACACAGAGGCAGGAAGGGTTTGTCCTATGGCAGATATTTTTCAAGTGTATTGTCATGACAACTGAGTCAAGGAATTCCTTTTCCTGCCTTTGTTACAGCCCTTGTTAGGTGAGAATTGAATCATGGCATTCAATTTGCCACTTAATTTCTGTCTGTGCTGTGGATGTGCTTGATTTCATGCCCTGTACTTGATTCAGGTAAAGTAAATGAGAACACTTGGCATCTTACTGTATCTGAACAGCTTTTCCAAACAATTTGGAGGAAAGGGTTTGTGTTGTTTTGCCTTTTGTTTGTTTGGGTTTTTTTGTTTTTTTTACCCTGCTGATGGACTTGATGNTTAAAGCTGCTGCTTTGCCTCAGATTAACTTCAGTTGCACTTCCAGAGCTGAACTCAATGAGGCTTTCTGCCTCATTTTGCCCTTGAAATGCATATCCAAGGAGAAAATGTGCCTGCTACACACTTTGGGCAATGCTGTGCTCTTGGAGCGTCCTCGTTCCTGTTCTTTCTGGGACAAACTCTCCATCACCCCATAGGACCTTTTCTTATGTTTCTATCTTACTTTTTTTTCTTCTATTTCCCTCCCTCTATTTCTAAATAGAGCTAAATCACACACTGGTGAAGTTTATCAGTAGTTTGGAAGAGATATTAGTAACACAGTTGCTACAAAATCACTGAGGGGAACTATATTAGCTCATGGATAAAAGTGTGTATTTTTAATCTTGCTGCCTAGTTAGCTCTTAAATTTCTCCCAAAATTAGGGTGACACTGAACAGCAGAGACTCCCAAAGTNATTATAGCAACTGCATTATAAACTGCACCGTTGGTATCTGCCATCTCCACATCCAGCAACTGAGTGTAATTGTTCCATCCTGGAATTGATCTGGAAGAAAGTGCTGCATTAATGGGGGAGAGAGAAGCAGAAATGTATGCCCCAGTCACACAGAGGCAGGAAGGGTTTGTCCTATGGCAGATATTTTTCAAGTGTATTGTCATGACAACTGAGTCAAGGAATTCCTTTTCCTGCCTTTGTTACAGCCCTTGTTAGGTGAGAATTGAATCATGGCATTCAATTTGCCACTTAATTTCTGTCTGTGCTGTGGATGTGCTTGATTTCATGCCCTGTACTTGATTCAGGTAAAGTAAATGAGAACACTTGGCATCTTACTGTATCTGAACAGCTTTTCCAAACAATTTGGAGGAAAGGGTTTGTGTTGTTTTGCCTTTTGTTTGTTTGGGTTTTTTTGTTTTTTTTACCCTGCTGATGGACTTGATGACATTACCATGATGACAAAATGAACTCCCAGAGAATTCAGCTACTTTATTTTAGGAACCATAAATGAGCTTTAATGCACTCCCTGACACCGGCAGCAGCAGACCAGGAGCATGCCTGAGTTGTGGGGGTGTCACACAGCAACCTGGGCCAGCTCTGTCTGTCTGTCAGGGGCTGAAGGGTGCAGCTGGAGCCTGGGAGCACTGGGATGGGTCAGGGTAGAGCATGCACTGTGTGACTTGTCCCCAAAATTTGTGTGTGTGGTTGTGCAGCTGCCAGCAGCCTCAGAATGCTGATGATTCATGGCTCACCCATGGTGGAGCAGAAAGGATGTTGAAGGGTTTTCACATAGTGCCCAGGCATTTACTTGTTTATTAGCCACTTGTATTAATAGACCTTAAAAACCCCAGTGTAGCTTTCTTGTAGGTTTGTTACTTGCCAGAGGCAGTGAGAAGATCCAAGGGGTGAGGCTGTCAGTCTTGTTGCTGTTGCACCAACAGCTCCAGATGTACCAGCTGATGTATCAGCTCAGCCTCTTCACAGCACTAGACCCACAGGAAGCTTTGGCCATGGAAAGGCAAATAAATACCCATGGGAGTTCCACCTTAGTGTTTGCTGAGCTGTGGGCTTGTCCTGCCACAGCTTTTGGCCAAAGCATGGGATGTGCTGTGATGAAGGTGACTCTGACAGCAGTGTGGATGCTGCAGGGGCAGGTCACACCCCCAAAAGGTGCAGCCAGAAGTGTCAGCGTCTGTCCAGGAGCCAGGAATAACTGACAGACTCTGCCTGTCTTTTAAGAGGGCCAATGAAGCCCCACAATAACAGTAACATACCCCCGATCCCCTCAGCATTTACTCTGCCCAAAATGTGCAGACATTGCTGGAGCAGGAGTGTGGCTGCAGCTTAAAGTCAAAATGACCTCAAGGTGCTCCTCAGTGGGGCTTTGCTCATAGATCCTGATGCTGTAACTGTGCTAACTAACCTTGTAGCTGGAAAGACAATGTCCAAGCTGACTTCAAAGATGGGAAGGAAGGGCAAAGACAGACCTTTCATTTGTGCCGACACACCCATGAGTCAGCACTCATGCTCTGTAGCATCATCCTTGCCCACAGGCAATCTCTGTTCTCTGTCTTGTTTTTAAAGTGTTTGCTTATTTGTTTATTTAAACTGTGTCTGAGGTTTCATTCCAATAAGCTGACAGGGCAGTGCAGCCTTTGCTTCCCTGTGAGCTTGCTGACGAGTGCTGGGGCTATTCTTGGCTCACGAGTATCCAAGTGACCACGACAAATGCCAGAGCATCTGGAGTACCAGCTGCACTGCCAGCTCTGCATGACACTGAGACGGCTGCCTGGCAAGCCTGCACTTCACTAGACAATAACTGACCGTCACTTACAGAAAAGGAGTTTGTTTGCAAAAGAAAAAATAAAGTGGAGGTAGTAGTTGGTGTCAATACCCCCAAACTTGGAGTTCAGAAACTGGGAGTAGGACACGTGTTTGCAGCTCACGTTGCTTTGGTCATTCAGGAGGCACTTTTTCAGAGCTCTGCTCGTTGCTGCTGCATCCCCAGCTTTGCCATCAGGATAGTGCTTTTGCTGTTTTCCTTAAGCACCCCTGCTCAGTACAGCTTGGGCTAGAGTGTTATGAAGCCAGAAGGTGATCATGAGGTGGCATTTTATCCCTTTAGTTTGAAAATCTTCATTTGTGTTTTAGATACAACTTTTTGCTTTATCTTTTTTTTACTGTTTGCTATGTACAGCAACCCCAAATGGCAAAGCTCAGCTGAGGGGATTTTTTTCTATATTGACTCCTAATGCAGCAGATCCAACCCTTGGCTGCCACCTCCCTTCCCCAGGCAGCTGTGGCTGGGGCAGACAGGGCTGGTGTGAAACAGAGGGTGACCAGGTGCTCTGTAAGTCCCTGTCTGGGCCTGCAATGCCCTGTCCCCTTCTCACTTGTAAATGAGAGTAACAGCAGTGGAGGCCAACAGGATACAGCAGTAGGAGCATCACCCGTACTGCACAGTGAGCCCCTTGGCACCTCCAGAGCAAAGCCATCCGTCACTGTGAATAAAACAGTGCTGAAGGCAAAACAAAATGAAGTAAGGCAAAGGACAGCTAATGGCCAAGGAAGTGCTGCCTGTCTTCACTCAGCCCACAGAGCCAGAGCCAAGGCAGCAGCCTGGGGGAGCTGACTGCAGCCCAGCTTGGAGTAGGATTCAGTGGTGATGTTGTTTGTTTCCTTGGCTATCTTGTTTTTTTTTCCTGTTATCATGGTAGCTACAGCCACTGCCTCACATCCTATTATCTTTGGGAACAGCTGGGCCTGCATATTAAAATGGCATATTTATTTTTTATTGGGTTTGTGCATTTAATTAGCTGCCTTCATACAGCAGCCACATCCTTGGCCTGCTTGCGGCACCTCAAAACACCAGCCCTGTGCAGCAGCTCCCTGGGAAAGCTGCCTCTCAGAGGTGTGCAGCATTGGCAGGCTCACCAGTGCAGGGCTGTTTGGAGCCAGGAGAGATTTCTGGCCAATATCTCAGTCATTTGCCAGCTCCCATCTGACTGTGGGCTCTGGAGCAGTCTTGGGCTGTGCACTTGGAGCTCAAGAGACACAGGTAATTGGGAAGAACTGGCACACAGGAATTCATCCTTCCTCCTGGCTGCATGCTGCTGAGATGTCTGAATTAATGAGACATTCAGGCAGGACTGGAGGAAAGTCATCAGCCTCATAACCTTGACCCAGGGAGCACTGGTGGCCATGGGGTAGGCACTGAGCCCTGCTGGGCAATGGGTGCGTCATTCAGGGACATTGCAGAAAGCTGCAGTACCCAGCAGGGCTTACAATTCATATGAGACACAGCTGGGATACCTTACACTGTGATTGATTTCCATATGGGATCATTGGTGTCTTTAAATATCAAATCTGTATATTCTTACAGGCTCTGCTCCTGCTTCATGCTGTGTTATGTGGATGAACAACAAGTCAAATTGCAGTGTGAACCATAACCTTGATGTTCTGTACATCAGGAAAAATGTTTCCATTGTCATGCCCAGTTTAAAGATATTCCTAATGATCAGATGCCGTGACTTTGCATCAAATCAGGGAACTGTCGGTGTCCTATGAACAACACCCTTCTAAAGGCTCCCTCAGCAGAACCCACTCTGGTGATGGATGTTTCAGAGCTGATCCTGACTCCAACCTTTGATGGGCATGGACACTTTTGAGGGTCAGACCTGCTGGTTTGCTCCTTCCAGTGTGGGGGTTCGCTGTAGGAACACAAGCAATGTACCTGCAGTCCTGGAGGAGAAAACCACAAGGCAAATTGGCTCCAACATCCCATGGCAGACACAGATCTCTCCCACTGCTCCATGCTCATGCCCCGATGTGTTCAGGATTATGCTTTGGCAGGAGGCAGTGTCTGAGCTGTTCACCAGGTGTGTTGAAGCTCTTGAGAGTTTGTTTGCACTGAGCACTGTTGCTTCAACCCACAGAGGGATCAGGAGATTTGTATGTCTGCAGGGACTGACAGTGCTCAGCAGTGTATTGCATAAGGCCTTGGAAAGGCAAGGAAAAATTAAGCAGAAAAGAGCTTTCATAGCCTGGGAAAAATGATTGGGTTACTTAAAGGGTTGAGCATAAGCCCCAGACACAAAGCAGAGGCATGACAGAGAAAGAGCAGCCTGCGCACATGGGTTTGCTGTCTGAAGTACCTGAGTGGTGTGTCCTGGGAGCATGTTTGATCCAACAGCCTTAAGCCAAACACCCCCATAGGCACCACAGCATCCTAAGTTTTGGAGATTTGTCAAAACTAATGTATACAGCCAGACTAGGCGTAACAGAAGCACAGAGCATTAGCTCCTGCACTTGGTGGTGTGTACTTCAGGTGTGCTGCTTTCATCCCACTGTCACTAGTGTAAATAACCTCGAGCTCTTTCCAGGCTGTGGCTCACCTCTGGCAATATCCTCCTGGGAACATCAGAATCACTGCAGCTCCCCTTTCCATGAAATGTACCTGTGCTCCCAGTCTAATACACAATGATCTGTTTTTCTTCCTTTAAAACTTACCTTTGTTTTTAAAATAAAAATTAACTTGCTGCTCATCTTTCATTTCCTTTTCATGCTCCAAGCAATGAGTAATTAGAGCTGCATGACACTGCAGAAATTACAACAATATAATGTTTCTATAGTTAAATCTGCATAAGTATAATATCTTTGAAAAATAGCAAGCTGCTCTAAGGGAAATTAATTATCTCACTGGGACAGTCATTATTTTGAAACAAAAGCTCTCAGTTTTCTTTGCCCACTTTCAATTTGGGCATTTCTTTAATTTTAAGTACTGACCACATATTCCATCTCTTTCACTGTGCCTGGAACATAAATAATAATATGTTTAAAGCAGTGTAAAATCTGTCTTGGAACCTTTTACTGATATCACAAGAATATTAAGCAACTTTAAAATTAAGTCAAAGTGCATTTTGCAAATCTGTATTGATGGCTATATATCATTACTGTTCATCATGCCAGTTCAGCCCATCAACTCTCATTTTCCTTGCCTATTTTTTTCTTGAGTTATTTCTTCTTTGAGGAACATGACTCCATTTATCATAATAAGCATTTATTATCATCGTATTCTCTGCTCAGGCTCAAGCATTGTATTTAAGATGAGATTTCTTTTTTTCCAAAGGGGATGGCACTGCTGTACATGATGTATCCCTGTATTTAATATCAGCACACGAGTCTTGGGAATCAGACTCTGGAGCAGTTAACAAGAGGCTTTGAATACAGCAACTCATAACATCCATGTCTTAAATCACCATCTGATGTTTACATGTGTGAAGGGACAGAGGAAGAAGCAGTGATGTTGAGGCTGGCCTGACAGCAGGAAAATCAGTGCATTGTGAGCACCAGACTCTGCAGACAGTGATCCCACATGGTTGGTAGAGGACTTCCCAGCCTTGAGTCCTGCCCTCTTTCCTACAAGCTAAATGTTTTTCAGGATGCAAACTGACTCACATCAATTGCTAGAGAATTTTGCCTATTAGTATCCAGTAGGAAGACAGTCTCAAACAGAGCAAACTCTCTGGCAACTGGCTTAAATAGTCCCAATTCTTAGCAGCGTTGACAAGCTGCAGTATCACATTCATCCTTGGTTTGGCAAGCCTGGGGGTGTTTCTTCTTTAGAAGCAGCAACATCTGGGCACCACATTCATGCTGTTCTGCACCCCAGGCCAGGCCCATTTGAAAGCAAGATAAGGACTTCTGTGCCATCTGCTGTGTATCAGCCAGCTCTTGTTTTTGTTTTTTGGTCACTTCTTGACATCAGCATGAGGTGGCTGTTTGGATTGTGCTGTGAGAGCAAACACCAAGTCCTTGAGCTGAGCACTCAGCTGTGCCACTCTGTACAGCACAGAGGGATCCACAGTCCTCCTACAGCCTTTCCCTGGATGACCCTGGGCTCTCTGGGTGACCTGTGAATTGTTGGCATCACTTACACTGCTTTTCCTTTAGTGCACTGATGTTGAGGTGAGATTATTTTTAGAAAGTTTAATTTTACAGCTCACAAACTTTGGGTGGGATATTATTTCTGTATTTTCTACAATGTAATAGGGAAAATCAAAAAAGGCTTTGCCACTACACAGGTAAATTTCCAGCAGTACAAATGTGGAGACTCAGAGAAAACCTTCCTCTCACCAACATCCAAAACCTATTATCAAGTCTTGCTTGTGATTTCAATAGCATTTGCAGTCAAGGTGAATTACAAGGAATCTTGCTGAATCTCTGACAGATACAAATATCTAGTTATCCTTGGCTTTTCTGCTGAACCTAATCAAAGATATTGTTTATTAAAATCCTATTGTCTCTGCAGTAAGGAACAAGGACAAGATGCTCTGCAGTGATTTAATACTTCCGACAATTCTATGTAAAGATTTATTATGGCCAGCTGAAAGAGCAAACACAAAATGCCCAAGTCATTACTTTTAGTTTGCCACTTCTTTAAAAATATGTATACACAAGGCCAAAACCTGAGCCCTTTTTTACAGTTCAGTGTGATCTCTTAACAGCCAGGGGAACAAACTAAAGCATAAAACTTCACCCTTCCCTTCACACAGAGAAAGGACATGAAGATTTAGCCTTGAATTCAAAGGCAGACTGCCATGCTTCTGCTTAGACTAGTGGTTTTTAGTGTTTTGAGACTAGAAACTGTCTAAAAAAGTGTATCAGATTTAACGATTCGAATTATCCAGTTACACCTGTGATACTCTCTGAGAGGTTCCATCACAACACTGCTGTGTACAGAGGGGCTCAGCTCTGCAGTCAAGTGAACACAGACATCTCCAAACCTTTGCCCCACACCTGGGTCACAACAGGAGCCCTTCAGGCAGGGTCACAGAAACTGAACTCATTAAAAGTGGGATGTAAATTTTTTTTTTCAAGTAATGAGCTTTTCTTTGTGATTGAGTTTTATTAAGGTTTCAAGGACTGTATCATAAATAGAGCACAAAGATAAATGAGTGAGCACAATTAATAAATGCATCTATTCAGCTCTCTGAGCCTTTAAACTGCTTATCTAATTCTATGTAATCTTTATTCACAGTGTTAAAACTACATTACAACAGTTGTAATCAATTAGGAGAATGGCTTTAATGGATTAAAGAAGGTAAAAGTCACGTGTGCTTCTCTGGAGTACATGTGCTCAGATGGAGGGAGATCTGGTTTATCAGATCTGCTGAGGACCACCATCTAAATCTGAAAGATGAGCCATGAAGAAAGATAGTGCCCTCCCTCCCCTGTCATGTGGGAGCCCAAATCTGGGAGACAGATGGGAGATGAAAGCACCACAACGCAATTCCATTATAATCCTATGGGATTCCACTATAATCCTGTGGGATTCCACTGTCTTCCATGGCTACCTTTTCTGCAGCCTGTTAAATCACACCAGTCAAACACTCAAACCCAAAATCTTCTTATCCTTAATTATCTCACAAGCCTTAGTTGGAAGAGCTTATTGTGTGAAAGGAGTTTTCTCTTTCTTTGGCACTTCAATATTTCTAGATGGTGTTCCCACCTACTTTCTTTCCCACTGCCAAAGCCATGAAATTTGCATTTAGAAATAAAAAGCCAACCACATAATCAAATACGTCTTGCCAGGTTTGGTCATACACCCCACACTCTGCTGACTGCCAGGGCAGAACAATATTGATCTGAAGGAAGAGCTGAGCCCACCCTCAGAGCAGCAGCCCAGCAATCCTGGCTCTGGCTGCACCAAGGGAATCCCACCATTCCTGACAGTGTCTCTTGACTTTGGGCCTGAAGTTCCCTCTCTTTGCTATCTTTTAATTTGCACATAACTCTTATGGTGAGATACTTGTAGTTTGGATTTCATATGTCTTCTTATTGGATTCAACAGTGTTTCCTCAACTAATTTTCACCAGCAGGCTGTGCAGGGCTGGCTTCTTCTTGACTCATTTCCAGCTGCCAATCCCCTACTCCAGGCCTTCTGCATAAGGAGTAAAAATGAAAGCAATGGCCCCAAAGCCCACATCTTCTCTGCCTTCCAGCTGCTGCTTCTTCATTTACCAACTCACATATTTCTCTGAGCACACGGCCATTAATTTGCCCTAGAATTTTGGCCCCAAGAGAAGCTCTTTCTTTGTGTTAGCAAAACAAAAAGACAGTGTAAATTTAAAAGCAATAATCTCCAGGTGAACAAACAATACACTCACTGTTCCAAAATACATCATTCTGGCTGTGTAGGTGAGGAGTCTGGAGCTGTCACACACAGCTGATGAAGGATGCTCTGCCTGGTCCAAGGGGCTGTCTCTCCCTCAATCCTTCTAAAGACTGAAATTTTATATGGCCTTTCAGGTAAAAGAAAAGACAAGTTGTTGCTTTGATTATGTTTTATCTTTTTGTCCTGAAAAGTTGCTTTGAAAGCAGCTTGTACAGCTGATCTATGGACACATTTCTCCTGTAATTCTGCTGTGACCTTTTCACCATCCTTCCAGAAATAACTGGTTAAAAAAAAAACAAAAGGAAAAAAAACCCACAGCCAAACAAAGTGTTATAAACAGATATTTTCTTTCTTCTACCTTCAGAGAGTGTTTTTCTTTCCTCACAAAGCATGTGCTTGCTTTACAGGCTTCAGAACAAATGGTCAGAGCCACAATAGCAGACAGCTTTGGGCTGAGCACTAGTGAGGTACAGTCTCAAACCAGTTTGCACTAATGAGAAATAAGTTTTTTACCTGTGGAAAAGGTCGAACTTGAGTTTCTATTTGGTGTTAATACTCCCTGGAGAAGTGACAAATATCTGTTGGGACAGGATTTGAAGGAAGAATATGAATATGAAGAGGAAAAATGAATAAAGATAAAACAATCCGACCCTGCAAATGAAGTGGAATGTGTGGCCAAATATAAATGTATTAAAATCTTCATGACTGATGAAATTTTGAACACAAGCTTATAGGAGATTTAAGGACATTTTCTATGTGTTATTGCACTGTATGATGTCTTTTTGGTCAGATCTGGAAGCTTTGAAATGTCTTGGAAAAGAAAAGCTTGTGAAAGGTATTTCATTCTACCGAAAAAAATGAAAAGTTGTATAATAAAACCTTCCTAAGATCACTCGCTTATATAACAGCACTTTTTTTCCTCACAGGCTGTATTTTCATATGCCATGTAAAAGCACTCCACTTCAGACATTTTATCTGAACCACTGGATTTTTTATTCACAACCTGAATCTCGGGGCCCATTTCCATTAAACCCAGGTGATGGCCTCACCCGGCTGCATTTTGGGGTACCCTGCCATTTTCCAATAGCTGGGAAGGGGCATCCCATCTGAATGAGCCTACGATGTGTGTCCCAACACAGGCCAGTGTCACACACACAGCAGCTCAGCCATCATGTCCTCCATGGACAAAGACATTGTCACAGAAATCTCAGAGCCATGAAACACAGTGAAACCAACACTGCTTGCAAGACACCTTATGTTTGGTATTTAAGGTGCTTTTAACCTTTAAAAAAGCTTCTTCAGCCAAACTGCATTCCAGTGAGTGACATCAGAGTTACTGACAGCCCTCCTCTCTAGATTTTAAGTCTGTTCTAGAGGTCATTGCAAAGACAGTGATGTGGGTGGAAACACAAACCTGATTTCCATGAAAAAAAATTCCATGTTTTCTAAAAATTCACTGTCCCAAATTTATTATGTGCCTCTAAGTCAAGCTCCAAGCTCTGGAGATGACACAGTCACTGGTATAGATAATTTGGCTCCTAAATGTTTGCTTTGTGCTTTGAAAAAACATCTTTGAGCAGTTTCTTAAATGTCATTCCTTGCAGTACACAGAGAAGGCAATAAACAATAAAATTATTCACCTTGAAGAAACCATCTGCTGTCTTTAAGGACATACCAGTTTTTTTGTTGCTTTGAATGGTCCTCTGGGATGCTATAAGTGCCATTAAAACACTGTGTTTCCCATCGTATCTGTGCCAGAACCATTTTGCTTTAGAAACAAAAATTATGATGGGTAAATTAAGCAGAAATTCCATTATCTATTAGTTTCTATATTTCATTTATTTTGTAACTGTCTTATGTAATGCTTGGTGTATGGAATCCTTATTTGAAGGCTGCATCAGGATGATTTAGCCCTTGGATGTGCCTTGCTATGAGTGCAGCAGGCTGACCTGATTGCTGGCTCTGCTGCACCGTGGTGATCCCACTCCATCGCCTCATTCCACATGGAATTGCTCAGCACAGGAGAGATGATCTGTGCAATGTTCTCTGCAGAGGAGCCTGTGATGCTGAACTGCAGCAAAGTGAGGTTACAGTTAACCCAGGGACATCTGTCGCCATTTTTCTCCCATTTTTCTCACTTACTCAATCATGGATGGAGGAGATGTTGCCATTTTCAATAGAAGTTCAAGTCTCTTGCTCCTCCTCCTCCCGTGCCTGCGATATATATGCTGCCTGCTTGTCTTTGATCAGTTCCTCTCTAAGGGTGACACGCCTGACAGCAGCAGTATATCCCTGTGCATGGGAACATCCATCATGGCCTAAAGAGGACTTGTCTCTGGCTCCCCCAGACAGCTGCGTGTCCATCCTTAAGGAAAGGCAGCCTTAGCTGTTCCCACTGTCCTCTTTCCTCCTCTCCTCAAAGTCTTTCTTTGTTCTTTTCCTGGGTTTAAAACAAAAAGCCCAGTAATGCCTCTAAAAACTCAATCCCCGTTTCATAAGGAAGAACTTGAGGCTCAAGATAGAAGTTACGGAAAACTCTGCAGGAATGTCCCTCTCCAAACAGGCTCTCAGTGTCCACGACAGAAGTTTATGAGTGATGGAAGTGATGTGCATCTACCCCCAAAACTCTACTGCAGCAGAACCCACTCCTGGCACATGCCTTGGCATGGACAGGCTCTGGATATGGGTGTGGACATGGAAATGCTGCTGGGCTGGGGGATGGAGTCCAGTTAAAGGTCAAATAAGAGGCTGCTTTGTTGTCAGAACAAAAAGTCAAAAAGTTTAAGAGCTGAGTGCAGAGTGGCTGGGAGAAGTAATGTGTTTTTAAAATAAGGCTATATTGTTTTAAATGTTGTATTGTTTGGGATGTGCCTGTTTCCTCCTAATAAAAGCCTGCAAGATCCAATCACTGGTGCAATAGCCTGTGCCTTGCAGGGTTCAACCTTAGTTTCAAGGTTGTGAGGTCTATTTCTGAAGGCTAAATTTACTATATAAAAACTTTACAGAACCTAGCTAATGTAATGAAAAAGCAATCAAACTTTCAGAAAGAGCCATCGCGCCAGAGACAACCCACCATTATTAATCCAGATAAAACCAAAGGCTAAAGTCTGTCAGCCTTAAAAATAAAATTAATTCCTTTTCAGCTCTACAGCCTTTAATTATTTTCACAATTGATGAGTTACAAAAATATAAAGAAAACATTTCAAGCTCTTTTTAAAATGAAATGAAATACAAGCACAATAAAAGCAGCCCTAGGTTCGAGTGACAGTGGGTTTGCTGTTGTGGTTTCTGGTGTCAGAACGCCCTATGAGGGGATTATTTCTCCACGCCTCACGATCCATTCATTATTGTACCCGTATTGTATATTTCATGTTACAGTCAACAATAAAAAACACCCTTGGCAACCTCCATTACATCCTGCAGTTAATTTGCGCTCTCACAAAGTGCTTATATTTACTATGAGTGATAATCATACATATGCATGAGACCTTAAGTGAGGGAGAATGCGCTTAGGAGCTAATACAGCAGGAGGTTTGCCTAGAAGAGATGTCAAAATCAGTTCACTTTTGTTATATATGAGTAATTTAATTTCCTCTACAGTGTTATTAGGGCAAGAATGAAGGAACATTCTTTGGTGTAATTGAAGCAAATCCCGGCAAGACAAGAGGATAACAAAGCTTTTCCATCTCGTCATGTCAAACTCTTACCTACTATTCAGTGCACACAGATGCATTCTTTGTGCTGAATTAAATTATCCAGTTGAGTTTATTAACTTGTTATGTCCCATGACCTTCAGCATATTTACTGTTGGATCTTTAAAATCATGTCTTTCTTTAATTTACTCCTTCACGAGCGACCTCATTTTTGTGTCAGATGGTGGCATTCAATCCTTTCTCAGGTCTTGATTTTCATCAGCAGCTCCTCTCATTAAACCCTGAAACATGATCTCCATTTCCAATGCTCCTTAACAGATTATAAACGAACAGCCAAGGAGCCCTGGGACTGGGACGTTCCCTGATGTAGCAGAGTGATGCTCAAGGGCATCGTGGTTGCAGCCCCATGGGATGCAAGGCCAGGAAACAGGGAGACAAAAGCCATTGAGAGCAGCTCCTGCAAGCTGTGGAACAAACGTGCTGCTGGTGCCTCTCAGGGGTAGGTTACTTAAGTCAAATATAATTGATTTAAAGCTGTAATATTCTCCAAAGGATAAACTGGAGCTTTTTTGAAGGAACATGTGAATCACAGGAAAATCGGTTATCTGTAGTTGAGCAAGGCCATGATGACTGAGCCACTCGATAATTTTTCATTATCTCCTGCAGCCTCTGCAATACAACTCAGAGCAAATCCTTTGCTGACTCCAGAGCCTGGCTGCTGTGTATCAAAGGTTGGGTTTCACTGCCCTGTACTGCAGGCACTGACTGATGGCCACCCAGCAGGGTTTCCAGTGAGCAAACCTGGTAAACCTCACAGATCCAGCCTCACTGAGGGGCACCTCAATATCATTTATGGCTCTGAATTAGACATATTTGGCTTAAATGGGAACTGAAGTTGTCCAACAATCAGCTCATATCTCAATCCCAAAGTGGTAAATGTTGCATATGAACAGCAATTCATTCTGCTCATGTCTATCCCTCCTGCTGGCTTTCTCCCTGGGCAAAAGGGCGTGTGAATTCACATACTCAGTGACTCGACTCTGCTTCCTAGATTTCAAGCCATGAGGAAATGTAGCTAAAAACAGGAGAACACAGCACTGTTCTCCCTTGCTCTCTAGCTCAAGGAACAAAGATGGTCTCTACTTGCCTCTGCGTCAGTCCAAAGGGATAGATGTACATTTCCAGACTATAGACTTGCAATCTACTGCAAGACTTGCCTTTGATATTAATTTGATACATACCAGAATCTCTGACAGTACTGCTTGGTATGATCCCACATGGCAAAGGTACAGCTAACTCTTGCTACCCCTGCATGAGACTCAGCTCTCCTGCTGCTGCCATCCCTCTTACCTCATCCGTAAAAGAGGAATAAATGCTATTTTTCACCTGTGTAAAGCATTTGAAAGCATCAGAGGAAAGGTACTGTGCATGTGGCTGTATTATTATGTCTTTCCACACAAAGAAAAGTGAAATAACAACACAAGCAATTTGCAACAACTCCCTTTAACACTGTTTAGCCTGGGAAGGTCATTATGCACAGTTGCTACAGAGAGAGAAAACTCCACTCTCTGAGCAGAGCATGCCTGAAGGAAGAATACTCCCTACACCAGGCTCAGGCAAGACTCAGCTTACAAATCAGCTTATCTTGGCCATGCACAAGTTATGCTTTTTTCACACGGTATTTAGACACTCTTCAACTTGTGCATTCCTGAATGTGTGAGATAAAAACAAGTCACTATGAGATGAACCTCAGCTCCCTAAATCTCCCAAACAGGAATGGAATGGATAGAAGCAAAAATGAGGAGATATTTCCCAGATGTATTAGGTGGAGCCATATATTTCTTGCAGATGTTGTATGTCTCATTTATCATATTGTTCTATTCTTGACTAGTTTTTAATTGTTCTCTTGATATATTATTCCTACATATCTGAACCACGAGGCCGTTTAATTGAGAAAGGTGGTAAATAGCAGTCATTTCTAGAAGAAAATAGTAGATAATTAGCAGCAAAAGAAAAAAAAAAATTGAATATCAGCAAGTAAAGTGTGGTTTTCTGAGATGTCTCACAGCGATAAATCAACAACAAAGTCCTTCATATACAAAGAAGGGTAAGTAATGAAAATTAGGATTAGCCTTTCGTGGATTTAATGGATGATCCACCTTTACATATTAGACATTGTCCAGGTGTTCAGGATCATTCAATCCTTTAACCTTTGGACAGAGACAGTCTGCTGTCCCCTCACTGTCAAGCACAGTGACAGGGATCACTTACCTATGGGATATTGAACTGAGCCAGGGAGTTTATTCATATTTAACAAAGGAGAGTCAGGAGATGCTTGGAGCCACCTGGGTCCATCAGTAACATCTCAGTTAGAAACATACTCCTTGGCAAGTTAAAAAAAAAAAAAAAAGATGAATTCTAGCCTGTCTGCTGTGCCCTCCATCAGTGCCAAAACTGCTGTATCCTCACTGTGCTCCACATACCCAAACTCAAACACAGCTCCAGGAAAATTATGGATGTATGTTTACAGCACAGTCAGATCATCTTGGTGGACTTAATCAGGATTGGAAAAACACAGCACTACACTTCTATTGTGTGCATATGAGCTGATGCAGTGATTCTGGGATTTTTAAGGCTTGAAGAAAATATAATCATCTGATCCGACTTCCTGAATCACTTGAGATCACTCACAGGTAATGGGTACTGTCTGATGTTGGAGGAGCACAGCAAAGGCACAGTCTGTGATTTCACCCCTTTGTAAATGACTGTTGGTGGAACTGAAATGGAAACTCTTGAACTCTCACTGGCAGATATGGAATAGAAAAGTGTTTTCTGGCTGGCGTAGGCAAAGCTGCATTACACTAAGCTATAGATGAAATTATTGTTATGTTCATTGCAAGGGCTGCTATGACAACAGATGAATGCTGCAGGTAATTTAATTACATTTCTGTCAGTCCCTGTGCCTTTCAGAAGACAATGCAGAAACCAACAGTATTTTCTTTTAATATTGCAGGTGGCACAGAAAATGTCAAATTCACCTCCAGAGGGCCTAACGAGAGCATTTCACTTGAGTCACTAAACGTTATTTAAGTATCTTGAAGGATCACTCAAGTTGTTGTGGGTTTTTTTCCAGCATTTCAGATTCCATGCGTATTTCCTTTGTTTTCTCAGGAATTGTGCTGCACAACAGCACTTGCTATCCCTCTGAGTGCTCATGGGCTGAACCACACCTTGTAGCTGAATCCTGACACAAGTTTTCTTCACACCTCGCCCATCCCTCCAGAGTTGTTCACTCAGAAGGCAAAAGGCTCCGTGTCCCCTTCCTGCTTCTCTGCCTTTTCCTGGATGTTTTTGGAAATCAGTGCTCACTTGACTGTGTTAATGGGAAAAAATGTTGGGAGATGGAGGTGAGAAAAATTCCTTTTTGCCTCTGATCATGAGCTGTGCAGCAGGGAGAGTGAAACGACTGCTTTAAGGACAAAGTATTGACTGATAGAACAGAGAGAAGTTAATAGATATTGACTCTCACTTGCTTTAAGTAGGTCACACAGAGCAGGATCGTGTTGCACGTCCTCTGAGGCTTGGGTACAGGGAATTCTTGCCACAAGGAGCAGCATCTTCCCATGCAAAAGTCCTACTTTCTGTGGAGCTCGAAGAAAGTCTGTAGTGATGGACTGTACTGGTTTTGGCAGGCGCTGTGGGAGCTCAGCTGTGCCATATCAAGTCTGGACCCAAGATCATTCAAATACTCTTACAATTTACATTAATTAAAGAAGGAACATGGCAATTATCTATTGTTTATCTGAGGAAACTGTCTGAGGAGCCATCCTTCCATACCAGGATATAAACTCAGTTGCCATGTAATTAAGTCATACTTACAGAAGCACTGTACAAATGTGCAACAAGATTCAGATAATACATTAATGTGATAAGAAATATCAAGGCACTTAGCTGGCATTGAGGAAATTAGCCACACCAAATTAGATATCAATGAACACATTTACTACCATGTCAGTTACCATTCTGAGTATAAATTGAAACGTAATCAATTATTTCTACAGAGCTCTAACATAAACTCATATTAGGAATGTAAAAATATTGTTATAATGTGATAAATGTTATTTATAAAAATGTGTTTTATGACAGTGACAAGGAAGATATGACATCAGTGCCTTCTCTCCAGTATTTCACTAGACTGAAGAGAGAAAGGTGGAAGACACAGTTTAAGGCCAACACTGAAGGTAGCTGATGAAGCACTGCATAACTTTGTGCCTTGATTTATCCTTTGGTATGAGGAGGTTGTGGTACTTCCATTGTAAGGAGCTTTGAAATACGTCTGATGGAAAATGCTACAGAAAGACAGAGATACACTCCAAGATGCCCAGAGACTTTCCTCATTACCTTCCTCTCAGCATATTTAAGGAAAGATTTCTTGGAAATTCTGGTAATAGCTTTTATTGTCCAGTATCTTCCTCTTGAAGCAATGAGGGGACTGCCCTTAGAGGTGTACTTTATCAGTTATTTAGTTTCCATGTGTGCTGCAGTCCTTTACAATTACACAGAAGCATATAAATCCCTTGATTTTTCCACATAGATTTTTCCTCAAACATGGTGTGCTCTGTCCATATGGATGTCTCCTAGCATCCCCACAAGATCAGGACCCATCTTCCCATTTTGACAAGTCTCTCAAGAATGAAAAAATTGTCTTTTGACATCCTACTACCACCTGCCTCTCTCTGTGAGACATATCCCTCCTGACTGTCAGTTCTTACATGATTATTCAGAGTGCTTTTGTTCATCCTTCAGAGATAACTGTCTGACATTCTTCAACCACCAATTTCTTTTAGGGTCTGTTTTTTTCTCTGATGAAAAGGAAATATTTTGGTATGTGCATCCAGCCTTGCTGTTCGGGCAGTTTAATGAATACATCAATAAGACACAGACAGGAGAAGGAGAGGGAGGTGCACAGTCATTAGGATTCATCATTAGCATTTTGCACACCACCAGAAGCTTTTGTACATGAGCAATTAATACAGCAATAAATACCACAATGAGCTGGAGAAATCTCATTGAGGCTGGGAAATGTAAACACTGCCTTCCACTTAAAATAATTGTTAGAATCATTTAAGAGCCTTCGTGTAAAGGAACAGCTGAAGCTACTGCTGCAGACACAAAAATCTACCCTCAGCCATGACAGAGAAATTTTCCACCATCTTAAAAAGAAGCCATCTGAGTGAGTCAGAACAAATGCTAACCATGTATCAGATACTGAAGCAAATATCTGCAGCATCCTTCCAGATCTGTATGCTACCAGCCCTAAATGTAAATACTAGGTTTAGAGAAGCATAAACAGGGAGTTTACTCCAGTTGGTTTAGCCAGTATGCATGATATAGAGCATTTATTGGCTTTATTCTGGCTGCATGAAGGAGGAACAGGTGATATCTGATCTACTGGTACACAAATCTCTCACCAAGAATTCTTGAGCACTCTTGAACGATGGGTTGAGTTTACACAAGAGAAATGTTTCTCTCTGTATTTTTGACTAGGCATTACAAACCCTAGTGCTGGATTTACAGGGCCACGGCTGGAGAAAAGTGTGATAGAAACATGGGAATGTCCTGTAAGGCCAGAGGCAGTGCCTGGCTCTGGAGGGTCTATCCAACATGGGGTCATATTCCTTACACTCATTTTAAACCTTAACCCTTTGATACAAATCTTCACCCACCCATTTAAAACATGTCAGAAGGTTAAGTTTCCCCAATGAAAGTACAGTCAGTCCTCTCCAGCAATATGCTTGTACATGCTAGTTACCAGCAACTTTGCTAATTATGCACTGCTCATGCAAATTAATTCAGCTTAGAGAAACAAGTCCTGATGATTATAAAATGCTGCAATCACAGTATTGCTTCCGGCCAGCTGAGAGTAAATTCATCAAGCGTTTGATATTTAAAGCTGCTGTGGTGATAAATGCTTGCCTTCATTTATGATTGTACACCAAGACAGAGAGAAAATGGAATACAGAAAAATGGCTGCATGATGGGAATTCCAACAGAAACCTCCTGAGACAAAGGCAGAGATGTAGACTCTCTTTCACAATCAGTTGAACGTAGCTGATGTGCAGCCACTCATCCTTGTGTAATGAGTTCTATTAGGACAAAAGCGACAGCAAATACCAGTTTTACTCAGACAGAAGCACTGAGTGTGTTCGTGTTGACTGTATCTGATAAAAGCCTTATTATGCCAAGGTCAAGGACAGCCATGGAATGGTAGGTGTCTCTTCTGCCCTGCAGTCTGCACAGCCAGCTGTTATGATTATGGATTCTCCCTCTATGTGTGCAGAGCATACAAAGAGGAGGATAAACTCCCCATAGATTTTGATAACAACCCTGCTGCTGCTGTGGACCTTTGCTCTGTATATAACATTACAGTAAACACAAAAGAAAAATTAATTCAACAGTAAATACCCACAATTACACTGTACTAATTGTTTTCATGGGCTTATGTGGAGTCAACGTTGCTGGAAATGCTGTCCAATACAGAGAAAGTAATTAACTCCACTGATATTCTGAGTAACAGCAATTAAATACAATGAACTCTTCTAGTAATGAATGTGTGAGAACAGTCCAAGTCAGGGAGAGCTAATTGTGACTCTGCCCAGCTGCCTCATGGCAAATAGCTGATGGCAAGTCAATCAAGCTGATGAGCATGGCAAGTCCTAAGAGCAACTGATGGTGAGGGGACTCCAAACACCACAAGAAGATGGTTGGTGGCTGTTTTTCCCCAGTTGCTGTCAGGACTCACTTTGTCTTCGTGGCAGCACGATGCTGGGAGCAGCAGCATTGACCTGTGGCTGATTTGCTTTGTGTCTTTCCAATAGATGAGACAGTAAACATGTCCTTCTGCTGCATGTGGATGTACAGCATTCTGTAACAGATCCCCTGTGCAATGCTTTAGAAATACCATCTGCACTATCTGTGGGCAGAGAGGAAATTCATCTGCACTTGGCTGGCATATCAGAAAGTCCTGGTCCCAGGTGGAGGGAAAAAGAAGATCGAGGGACAAGAGGAAGAAGAAACTCCTTGGACATCAATGTCTTGGTAACCTGTGTTTGGCAGGCCACTATTGTCACTCACTCTAGGATAACATCTTATAAAAAAGGAACTGAATTCCCATCTACGGCTCTATAAGGAAATTATAAAGCAGCTATCTATTTTTTCATTAAAATTAAATAATTGAATCTGTCCGGATTCATGTACTTTTCCCCCATGAGGTATCCAGAAGAATTAAGTTTCAATTGACTTTCCAGACCTTGGTTATCATAGGAAGCTTTTAAAAAATTGGGACATTTGGCAATTTGAAATTCAAATAGGTTTCAGTCAATATGTTTACTATTGCTAGACAGGCATGTTTGTCCCCTGGGTGTTTAATGCCTCAATAAGTAATTGGTCCTTTCATCTTTTATATTCACAGAGTGAAGAGTTTATGGCTTATACAGTGAATTGTCAATACAAAGGATCTTTGTACCAGTTTTAAATAACCCAGCTCCCAGCTCCATTAAATCCTGTTTAAAATTCCACCCCTCCCCTTGCACGCCCACAACTAGCCTTGAAACAATTCTTCCCTCCCCTGATTTTCGATGGCATCCTTAAAGGTAGCTCTGCTTTACTCACTAAGCCTGGACATGGACAAAAAAGGGAGATGAACATGAAAAATAAGACTCTGTCCCCAAACTTAAAACTCCAAAGATTTCCGGAAAAACTCTTATTATGCCCTTACCCATCAGGTCTGAAATTCAGAGTAGTCAATGCACCCATATGCAGAGACAGGGATACAACATGAATTTTGCATGGGTATTTTTCATACAAAGGTATCTTATGAAGCTACAGATACATGAACAGTGTTGTCTGCAAAGCTGAACTGAAATTAGATTTTCTGTTTTCCATGAAACTGTCACATTTTCTTCTTTTTTTATTTTGCTCTGACTTGTAAAGAAATACATTTGCCATAAGTGATAATATTTCAGATTTATTTTCAGATCACTGAAACGTTGTATTTCAATCAAGAAAAAATCTATCATCGAAATGATAGATTCCAGCCTTTTGTACATTATGTACAATATACACATTCATACAAAGTACAAGTATTAAAAACTAAAAAAATGAAGTTTTTCCAAAGCAAAAATTGTCGTGTTACTTTCCAAGCAGCTGAGACTTGAAAATTATCATCCTATTTATTCAAAACAAGCATTTTCACGATGTGTTTTGCTTTCAAGGAGCCAGGATTTTGCTGGTTGGTTGTTTTTGCCTTTTTTTTTTTTTTCATTCCGTTAGATCAATAAAGATTTGGAAATCCCATTCCTTTAGGCCTTCATCCTGAAAGGCTACAATGTATTTCTGATCAATGCAGCTTCTGAACCATGGAGATGTCTCCCAGGCTCAGTGTACAAGAAAATATTGAGCCTTTTCAAACAGAATCTACTCTGTTACCCTCATCTTAGCATCTCCAGAGATAATGATATGACACAGAGATTCTGCAGTATTGAATGAGAACCTTCTCCTTCAGCTCTCCACTCTTCCAGTATCATTTATCACTTGCCCTATGGCCTGCAGGGTGGAGCAGCTGCAATCCTGGCCTGTAACCAACCACTCTGTAGATCAGCAAATACCCTGTAAGTATTCCTTAGCGTTGTGTTGCAACCTCTCATATTTAGTAGGTGTGTTCTCTGTGTGACATGGAGCATTTTGTCACTAACTGAAGGTGACTTGGGAGGCTGGACGTTTATGCTGAGGTCTGTAGTCAGAGTAGAAAGCAGTGTGTAATCAAGGACAAATGAAGGTAAATTTACCCACTTGCAATATAGGAAATGTAGCGCTTTCCCTCTTTATAGGTGTCAAAATTTATGTTTCACAGTCTTTTTAAATCCCACTATGCTAATAGTGATGAAAGAAGTCTTCACAGATTCAGATCAGAGTCCTTCACTGCTGCTAATTGTTCATTTTTATTGCATATGCCTTTATTGAATTTAATTAAACTTGGCTCACAAGCTTTGCATGAACAATAATGAATAATAGTTAATAGTCCATTTCTCGTTAGTTTTCAGACAAAGGATGCCTTAATGTTCTACAAAACATATTGCATATGTTTGGGATGTTTTTACCCAGCTGTGAAATAGTCATCCCATGATGCCTTGTAGCAAGTCTGCAGCAGTGCAAAGAAATCCCCTTCTCCCCAGACTCGACTACACAGACACCAAGTGCACTGAAATGGCCCTTAACTCGGGATTAGTAAAGCAGCTATACTGATTTATATCACAATCTGGCAAAGTGCTTGCAAAACCAGATTTGTGTTCTGTGAATGGAGAAATAACTCAACGTTACTTTTCCTTATCAGAATGGCAGCAAGTCTATGACTTGTAGATCAAACACATCTACAAGTAGCAAATACCTTATCCTTTAGTCTGTGAAGACAGTCAGAATCAGAGTCCAGACTGACGAGGATGAAAAAGCCCTCTCTGCAGTCAGTCATGCTTTCAGTCCGTATGTGGTCATCCCTGAGAGGAATACATAGAATATAAAACAATTTCTAAAGTACCGGTTCTTGTATCAACTAAAATGTTAAGACAAGTTTTTTAGAAACTTCTCTAGGTATTTTGTTTATCTATTGGAAAATCCATATTTACATTGTGACTTATTGCATCCCCTGGGATCTCTCCTCCAAGCTCCACATTTCTGGTGGAGGGGTTTAGTCTCCAAACACACACATTCCACCGTTGTCCCCCTCGCCTTCCCCTGTAGTGCCTGTGTTCAGTGTGAGCTGTGACAGCTGTTGCCCTCCGCTTTCCGAGCAGTCACACTGTGCTTATCGTCACGGTGCCCTGGTGCTCCCGCAATTCGGCATCACCTTCCCGTGGCCCGGCTTGAGAAATGTCTTTTCCAAGGATAAGACGAGGCAAAATTAATTGATAGATAAGGGTCCTCCCAGTGGAGATTGATTTGCTTTCTGATCGGCAAAGCACTGCAGATTAAAAACTGAAACTAAACAATTCACAGAAAACCGAACCTGCTGGAGAAGTGGCCCTTTTATCCTTCGCAGATCAGGGAGGACGACACCCCCACCTGAAATCAGGACTGCAAAATCCCTCAGTCCAGCATGCCCGCTAATCGCTTCCTTTGCTTCATTAAAAAGAGCACAAAAGGAAACTTTCTGCACTGATTGGGAATGTGGAGAAGGGAACCACTGCCATTTGCATTCAATCAGATGTTTGTTCCCCCAATAAAAGAGCATCAAGGCTACTTGAAAAGCACCAAACAAGTGTTCTGCCATTTCACTAATTAAACCCATCCTTCTGCTCTAAAATTGATGAATAACGATGCAACTTGACTCATAATCCCTTTGTCTTCTATTATTTACTCTTTTTTAACAGTGATTTATGGGAAGATAGTCCTTTCATTATTCTTCTTAATTACCTCTGTTCTCTACTTCAGCTTGTAAAATTTAATTGCCTGAAACATAAATTTAGTCTTGCCACCTATGTTCCCACATCATTAATATTACTTCGGCCATTCTTATAAAATCTTTATAAAACATAACTATACATGTGCCATTAAGTGCTATGTTGTGCTGAAGATGCACCAAGCCTTTTCTGAGGACTAAGGTGGTCTGTGTATTAAACGTCCTTGTTTGTGTTACTGTATTTGTGTTTCCCTAAGGAAAAACAAACAAATAACATTAATTGGTCAGTGACTGTAGATCAGACTAACACCCCTCCTTAAGTGCAAGCCTTGCTAAGTGGCTGCTAACACTTCTACAACAGGGATGCAGACCTCAATGAAGGCTCCTTCACTCCCCACCCTTGGAATCAATAATTTCATTGGATTGAACAAAGATCAGTAATCGAGAGGGCGGCAAACAAATGCAGCAGCTACTCACGTGAGGGATTATCAAATTTCTTTCTGCGTGTAGATAATGCCCAAACAAACTATTTTCATCATCTCTCCCCCTAATACTTCAAATCAGATGAACAGTGTATCACAGAGAACAGATATCTTTCAGAGGCCCTCTTTTTTCCTCATTGTAGTTTTTTTTTTAGTATTTTTTATGATTATATGTAAGGAAAAATGTATTAGAAGGAGAGGAAATGCATTAACCCCAGTTTATTGTTGACGTGATATTAGCTCAGTATTTATCAGGTTTCTGGTAATGAACAAGTTTATATGCAGCACTTCATCTCTCCAACAAAACACTTGGCTATATGAACAGCAGTAATATCCCAGCTGAGCCTAGTGAGAAACATCTTTATTATTTCTCAAAAAAACCCATGCAAACAAAAAAACTCCCTCATTTCTCCCAGATTCATCTACTACATTATTTCCTAAGTGAGCATTTGGAGGTACTGTGTCAGCTAATGGAAGCCCTTCAGCCAATGAGTATTATTAAGTGTATCTCCATTAACTTTCATTCCCTACAATTGTAGAAAGGACAGCCTATAAAATACTGCAATCACATTTACAATTGTTAATTACTGTAAATCCAGAGTTTGAGACAGGAGCATTTGCTCTCTCAGGTCTTCTACCTGATGTATTACGGCTATTATGGTTTTTAGTTGGATTCACAGTGACAAGGTTCTGTCTGTGGGGTTTCTCTTGCCTTACGCCAGTGTGCAAGATCTGAATCAGACCTTCCTGGAACTACAGCCCTGTCAGGGCCAGGACTTTAATGAGTCAAACTACAGTGGAGGTCTGAGAGGCACAGGACAAAGGGGAGCAACAGAGTGTAATCTGGTAGATGAAATCAAGATATTTTCTCCATCTTTTCCTACTCCTGAGGTGGCTGCAAGGAAAAATATTTCCTGTTTGACTCCACCTGTGGTAACAGCATTCTCAAGAATGCATTTTGTCTGAGGAAAGCTTTGTAACTTGGTTACTTTGGACAAGAGCACAGAAATAGGATAAGAAATATCAGTCATTAAATCAATTTTGTAAATCTATGCCAGATCAGGGCAGAGAGCACGAAAGAGGTAAGCCAAAGGCCATATTCCCCACCAATTACAGTCCCCAAATTAGACAGATAAGTTATTTTTTTTCTTTTTTTTTCTTTTTCCAAGAAAAGGTTTATTTTTTAAAATCAAGTCAATCTGATATAAGCCATAGAGCTAAACCAAGTCCTGTGATCTATCTTCTTTTCTTCTGAACTCAGAGAGGTGTATGTGCCTTTTGGAAATTCTATTCTCAAGAAAAGTGGGTAACTCCCACTCCTGCCCTAATTTAAACTGCTAATAGTGACTCTCCAGCCTGAAGTAGTCATCTAGTAGGGTCAGCCACAAGGCAGTCCATGCCATTGTAGGCTATTTTGGTAGGACAAGTTGACTGACTTGCTTGTTGACAACTTGCTTTTCTCCATGTAGTTTAGGCTTTTCCTAGACCACCCCCCCTCATGCCCAGAGAAGCTGCAGTGCACAGGAGCACCTCACCTCCTGCACGCTGCAGTGGGATGGGCACCAACAACACATGTGCAAGGGCTCACCATGGTCCAGTTCCATCTCTGGATGGATCTTCACAACTGAGATCTCTGCTGATGCTGCTACAGAAAGCTAAAATACTGGCTTGGTGGTTGAAGATCTGCATTTGGGAAGTGCTGCTTTGTGCACGCTGTCCTCACAAACACGGATTTGGAATATGTGTGTCCAGCGTGGATGGTCAGCAAGGAAGGTTGGTTGTATCACTGGGGACTCCTTGCAGTCAGAGACTGAACATATTTTCATGCCAACCAGGTCCCTCTGCAAGTGATTTAATTAAAACTTCTGGATTAATAAGCTTATCCTTCATTAGTAGTCAGAGTAATAAAAGCAGCATGGAATTTCTCTTTAATGAAACCAAACATACCTGAAATGTGAAGAGGAATGTGAAAAAGTTGCAATTTTACTCCGCAAGCTGCTTTTGCTGCTGCTGGTGCATCATTATAATGACTATCAGGCAACTGCTGTGTGTGTTTTAGTGAGGGAAGAAAGGCTGAACAAAGGCGTGTATGTCAGAAATAATGGGATCAAATTTGGAAGTTAAAAATACAGGTATAGCAGGTCTGATATTGTTCAGGTTTTCTTATAAACTAAAGCACCTCATGTATGCGGAGGTGATTGCTGTAAGATGTCTAATAATTTACCAGGAAACTTTATCTTCTTAGTAAAAAAAAAAAAATAAAAACATGGAGATCTCCAAGCCTGGCAGACACTGAGACCAGATCACAAGGTTGTGCATCAAGCTTATCTTTAATTCTGGATATATCACACATCCCTAAATGCCTTTTGTCTTTTCTTAAAGTTTTCTGTTTTATAATTTTCCCTAAGTTTTACAATCTTCTGTTACAAACCTAACATGATTGTATCTCCTGCACAGCTGGGGGTTCCTGAAGCTAGCTTTCCAAAGAAAATGTATTTTCTATCCATTGCTTCCATGAGCCTCCCTACCGAGAAGAGTTTATGCTTAGCTACACTCAGGACATAATAAATGTAAGACAAAAGGAGGTAAAGTGAGGATTTAAAGACTTGTATCAAATTTTATCACTAGAAGTTCTGGCAATGAGCACGATCCTATTTTCTTCTGTTTAGGGTGTTTTGGACTTCATTTTTCACAGAAACTTCCACATCCACCTAAGGGATATTTTTTGGTTTTGCTTAAAGTGCCTAAATTGGTGAACTGGTCAGACTGTAATTGTGTCTGAAAGGCTACAGCTGACACACGCTGGAGACTTAATTATGTAGTGTGTGTCTCCATCTGTCAGCTGTGATATCTTTTGTTACCAAGAATTAGGCTGCCATAGAAGATGACGTGACAGATTCAATTTGCTTTCACAAGGATAACTGTTGTGTGGGCATTTGAATGATGCTGGAAATGAGAAAAACATTTACATTCCATGTGTAGAAATTGAAACGGTATTTACAGTGGGGTTTGTCTGAAATACAAAACTGAGATTGAATGGGCGGAAGTCAGTGCAAAGCTGAAAACCAGGAAACAATTAATTAAAATATCATTAAATGGAGGATAGACTTACACAACACTGTCTGAGTCAAGATGCACCCATTCATGTGTAGAAAAATTCTGAAGAGTGCGTTTGTGTGAAGTGAATGCAAGCAGCAGTTGCACTAGAATTCAAGCATTTTCACAGCAAATCTGAGAGCAAAAAAATGTAAAGACCATACGATTCCATTTGTGAGGGAGAGGGGATAAAATTTTCCCCTAAAACAGAGATGCTGGCATATTTACAAAGAGAAAATGCAGGAGAGTGAAAAATATACTATGAGGGATTTTGTTATTTGCTCTGAAATGAAGAGGCTTGTTAAGTAGGAAATGCTTTTCACAACTGATTTAATTTGAAAGGGGGGGACCCATTTCATTTGCTTATGGGCTGTGATATTTTTCAACTGATGAACAACACTGTTAATTTTAGCAAGATGTACATTCATCATAGAGTGATGCATCTGGAAGTCCAACCTGCCATTAAGTCAGTAGGCAATATAGAGTTTTGAAAAACTCCCTCTATTTATCAGCTTTTGAATTCAACGGTTACCCAATTATCCCTAAAATTGTTATAATCTTAGTTTTAGCTGAAAAGCTTTTATTGAAAATATACCAGTTATCTTCTGTAAATGTTAGTCATAAACAACACTGCTAAATCATAAAAATATAACTGCTTGTGATTAATCTGGAGAGAGACTTACATTAACATATTCAGTTCTAAATGTTCTCTCATCCCAGCATCCGGGAAGGACTGATAAATTGAATTAGCTTATTTAATGTGAGGTTTGCTGGGAGCTTGCTTGTAAACCTTCCCTGAATTTCTATTTTATCATCCTAGCAGAAGTGTGAAAAACTGAACCCTAAATCCAGATTTTCTGAAAATGTCCCCAGTTCATGAGACTCTAACAAAATCCTCTATCCTCACTCTTCTGATCACGCCTCTAACACTCATTTTGGATTCAGTGTCTATGCAGTGTCTATGCAGGTTTAAATTCCCAAAGACCAAAGCAACCTGAGGCTGAGCAAACCATGATTTCTCCATAACTGCATCCTATCAAACACACAGGCTCTGCTCAAATTGAACCTCTTACCCTACTCTGTGCTCTCCAGGCATTTAGATTTGCTAGATTTTGTGGTCGACAGCTGCGAAAAAAATAGGAGACACAAGAGGGGGACCAACCCCACCACAGCCTATGGAGCCCATCAACAGGAGCATGTACAAACCTGCCCTGGCTGGGAGCAGGAAGCCATGGCTCTGTGGGGCTGCTCAGGACTGTAAATGCTTGTGGAGGCTGTGTTCTACATCCATATTTCAGTGGATAAGGGCCATCAGAGAATATCCACATGCTTATTACTGTGACAGGGATTGCACAGTGTTTGTCTCCTCCCTGGTGAGGCCGTAGCTGGAAGGCAGGAGTAGTCAAAGGATGGGCACAGTGACAATGTCATGGGCTGGTGACAGCTGCAGCTCAGAGCTGAGTGAAACCCTGACCCTATGGACTCCACTAACCATATGTGGATGCATCTTCCATACTAATTGGTATACTTTGCAATTACAATAAATACATTCCTGCCTCTTCAACAATAATTCATATCTACTTCTCATTTGACAAACTGTAATTGGAGCCAAAGATGCACAAGAACTAATACTGGTTAATGAATATTCACTAAACATTGATATTGCTCTTGTTTGCAGCCTAACTGGAGCCTGAGAGCTGCTGAAGGAGCGAAGCAAATCTAATGAACATAAAACCAGGACATCAGTGCTGCTCGCTTAGAAAGGAATGGCTGAATGAATGATGCTGCCAGAGCAGCTTGGGCAGCTGCAGAAATCTGTTCTCTGGAGGCCCTGTCAGGGAAGTGCCAACAGGGCCAGGGCTCAGGGGGCTGCCTGTGGCACTGGTCTGCTCCCAGACCCCTCCTGGTGACCTCTGAGCTGTGCTGGGGATGAGAACTGTTCCCTGCAGAGATCTACCAGCTGACAGAGCCATTTGGTGGAATTAATACCTGCCAACTGGCTGCAACAACGGGATGAAGGTGCATTTTTTTTTATCCCAATATTGATCTTCTCAAATGCCTCCCCTTTGTGTTGCTAGCAGAACCCCCTGGAGGCAATCTTGGGGTGTTCCATGGCATTGGTGGTGACAGAGTGGTGGGAGATGATGGTGGATCCCAACAGGAAAAACAGTGCCTGCTCAGCAGACAGTTTTGTTTAGCAGCCACACGGGCACCTTAATACCTTTTACATACAGATAATGTTCCTTGCTTCCCAAATGCACAAATCAAGCAGAAAAAACCTCTAAACATTTCAATTAAATCCCATCTAACTGACATCACAGGAGGCTTTTGATGAATGCAGAGAACTGAGATATGTTTTACTTCAGTTAGACGAGTAAATAGTTTCTCCAGCACACCAGAAAAATGCAGAAAACATGCAAACTTTAAACCACCATTTGGTATTAAATATTTGGAAAAACCTTTTTCCTTAGATTAATATCTCATGTTTATCTGCACTATACATTTTGGAGACATGGCGAAAATTGTTTATTTCTAATAAAATGTAGCAACTGTACCCTGAGGAAAAATTACTGTGTTATGAGATATTTTTCCCCTCTACCACAGCCAATTTAGTTTACATTTAAAATTTAATAAGTGCATCATACTCAGAATCTTCCATGACTGTCATAATGACTTTGAACAAAAAGTGTGCTGTAAACAAGGAAGATTAGAAAGCCATTATTGAGGTAATTTCTCCCGAAGTTTCTTTCACACAGAGATGCAGAAAACAGATGCAATAGTTACTGTGGATATGATTTAGAAATAAATAGGAGAAAGGAGACACTTTATTCCACAGATATTTTGGTAATAAAAGCATTACCGTCCTCATTCTATTTGAAATGTCTTTCACTGCTTGGTGAAAGGAAACATGTTTTTGGTTCCTCACTGAAACATTGATGTAAGTGAAGAAGACAAACAGCGTAATATCGTTAGGAAAATGCTGCCTACTTGCTGTAATATCTTTTCTTGTGTCTCTGGAAGGAGCTCTGACAGCAGCACTGTCAGGGATCTGCTGGGCAGGAGCTGCTGATCCAGACTCTCCATCCTGCACCCTGGTGCTCTGTCAGTAGCATCACTTCAGAAGAAAGGATTCTCTCTTTGCCCAGAGAATGGCCATTACAGTTACCTTGGATTCTGAGAACAAAACCTGTTATTCCTTTCTCTCTCCAAGGCTGCACAACAAAAGAGACCCGAGCAGCTGCCTTATCCTTGAAGGATGGTATAATGCTATACTCTTATTTAACAGAAGCATGAGAACTCAGTTTAAAAAATCTAGTCAGATTCTTTGCCTCTTGACTAATTTAGTCAATGTATTTTAAAATACTGATAGCAAGTTTCCAGGGCTTTGCCAGGTAATTAAGCCAGAAGGGGCCTCTGATCATATTTATACCAAGCAGTCTTACTAATGCTCTACAGGCACAAGCTCATGTTAACACCATTGACTTTCTGCCCCTCTTCATTCATCTGAAATCAACATTTATATCTCAGGAATTGATAGGCCATCTGCAAACAGAGGTAGCAGAGCATGCCCTTTTTACAAAGCTATGACATAGGTGTCTTCAAGGAGTAAGGGAATCTTTGGAAACATAGGCTGTGAAGAGCAAACAGAGCTTTCAAAAAGTAAATCAAACTGCTGTAATTTAGCAAGAAAGTACCAATTTTTCTCTGACACAACCTGGGTAAGAACTAGTTTCTGACTGCACAGGACTGTCCTCAAGAATGGTTTCCATCAGTCATGAAGAATTAGGTGTTCAGGTCCACTATCTGTTTAGTGCTGTGTCTGAATCATTGTTCAACTTGGGTTTCACAAGACTTTTTAACATCTTACCATAAAAAAATTTAAAAAACCCCATTGCATCCATGTACTTTTAGATTTGATACTACTGGTCTGATGCAAGGGTAACTCCCACAGATTACTCCATTTTCCATTAAAGGTCCTGATCTCTAACTGCAGATTCCAAATAATACCACATGGGTAGAGTGAACAATAAAGGAGACTTACTAGATTTCTTTCTCACAAAGCACTGGTTCAAGTGAAAAACAATTTCTTAAATATTCTGGTTACACAAACCCCAATGTGCAATAGGGACATAAGGATTGTGAAAGTCTTGGTGATTCCATCCCATATGTTGAAAGATTTAGCACCTAGTAGATTCATGCACTTGAGTCCACTACCCTTCAGCATTTGTCACGAGTCAGCTGCCAGTGTCATAAAATTTAAAAAAACACCTTGCTATCTCCTGGAGAACAGCAATGTGTCAGCCACCAGTAAAAACAGATTCAAATTCATCAAAGCCTTTTTCTATTTCCACACTGGATCAGCTATTTGCTAAAAACACTTGTCCCTAGTCCTCAGTTTTGAGAAAGGTAAGAAACAAAAGGATGGATTCTGCTTCATCTTAATGCCATGCTTTTGTGCAACATGAAANACCCCCTTATGCTTGCCAAAACCTAATTATTCTTTGATCTGCATTAATGACTTCAGAAAGCATGGCACACCTGGTGGGAGTTCTCAGTGGGGAGCATTTTAGACTAAAAGGAAAACTCCCTGTGTCACAAAAACCTAATTTGCTTATATCAGTAGAATCAATTGTTTTATACAGAGCTGTGTCTCCCACAGGTGCTGTTGGTTGTACTGAAAGATAAAATATGCAGCTTTAACTTTTATTTTATCAAAATGCTATTGTTTGACAAATAGTAAACTCCATCTCAGGGTGACTTTAAAAACCAAATTGTTATCACATACTATTGCCTTATGCAGCTTTTTACTGAACAGCCTGGTTGTAACTCATGTGGACACGGAGACCCTTATCTCATGGTTTCTGCATTCTCAGGGAGATGAATGAGCTGCTCATACCCCAGTTTAAAATTCAGCAAGAGATTAATTTACAACCCAGATCCAGAAACACTCACATGGATAAGGATGATACAAAATCACAAAAGAAAAAAAAAAACCTATGAATAAAGCAATTCATCCCAGCTTTACTTGATTAAAAAAAATCCTACCAGTAAGCCAACTGAAATGTTGAAAGCATAGGGTCTGTGCTTGTGCACTGGGAATTTACTACATCAAATGGTACTTTATGATCATCTAACAGTGGAGACATCCAGGGCCAACAGAAGCACTGAAATGTAATGGAATTTTCTCTAGCAAATCTGCCTGGAACTGTATCATTTTATACCAAAACTTTAAGATTGGCATGAATAACATACGAATGGAGAGGTGTGTGTTAGCACCACAGACAATAATAGAGGGCTTAAAGAACAGCCTTCATTTCTAACAAGATCAAGTTATGATACATTAATGATGTCCATGGGGATCTTGTTTTGATCTCCTCCATGCTGTTGAGGATAATCTTGGGAAGAAGGCACTCTTTGCTTTACAAGGAATGTATACTCAAATCCAAAAGCCAGTAATACAATTTCCTGGGCATTTGTGGACAAGACCATGTAGACAAGCCTCTGAATTTTGAGAAGCTGATACTCTTTACTGAAGAATTTAACGAAGAAAACAAAGAACAAAGTTTATACATCAGAAAGAACTGCATCAAAATAGCTGTTGTCTGTGGACAACTCACAGGAAGCAAAGAAACCACCATTCTAGTGTTTTCCCTGGGCACATGAATATTTGAGAGGCCTGGAATAAATGAGTGCTGGAGTTTTGCAACAAAATGACAGACATGAGCTGTGTTTGCCAGAGAATCTTGGAATGCATCAATTTCACAGCATTATGTGGAGAAGACAAGCAAATTTGTATGGTACCAACTGTCATTGAAACCAGAACATATCCCCCAAGGTTCGTTGTTCCAGATTCACAGTATTGGCTTCCATCTGTGAATATTAAGTTTACTATCTACAGGATACAGTAAGAGAAGACCTGATTTTTTATTTTATTATTATTATTTCTATTAACTTTTCCACATTAATAATAACTGAAAATAGTTAATGGTACATATCCAGACAAAATAGTATAAATTTAGCTTGACCATCAGTCCGGATCCAAAAACCCAGATGGGCTTCTAGGAAGTAATTCTCTCTACAGATTCACTCATTTTATTACACACTATCTATCACACACAGTTTTGCTTTAACTACAAGTTTAAGCTAGAACTACAAAATAAAAAATGTCTTTACTGCTCACATCCCAGAAGCAGTATGATGATTGTTTAGACACCCACATACCATAGAGTTCTCATAGAGAACTCAGTCCATTATAAGGATTTAGTCGAGTTGTTTCTTCCCATTCTTCATTGGGCCTTTGAATACTTTATACCCGTTGCAGCTTTCACAGTCCTTACTGAAAGGCTGGATCCTGATAGCAGGAACTTCCATGGGGAGGTTGGAAGAGCAGCACAGAGCACTTAAGATCAGAACTAAAAAAAGACCACATTTTTACACCTTTGTACATTTCTTTTTTTCTTCAGGGCTTTCAGCTCTTTCACCTTTGCATGCAGCACCAAGCAGTGTGCAAAGTGCTACACCTGGGAGTTTGGAGGGGCTGTCATGAGAAGCTGTAGTAGGAAAAAACTGGAGAGTGTCTCCTGCTATTGCCTGCTCCCAGAACTCAGCTCATTGACCATAGCAGAAAAGGACAAGCCTTAAATCAAGCACAGGGCAAAAATGATTAAACAGCTTGATAGAAAGATCAATGATAACACCACTTTGCTTCTTTCTTCAGCACATTATGAGCACATAGAATTTTCTCTTGCAGCAGAATTCATTAGTTTAATGTGAAATGCTGTGTGAAGGAACAATGAACAAAACCTTATAGTTTTTCTCAGATAATGTTGCCCAGAGCTCTTTTTGCTTTATATTATTATTTCTTCCTCCATTTCAATATGATTCCTGCCTGCATTTCATTCTTTGTTTCCCTAGCTGACTTTATATTAGGTCCTCTGAATTTTAATGCTCTGGGCATAACCTGTTTGAGGTATTTATGGGTCACACTCCATAGCTGTATGGCAGCACATGGCCAGGAGAAAACACAGAATCTGGGAGAGGTGTTCATTATAAAACAACACTTTTCTTCCACAACCATGAGCATCCAAGTACCTACGTAAGCCAAAGTGCATAGAACAGTCACACATCCTGCCAGCCCAATTCAAGGGACTGAAGCTTTAGTTGATCTCGATCTACCAGCTGGACTTCACTTATAACAGCAGATTTTCCTGCTCTGTTATGTTTGCTTTGTACTATCATTTTCTTCTCATCAAGAAACAAACCCAATTATACTTTTGTGTGCTCCAGGCATAACTAATCAGCAGGCAACTCCCTTAGTAAGCCCAGCCATTTCAAACACCTCCTTGCACACACAGATATCTCAAATAAGAAGTGTTACTTCTATACCCCTCAAGGGGTGCAGGCACAGTCATTAATCTTTCTTTCATCTCACAGAATGCTAATAAAACAATCACTTCCCTATCCCAGAATTGGGTAGGTCCTAATTAACATGCTAATTGGGCAGATCTTCCCTAATGACTCCCAAACCTCAGCAGTAATATGTTATTTAGATAGAAAAGAGTTATCTAAAAGATAGGTAGAATTAAAAAAAAATGGCAAGACAGAGCAGAGTTTGGATAGGCAAAATACTGAAATGGAGCTTTCTGCTGTGAGAATTGAAATTCTCCACCTGCCTGTGCTAAAGATCATAGATCCAACACCTTTCAAGATACAGAGAAAGAAGTATTTTGAAGGTAATATACAGCTGCAATAAAGAATATCATTCAAGCAGAGAGAAACAATATATAAGTAACAATGAAGTTTTAAAATATATTATTAAACTTGTTTATTTTAATATCTCTCTAAATAAATCTGGCTTTTATAATCTGACATGTAGATGCACAAGTTGTTTTGCAAATCCAGCAATGCCAGCAGCTCTGGCACTTTGTATTCATGAACAACTTCAAGGTGGATAGTTCAAATTTTAATGGAATTAGTCCACTGGGGCTGGTATTGTGTGTATGCAGTTAGAGGCTCAATATAATCAAATTTCTCAAAGAGAGCATTTGCTCTCTTCAGAAAATAGGACTCAATAATAATTTAAATCCCTCATTAAAAGAAAAATATTGGCAGATGCCATAAAAGTTGTTGTTCTGAAGTTTTCTTTCATGCACCCCTCACAGGTAAAACCAGAGTTTTGTTAGTAAGAAATTAGAAGATTTGACTCCTATAAAACGAAGTCTTTGTGCCTGCAAGATTGTGTCTCTCCTGAAAATTCTACTGCAGGAATCCCTGCAAACACTGTCTTACCTTGCTCCAGCTGCACATGGGCAGCTCTGATGATCACACTGGAGCACATTGGCTCTGAAAAGCAGCATTTCTGTAAAAACCACACATACAGCCAGTATGGCCTCACACCTCAGGGTTGTGTTAGGCAGGACAAACTCAGTGTCTCAGGATCCCACAGCAGCAGCTCACCCTAGTCCAGGCAACTGAGACAAACCTGAAACACATGCTTTGGTCCTAACTGGAAAACCTCAGTGGAAAACCAGATTATTTTTTCTCTTTATGCTTTTGGAGGAGCAAAAGTGAGAAATACTGGCATTGGGATACCACGGTATTTTGTACAACTTCCAGGACTCTATTTAACTCCATTAAAAATGCAATGAAAAGGAGTCAAAACATTTCACTGTGCTGTTTTGTTTTCTGATGCAGAGCAATTTTTCATCAAAAGGTATTTTTTACAAGATGCCTAAAGGTAAAATGAAATGCTTTTGTCCTGAGTTCTGCTATTGCTTTCAGTTTTAGTTTTTATGACCCTTGTTCACAAAACCAAGATTCTTTCCTCTCCCCCTCCTCATTTTGTAATGTCTGCAAGTATTTCCAACAATTCGTATGTTCTTCCTGCATATGAAATATGGTAATATGCATTACCCATGGCTGTAGCTGACCTTTGAACAGTTCAGACTTTGTTTTTCACTATTGCAAAACTTATCACTCCTGAAGGCCCATTTGATAAAGAATTTGCGGGTACAATTTACTGGCAACTGCACTGCAAATAGTGGCTTTAGATGTACTATCAAAAGTCCTGTTAGGGGGTCAACACCCTGCTCCATTAAAGTCAAAAAAGCACCGATTTAAAGCCCCTTAACACCTCTGGCACTGCACTGCTGCTCTTGCCTTCATATGAGGCAGTTTATAACATGCATTTAGATAAAATACAGAACAACAGGCATCAGTCTGAACAGATAAGACAGTCTAAGCAGTACAAAATATAGTCTAAAAGAAATCTATCCTTTTTAGTATATGCAGTACTGAAGTGCTTGGGATCACAAAGACACATCACTTTTCATATCCTTTGTTTTGAAGAATATCAGGTGCTTTCTTAGGAGCTGTTGACAGAAAGCAACATCACAATGAAATTACTGCAATGTATATCAGGCTCACCTGGGTTTCTTGTTGGTACTCTGTTATATGGCATCAGGGGGCTGGAAAGCCCTTGGGTTGAAACTGCTGCATTACAGACCAGGTTTTTATTTCATAGCAAGGTCTTATGGAACATTTTCATCCCTGCCTGATCTATGTGTACTTCTGAGCACACGGAACTTCTTTATAGCACTGTTAGAAAGCACCTGCTTATGGTGTCTTCATTCATCAACAGATAAGGGGTCTGCCAGTGATGGCAATCCTGGCTGGTATTTACAAAAGAATAAGTCTCCTCCCTGGCTGAGTTTGTGAAGCTAACTCATGCTCCATCCAGACATCAGGCATTGGATATTTTGCCATGTGACTGGACAGGAACAAGGGGCAGCAAAGCCACAACTGCTCAGTACAGCTCACAGTCAGCCTGACCTGCTGATCATCCCCTGTCACAGCTCCTGTCCAGCACAGATACCAGTCTGTGCAGGCTCAGACAAGGCATTGGGAGGATGAGAAGGGGTTTTTGTGAGCACAGCTGAATACCTCGCTCCATTCCTGTACCTGCATGGGACGGCAGGAAAGATATACCCCCCTGGAAGGGCAATGAGGATAACTCCAGAGCTGGGTGTTGCTGGCACCATGTGGGCTATTGTGAAAGAAACCAATGGAACTCTTTGATACAGCTTTTTAACGGTATTTATTTATCTCTCAATAGAAGTAATGTGGCCAAACAGCTTTAGGGTGAGGTATGATGTGTTTCTGACAGAAACACATTCCCCTAAGCTGTATTCACATCTTCTGCAAGCTCACATCATGGTTCAATCATAAAATTAATCTATCTTGGATCAAACCTACTGCAGCTGTAAGACACAGAGCACTGACCCAGTATGAATTTGCTCTGTTGATTCAGATTTGTTAAAAAAAGGTTGACAGGTTCACTTTTCACCGGTAGGATCATGTACCAGCTGTCTGAAGCACTTTAACATTTTCTGAGATCTCATACCATCTTCAGCTACCAGAAAACAAACATATGCTCCTTATCTTACATTTTGTCTAATTCACTACAAATGCAATTGTGTGTCCATGCTTGATTTTGTTCAAATCCGTGTGGTCAGATGGCCCCGTAAATGCATGAATCTGGTATAAAGACTAGACAATAACACTTTCAGCCTTTGCTGGAACAGTTCCAGAATATATTGTCCCCAGGCAAAGTCTCTGGTCTAAGAGGGGGGCAGGTGAATGCTCAGGGTGGCAGAAAAAGTCATTCTGTGTGATCTGGAGCCAAAATCAATCATGGTGAACAGATCTGGACTGAAACTCAGAGCTGCTGCAGGCTTTGCTAAAGTTGGACCATTTACACACATTAGGTAATGTGGACTGTGAAGTATTTAAAAGGCTTGAAAACAATAATCCTGCTGCTCTTTTTGAAAACATGTCTTTTGCTCATTGTTTCAGAATTGCTTTTCTCCCTTTTGTCTTCTTTTGGTGTTTTTCAGAAATCAGTTTTAACAGAAAGAACTTTCAGCTGCCTGGAAAGAACAAAACAAACAGAGGAAACTTTTGATTTATAACCTTTTCCAAACAATAAAAAAGTATGTAGAACATCCCCTGATGAGACCTCAGTCATGATGCCAACCCTGCTCAACTGAAGGTGACATAGTTCTAGGTGAGCTCAAAAGTATCTCAAAAGAGAAAAGACTGCTGAGACAGCTCAGGTCTAACCTTGGTCTTTTTGAGATGACCTGTTTATTGAAGTTGCTATGTGTAGTGTAATAGATCAATGGGTTTTGAAAATTCACTAAAGGGCGTGTGGGCTATGTAAATGGAAATTTTCTTTCTAAAAAGTGAAATATGCAGATTTTGCTCATTGCTTCCACATAAGCAAGTGACCAAATGAAGAGAAAACTGATCAAGAAAAATGTATGCATAATAAAAATGTGTACATGCTTCATCTGAAATTCATTGCCTCCAAAGCTTCACTATATAATTACTTAATCTTGAGCAGCTGCATGCACAATAAAATTTGCTTGCACTAGGTCTGAACAGAATTAATTTTTCCTGAGGATTGTAACATAACCAATACCCTCCAACTGTTCAGCAAGTGGCAACTGAAAACGCCATTAAAGAAACTTGCATTTAAAAGGACCTACTCAAACCAGATTGATTCTGAGCTGACATTTGCTGGGTTTAATCACGTACTTCACTCTATAGTAACAGAAGCCTGAAGAAACAACAGAGGTACTGCACACAAAAGTTTATTAATGAATCAGATCTGATCATGCATTGCTCTGCTCAACAAACATGAGAAGCTTTATGTCACAGCTGAAATAGTTCATTCCTGCTGTGAACTGAGGAGAGGCAATTTGGGCCCCAGGCAGGAGATTTTAGACATTGTGCCTATTGCTTCCCAAAAGCCTCCGCAGGTAGGTCAAAGGGCTGGGATCTCAGGCAGGGTTTGGGGGTATCCTGCCTCAGTGTGGAAGAAAAGGGAGAGTCTCAGTAATTTTTTTGGAGAAGAGGTTGAAAAGAAAGACTCACTCCACCCTGTCCTTTCAGTGAAATCACTCCTGTGCTGACAGCAGGATTGTTTTCAACATCCCTCATTTTTTAAAATATCTGTTCCTGTCAAATTTCCTTGAATAATGTTTATTACCATGTCACCTGCCTTGAAATGGGAGCTGCAGGCAATATACTGACCAGACTGATTGCTGTCCTAGAGCACTGGTGTCCTACAACCTGTGTCCTCACTAGTCCTCCCTGCAGTGCTGCTGGTGTAAGAAATCCACTAACTACCAAATTATCTACTAAATTATCATAACACCTCTCTGTTTGCTGCTTGTACAAACCATACAGCAGGTGACTGACTTCCTTACACTGAATTTAGAAAGTCTTCCACTGGCTTTGCTTCAGCAACCGCTGGACCAGATGCCGGGTGTCGAAAATTCACAAAGCTCCAGTTTGAAAGAATTTAACAAATGTCACAATTTGGTCCTGAAACAGGAGCTGCTTGCCAAAGATTCAGCTCCCATGGTGAACAAGGAGCTGAGGGATATTCTGAATTTACCCTGGGTAGCTATCCCTTGCAGTCCAGGCTGCCCACTTCCATGCTTAGCTATGAAGCAAAGGAAGTTTTACACTAATAAGAGATCGAAAACTGCCTTTCACCTCCCCAAAACTGAATGAATTCAAAATCCTTGACATGACAGCTGATGACAGCCATAGCCAGACAAGAGGGGTAGTGTCCCATGTAGTTTTGTAATTAAGTGACGTTTGCAAGGTTTTTATTTTGGAGAAAAAACCCATCAGGATCTCTTATAATTGGAAATGAAACTAAATGAATGCCACTGCCTTTATTCTGACAGCTGAATTCCAGTAATGCTTAGCAATTGCCATGTTTGTAATGTAAATTTACTACTGTCGCTGCACTGAAATAGATTTCTTCTTTTTCCCTACTCATCAAAGTAAAAAATTTGCTCCAGCTGCTGCTGATCAAGAACTTGGAGAACATTATCCAGACTATTAGTATTCAGTACACACTGCCAGGTGCACAAATAACTCACTAGCATCTCTCTCAATCCAGTTAATTGAATCGTAGCTTGATTGGGTTCAACAGAACAATAAAAAATATTTTCCCAATTTGAAAAGTTTGACCTACCTCAGATGAGTAAAGAGTGATAAGGGACATCTCCACAAGAAAAATAAGCTTTGTTAGTCTCATCTGAACCCATGTTCAATTTTGTGAGCACTCCAGTTTTAATTTGCTTCCTTCTTCCTATTTCTGTTAGTGCTGCAAGACAAATGAGCTATCAGGTACCACAAAAGGTCAAAAGACAAAGAGCATGAGAAATTCTAGCATAACTAGATTTTCTGATCTGATTGCATGATTCTGCAGTGTACAGATGGGATTTCTGCTCTACTTGTGCTCCTAGACAGAATTGCTACAGCTGCATTTAACCAAGTAGACATTGCTGAGGACGAGGTGACCATGGGTTCATCCAGGTGGGTGTCCTGCCTCTCCCAGCAGCCATCAGAGAGCATCACTCCTCTGAATGTTGCAGTGTTTCAGTCTACAGAACAATGCTATGATTTAGAACGAGGTAAAGCACAGGTACCCCCAAAGACAGGGAGAGTGGTTGGTTTGTCCACTGAATTCAGCTGGAAGTAGCTGCAAGGGAAATGAAGGAATTTTACAGCTGAGAAAATCCTCGCTGCTGCGCAGAAATGTCAGACTTTTTTTTTAATGGAAATCTCCTTGCCCAAAAGGTTTGTGTATTTGCCAGAGAAAACACGGAAATCAGCTACAACAGTGCCAGATGAACATTCTCTCCTGCTGTGTCTTCAGCTTGCTTTTCTCTTTCCTCAGCTGGTGTTTCCCAAACTCCCTAATTGCCATGCAGGGGTGAACCAGAGCATGGCTCCCAGTCCAAATCTTGGGATGTGGTCCCATCTCCAGCACAGCTGCAGTAACACAAAGTCAGTAAATACAGAAGTGAAGAAGCCCTGCAATCTTACCAAAATCTGGGGGGTTTGGGTAGTGGTACCTGGAGAAGGGCAGAAGGTACAAGGGGACAGAGCAGAGCTGCGCTGTCAGCATCACTGCACAAACATCTTTCTAATTTCTTGGTGACCTTGCATGGAGCAGTCAGGAAGAAGGCACCTGGAGGCCCATGTGAAGGTTGGCTTTGGGCCCACAGATGCATTTACTGCCTGGCTTTGTGATCAGACTTGACCCTTCAGCCCTATTATGCATCATTGCTTATTTTTCCACCTATCAATCCCCCCACCCCTGGGACTGCAACAGGAAAAGATTCACAGTGGTTGTAAGTCAAAACACATCCAGTAAAACTTGCAGGGCTCTGCACAACCAATCTCTCATTCAAAAGGGTCCAGAGATCTTACTATTTTGTAAAATATCAGGCATTACATAGCAGGGATGAATTTGACTAATTCTGACAGAGTTGAAGTGCGATTCATTAACATCTGTATAATATTTCTAATTTCCTTGTTCATTGTTTCCTGAATATTAACTGAGGGTACTTTTTTAATAGACATCAGCCTGAAATANCAGTGTGTAACAGTTTGGTTCGGATCAATGTTGCCTCACAATTTCACACCTTTGCAAACAACACACTTGTTTTCACTGTTTTTCAGGCAGGCCAGAAGCAGTAAATATAACACTTCTATCAGCAGCATTACTTCT
>WEIV01011490.1:7712-22323 GCA_013390005.1 Calyptomena viridis | reverse complement strand
TGCCTTCTTAATCTATTCTTGCCAAGCAGCTGATTTTGGGTGAACTTGCTGACAGCTCTGTAAACCTTTCTAGACTAATCTCTGCCAGTGAATGACATTCGCAAGGGTTAGATGGCTCGGATTACAACCTTGGGCTGGAACTCCTTTAAAGATTCTCAAATTCAATAACCTTACTATGAACAATTCAATTAGAGAATCATCTCCAGTCAGTTTAACTAGAATGTTCTTCACACTAAGTTCTTAAATTCCCTTTTCTTCAATAAATCAGAGCATTTATTCTCCATGTCATGCATCATCTACTCGTTATTTGCTTGGCTTAAATATTTCAGCAAGTGCTTTAAAAATGCTTGCTGTTTAAAAATTTAGGTGGTGAATAAATACGTCAGTTTCCTATTTCTTAAGCCCCACCGATGCCAGGGACCAGATATTAAAGGCAACACTTTTCTGCTGACTTCTCATCACAAGAATTATACATTCACATTGTTGTCAGAGGGCTTAGCACTGGATTGAATCGGTTCAGTGCTCTTAGCACATCGTCCCTTTAAACATCTGTAAATGAATAAAGCATATTTGATGAAAATCTGTCATGCACTAGTTCTCTGCATTAGCAGGTTTTAAAATTTTAATGAGAATTACGTTAGATTTTAATAATAATAAAGAGCCCAAACTTGGCAGGATGGAACATGAAGGGGTATTTTTTGCACACAGACTAAAGAGTTTTAAATGTATGAACCACACAGGAGAGCTTGCATCAGTGATGGTGAAGAAAAACACACATGGTCTACAAATTAGTCACATGATACAAAAAACATAAGGACCGAGAAGAATTAATACAAAGTATGTAGAAGGAAATGTATGTACACTGCATTTATTCATATTAAAAAGAGAGAAGAAATAATCTCTTTTTTCAGGGAGACCAGCCAACATGTCATTAAAGTCCTGTGAAAATCCCATATGCCTAAAGCTGGGTACACCTGGACATTTGATTAGTGCCGAGTCCAGCCAAAATGGAAATTTAAGAATTACTTTTTGAGAAAAGGCAACTCCATTAAGGCCAAGGAATTATCCTGGCCTTAGAATTGGACCTGTTATAGTCTTTCCCCAGTCTCTCTGGATTTGTTTTCTGATAATTGTGGGTCCAAGAAATTTTTCCTCATTTGTCAATAGCAGCTTAATGAGTCAGATTCTAAGAAAAAAAATAAACCAAACCCATATGAGATTTTACAAAGTGCATGAGGTGAATATTAGTGACTTCTTCCCTCTTTATCCAGTCACAAACTATCCATGGACTCTAGCAATAGGTCCAAACAGAATCACAAACATCTCTGGATGTTAAACAGTGGGATGTTTTTCATGCTCTCCTTTCTGCTGAGGTTGATCAGAAAGAAAAACAAACAGCAGCCCACTTTTACCACACAACAATCCTTTGATGGAGCTGCACAGCCTGAAAGAGCTTTGCCCAGCATGTGCCTCTGTAAAGTACGACAAACACCTTCTGAATTTGTGCTTCCACGTATGAAAAACAGTATTAAAAGCTTTGCTTCACTATGGAGCAGACAATGAACAGTAATTTAAGAACATATCTGGTTAAACAAGACCTGCTAGAAATGAAAAATGACATTCCTGATACAAGATAATTACTGTAGTTCCAGTCATCCAGTCAGGAGCAAGGTATAAGGGAATACTTCCTGCATTTCATTTCCTACAAAATCACAGGTATTAATTAACTTGACTTTTCAAAATAGTGCTGCCATTGACATTGGAACACATGGAGATTTACAGAGGTTTGTAGCCATCTGGTTTTTAAAAACTTACTCTGGTCTCTGTGACCTGACTGAATGGTCATGCAGTGCAGCATTTAACTGCTGAGAGACAGAACAATTTTTTTCTTCCTTATCCTAGATATTTAACAGCTGTAGTAAGGAAACAAACCCTGGCTAAGATAGGTTTGCTGGCTTTTCAGCAGCGGTAACAATTTCTGTGGACATTAGCTGGGGGAAGTAAATAAGGAGCGGATTAAGAGTTTATGACCATGCTGATTTTCTGATTAGAAAGTAGAGGAGGTGGTTTAGATGATTACATTTAGGTGAATCTTTGAATAATGAAGCCCCAGGAAAATTGTGATGCACCGCAGTATTGGGAAACACTATGGACAATTTTTCCCCCTCAAATTTTAACACATTTTCCAAAACAAAAGCTTCTCCTGAATGGCAGTGGGGCTGGTAGGCCTGGCCAAGGGTTCTGCTCTTACCAGCATTTGGAAGAAATCATCTTTCTACAAACCTTGAGTTCCTTATAATAAAAAAATAAAGTCTGCTATTTCAGTTCCTGTCATGTCCCAAGCTAAGTTTTCTTGTAGTTATCATTATATAAAACCAGCCTGATCCTTCCCCAAAGGTCAGGGAAGAAAGGCTGCCACATCCACATGGACAACACATACAACCCCTCTCCAAAGGTGAGCACAACTGCACACACAGACTGGCACATAGACCCCTCATCAGCTGCTGCACACCTGCTTAAAATTAACTAAAAGTAAGAAAAATGTCTTGACAAGTCCTGCCCTGAGAATCTCTGGATGAGAAGGTAAGTCTGTGCTGTGGTAGCCACCTTAGTATATCACTGGCATGACACCTCCAGAGATGCACTGTGAGCTGATCCAGTGCCTTGGCTGCTGACAAGATGTTGTCATCAGCAGCCAGGTACCTGCACACTGAAAGTCCTTCCTGCACATAACTGAATATCCCCCTGTCTGTCATTAGAGCTCCTCACAATTCTCATTTATGATCTTTCCACTGTACTTACAAGTGCCTGGCTGTTAATAAGCACTGTCACTCCAATTATTACATTTCAGATAAATACATTGCAGTAATTAATAGAGACCAACAATTTGATTTTAAAGATATTGGCTTTTAAAGATATTGGCTTGCCCCAGTATGAAAAACTACTTGACTGTCACTGCAAGCTCAGCTACTCCTCCATTAGATTATATATGCAGTTCATATGGGGAATCACACAGAAATCCCTCATCAGTAAAATTATATTCATTAGCCTCTAGATTAGAAATGAAGCTGGTAAACCAACTTTATCTGCTCTCTGTGGGGTGAAGAGACTTTTGATAACAGCTTTTTAATTAGATGGGGCTCCTTAGCATCAGCATGCAGATAAGTGGAACTGCATGAATTACCTATACTTTGTAGGAGTAGATCATTTGATTTGGAATACAACAACAACAAAAAGATTTTAACATCAAAAGTACTGGGGACAAGACTGCTTGTGAGTAATAGCATCTGTATAAATTATAGCAGGAGCAGCTGCAGCAGAGATGAATGACTTTAAAAATGAGCCTACCAGAAGAAGTCTGTTCACATCAAAACCCAGAAAAATCCAGTGCCAAGTGAATATTAAAACTTCCAGCCAGTTCCCACTTGGATAAGAGCTGCCTCACACTCACTTTTGCTTATGGGACCTTGATTATAAAACATTTATCACATTTTCATCCCTTGTTAGATGATTTCTTCCAAGGGAGTTCTTTATTGGCAAGCGTATCTAGTGCTTCCATATGCCAGGCAGGCACGAAAAACTGCAGGAGAATGGAAAGGCTGAATATTTCATTCAGTCCCTTGTTGCATGGTTTTATGCTTCTGGGGCACTCAGCAAAAGATACAAGGTTTAAATAAAGCTATTTCCAAGAAAATGGCTGCTAAGTTTCCCTTTTTGAACCTGCAGGTCACATAACTTCTCACATGGGAAGGAACCAAGAACCAAGCTCAGTGGTTCCCACAGGAGCACTGAAACTGGGCTCCTGAGAAAACCCAGCTTCCTCATGTCAAATTTTATTCATATCTGAGTCTGGAGGCTTTCACAAATGCCACACATTCTTTCTTTGCTGCTCTCTCAGTAGAGAGAGGAGGAAAATCAAGCTATGGGCCAACAAGATGACTGCAAAGCCACCCGTGGGAACAGGAAAGGATCTTGGTTTTTGCCTCTGAACTTTGTCAGAAGATTGCTTTCAATGCTGGCTTTGAATCTCCTGTTTGCTAACACTGGGCAGCCACTCAGAGTCAGGAGATTGGTGCATTTGTCTGTGCCTTTGAAGATTTTGATAAGAACCCATCTTTTTCTGCAGCTGAACCTTGAATCACGAATCCGATGTCTGTTTTCCTTCAGCAGTTACTGTGTGCATCCCAGGCTTCCCTTTAAACTTTCTTTATCATCTTCTTGCTCTGTGTGCAGAAATAATGTGCTTCTGGCACTCGAGGTCAGAGCTCACATTTCCATATTGAATGTCCAAGGGCAGCATTTCCAGGTCACTCATTAGTCATTACCACTGCCTCTGTCAGACTCTCCTGGCTGGAGGTAACTTTGACTCTCACCTACCAGTGCTGGTGTTCTGAAAACAAAATATCATCCTCCTGCTGCAAAGCTCAGAAGGTGTAACCTAGCACAAACCCTGTGCCCACAGGGATTGGAATCTTCCTGGGTAAAGAGTTGACCCCCAGGTCCCAAAGCCCAATGCTGAGGTCTTTTGCAGGGACAGAGCTTGCACAGAGGAAGCAGAATAGCAAAAGCTAAGCAATAGGCTCTGTTCTCCTCCTATCCACATACCATTGGCTTGCACCATCCAAACCACCCTAGGAAGTGTGTCCAGGGTCCTGCACATGGCAATTGCACCCACTTGTCACCAGTTCTGTGTAAGAGATAGATAAATGTCATCTGAGAAAAATGCAGAGCCAGACAGTTTTTAGAGGTTCCAGGAACTGTGGGATTTCTAAGGTCCAGGTGAGGATGTGGCTGATTCTCAAGTCTAAATGTCCTTAATATCAATTAGGAAGAAAAAACATCCTCCTGAGCAGACAGCAGGGTAATCTGTCCTGTGATTATGTGACTAATTTTTAATGCCAGGATGCTGGATAGAAAATATCTGAGCTGTATAGAAGTTGTCTCCACTGCCATGGAAGAAGCTGACAAGTGGGATGCCTTGGGTCTGATCCTCATCTTGCTATTCCAGAGCTACACCATGGAGACCTGCTGCAGGAAAAAATTAAGTGTGCCAAATTCCCACAGGAGTTCTTTGTGTTCTCCCAGCGGGCACATGGGGACCAGGACCCCTGTCGTGGCCTTGCAGCACTCTCCTGCTGCTGAGGTTCACATCCATTAACATTCTTCCTGTCCCAGAGTACAGCTTTAAGTTTTCTGCCGAGGCAGGTAAAGCTGGCTGCCACACGGCTCCTCACCGAGGCTCTTCCTGTCGTTATCAAGTTCTTCCGAAAATTCTGTAGTACTCCCCTGTCTGCTAAATACTGAGTTTTATGGGAAAAGGTCTTGCCTGGTTTTGAAATCATTGCGAGGAGAGAGGAGGCACACACCTTTCTGAACAAAGACAGTTATTTTACATACCACACAGCACCATTGTAATTTAAATGATGTTGAATGTAGCTCTTAGGAACTCTCTGCTCCAAGAAATAAGCTTCCAGACAGTCTTAATACCATTCAGTTGTCAAACAAAGTAGTAATTTACATAATAGTGTACTAGTATGTCTGTGAAAGTCCCAACTCTTCCGTAAGGCTCTTTGGCATAACACTTCTGCCTCCAGGAATATTTACATTATTTTATTCAGTACAATGCAGCTCTGTGAGTCCCAGTGGATTGGGCTGTCCCAAATGTATTTCCTTGAAAATATGGAAGTCTTTTGTGCTTTTCTGACAGAGGAAACTTCATTACTTGGTCTCTGAGGACTTGCAGAAGCTCACTGTTGGCTTCAGCACACACCATAGCTCCTGCCTGCCAGCACAGTTATGGAAATGGCTTGCTTGCATTCTCCTGCTTCTCAGCAAGTGAGACGTAATGAGCAGAAAAGGGAATAATTAAATCCCAAATTTGATTCCTATTCTGCACACTAATGCTACTTCATAATCCACATCCCCTTGTGTCCCCAAATGTACTGAGACTAAAGAGGTTTTTGTCCAAGCAGTCAACAGGGATCTGTGACAGCACTGACCACATCCTGGTCCCAGCTGACAGGGGACACAGCATGGCAGCCCCACCCCAAACAGCTGGCTTTTATTACAATATCAAATAATCTGATTAATTTCTGCATACCAAATATCCATAAGCTCTGCTTGGGCTTTTCTCTCCAGCAGCCCAATCCGAAGGAAAATAATTTAGAAAAAGGGTGTCTGCAAGAGAACTGAAATCCCCCTGGTTTTGGGAAGCAGGGTTTGCACTTACACTGTTATTGCTGTTTCAAGGGCAGGGAGATCCCAGGTGCCTTGTGAACACACTGTGGGAGAACCTCTTCTGCACTGAACAAGAACAACTGGGAGAGGTTTCTAACACATGATGTAAAACCTGACAAAGTCAGGCAAAAGGAAATTTTGTGACCTGTAGTGACTTTCTGAAGGTCACACGTTCTGTTTGCACAAATCTCAAGAGCCTTGTCACCCCACCCTTTAAGACTTCAAAGAATTGTGTTTTTATTCAAAATCATATTTTTCACCTCGAGTGAATTTTTTTTCAGATGTTGTGTATCTGAACTTACTTTTTCAACACAAGAGCAACTAAGTTCCTGTGAGCAAAGTCTATTTGTGTGATGCTTATTTTGGTTGTCTGGAGTTTTACAAAAGCATCTTCTATTTTGGCTGCTATATGACCTACAAACTGCTCTGGACAGTGAAATTTTCAAGAACCTCAACTAACCTGAGTTTGAAAGACAGGTTGCTGCATTTGCCATTTTTTCAGTGTATTGTGTCAGGAAGAATGCAGCGATCCTGATCACAGTTTTGCTTCACACAGAGCAGAACAAGGGGATATGAGCCAAAATGCTTTCCCATGCAGAATGGATTTTTGAATATGTATATGCTGAATATTATAACTATGCCAATAACACCAGTGACTGATCCTCAGGTCAAAAAAATAAAACATCTCCCTTACTGGTATAGGACACAGCCTCACACAGTAAAGCAGCTGCACTAAACAGATCAAGTTCTTTTCCAAAACAGAGGATCTCAAGGAATATCACTTTACTCCAGTTCCCCTTACCTCTTACTGAGTACTCCATACCTTTTAGTTAAACTGCCTATACCTCAAATATAACCTAATAATAAAGAAGGGTTTTTCCTGGAGGAAAAACAAATATGCAAAGTTTTAAGACTGGAACACATCACAAAAAAATCCCAAGGGTATTTCTGGAAATCATCGTGTTGCAGCCAAGAAAACAAAAAATGTCTGAAACACAGTTCTGAGCTGTGGGACCTTGAGGATTATGTTAGGACAACTCCCTCCTCACCCCTCCAAAAAGCTACAGTCCATCTTGTGAAAAATCATCCAGAACATTTACAAAATGGTGTGTGCACACAATTAGCCAAGAACAGTTCCACTATGGAATTACAGCTCAACTATCTCAGTGTTTACTTTGATGAAAATCTAATCCTTGTTCTTCCCTCAGCAGGGCTGTCTTGGCTCAGTCTCTCTGCTCTGATAACCTTGCTCAGAATACAAGTAGCTGCAGCTCACAACTTTCCTGTGTGTGTGTTGTTTTGTTAGGTATATGCTGAGCATTTTAAGAAGTACTGCAGCCATTAACGAACAGAATTTCAATCTGCTGTCATGTAAATGTGGGGACATTTTACTTCTCTGGTGTTAAAACCCCTACTCCTCATGTTTCATATTGGCTTCCAAGTATTATAATTACTGGTATTGCATGTAGAATATTATTTTACAGTATACTACATCTTGCTCAATTCAGCCTTCAGTTACAGAAGCTGAAACTAAAGTCCTCTTTCTAAAGTTAAATGAAGCTGTATTTTAATTTTCTTCATTGTATAGGTGTATAACCAACTTCAGGAGAAAGACATCCTAAAATGACTGAAAGTGGTCAAAAACAGGATAAATAAAGCCAAGAAGACAAAAGAAGACACCTTTCACAGGGCTCAAACAACTAAACACTAGGAATAGCAAAACATTTCAGCCCCTGTCCCTTTAATTCAGCCCCTACCATCAGAACAGTGCACTAAATAGTACTAATATTTACTTTTCATTTTGATAATTCTTGCAGAGTTTATTGCATTTAGCACTGAGGAGACACTGACTAAGAGAGACTTTGAAAGTGAATTGAACTTGTGTCTTCAGATTCTAAATCTCTCCCATATCGCAGAGTAAGCAGCAAGAATCCACAGCTAAGTAAATCATCACACTTTGGGTGAAATTCTTTTTGCCAGGGAAACAGGAGTATTTATTTTAGTATTATACTACTTTTCTCCTTTTCATCCTTTATGTTCTACTCTCCTCAGAAAGGTGGGAGATCCCAATGTCGCTCAGATTCCAGTTTCCTGGACAAGTATATAAGTATGAAAAAAAGGGATTCAGAGTTCACATTCTTAGCACATCAGAATGTCAGAGTCAGAATACACTGTAGGAAAAACACTCTAACTTGAAATGAAGATTTTTAGGACTTCCTTACATATCCAGACTATATACTGCAATAATGTTCTTTTATTTTTTTTCCTTTTTGTCTCTTATTGTTTGTGGAGATGGCAAAGGTGAAGCTGATTCAATTATCAAATAAAAATTGAGGTTTAGATATTTTGTAAGGTCACCTAAACCTTGGAATAGGTGATGCTTTGGTACAAACAGAAATAGATGAATCAACACACAGTCATTTTTCAGAATGTTCAACTATGAATTGGTGATTAACCTTTGAAACATATTGTAAGGGAAAGTGGCTGATTCTCTGTCTCATTGCCTTCAAATCAAAGCTGCCCATTCTTCTAGAGCACATGCTATAGCTAAGATCAAGCTACTGTGTTCAACACAGGACTGTCTGAAAATCCTCATCCTATTCTTTGTAAAAGAAGAGACCACAAAAGCATATAATCTGTTTCATCTGAAACTCTGTCAACCAATTAATAACACTTCTAGTACCCACAAGCCAGTATTTTAGTGTTCAACTCACAACATCGTTTCTTCTTTCTTTAATACTATGTGGAAAAATTACAGTGTGGTGTTGGTGTTTCCACACTCTACACCTCTAGAAACATTGCACTTGTCTTGAATTCTGAAACTTCCTAATGCTTCTTGTCAAAGTACGTAGATATCAACTTCACCTAGGTGGGAATCATTCCCATTGGCAGTCAAAAAAAGCAACACTGAGTAGGAATAGAACAGAATAGTGTGAGCAATATCTAATGTTGGCAAAAAGCACTATCCATCCTCTGTAAGTTTGGAAAACTCTATTCATGAGTGGCAAACTGACCATATTCCTCATTGGCTTTTGCTGATTTTTGGTCTGCTTGGTCTTGATGGAGATACAACAAAGATTTCAGATTTATAATAAGATATGAGAACTTGCCTTTTACATAGTGAATTTTATAGAGGGAAAAGTAAGTTTGGTGTCAAACCAATTCTCCAGACAAACTCAGTCTCCTGAGACAGAAGCCAGAGTGAAGGATTTGCTTTGCACTTGACCTTGAAGACGACACTTGACCTTTGACTAACCATATGAGAAAAACAGGTTAAGAGAAGAACTTTAATGAGAACCAGATGCTGCATCTGAACTGAATTTTCATGCGTTCATGAATTATAGAAAACCTAGCAGCAGAGGTGGTATCAAACTTATAATTCAATTTCAGTTGCTATTTCAGAGTCCTGTTCCAGCATATAGAGATCCAGTGGGAATGTGAACAACTTTTGTGAGGAGTTCTTTTAGTTACATTTGAATACCAAATAATTCACCGATTTGATTCTCACATCAGATAAAAACCTCTAGGCCTGATTCTTCTTCAGCTACCACAGCAGGTAGTCTCATATTTAAATACCCTTGCTATTGCAGGGTGCCATGTTTCACCAGTGTATACACATGGTTAAAGAAATTACAGAATAGCTGAAAACCATTTTGCCTTGGAAATTATGCTTAGCCTTGCTTGAAACTTCCCCCAATTTTGCTATATGCTTTAAAAAAATACAGTCAACCTCCAAAATATTAAATAAAGGCAGCCACTAAACAGTATTTTCATGCATTTGGTGGAAGATTTAAAAAAACCTCTCACGCATATTATTTTATAGAAGCTATTGGTGACTACATCATGTGGGAAATGTTTTTCCTACCTACAGAACCCGTGCTATGTAATTTTGCTTAACTGAAAAAAGACAGAGTGTGTCCACACAGAAATAAATTGTAAAGTTCTGAGTCATTTATCTTTCTTGCCTGGTGAACTGATACTAAAAGTGACTGTTTGGACTGAGCCTTTTTACTTAGGAGCCAGGCAGGTATTGGAAGGACCCAGAACCCTGTCTGAAGCACCATTTTACTGCTTTCCTGCCTCAAGGGTTGCTGGTTGAAGAGGAGAGGCAGCCGTGTGGAGCAGATGGCCCGACGTGCTTCAATACACTCACATCACATGAGAGGTTGTGTGTCAGCACAAAGCTGCAGTTCCAGCCTCAGACCTTGCAAGCCCAGAACTGTCTCCTAAATCATTTATTTCTCAGATCAAGCTAAATAATGATGTGGGGAAGAATTTGGTTTTGTGATGCAGAGTGGTTTAACAGAGCTAACAGTCTGCCTACAAGCTTTGCTGGGGGTTTTCATCAGAGAGGTGAACATTCTGCTGTTCTGTTACTGGTTATGGGTAGTTAGTCATGAGGAGTTAACCAGCTGCCATGAATAAAATCTCTGCAATCTACCAATTTCTAGACATATAATCTCTACTATGGACAAAAATACTACCTTCTGGACCAGGTAATAGGAGCACAAGATGTTGCAGTTTACTTTGGTTTTGCTTTGCTGAGAAACTGGCATTCTTCTTGTTTGGATCAACCCTAATGAAACATCTGCTAGGTTTTAATTAAAATAAAATGGAACGCAGTTGCATGAACAGGTGGAAGGAGAAGATGATATACCATAGAGCTCAAATCCCTCCATGTGTTCAGAGACTTTGCAAAGTCCCAGCCATTGCATCCATTAAACAGCACTGGAGTGTGTCAAGAACATTTTGATTGTGCACATGAGTCTGGTTAAAAAGGCATCTACTTAGTCAGGGAACAGCAGAAAGATAATATTCGAGTAGCCTTACATTATATCCAGGTAATGACTGGTGTAATGGTTTCTCACTTCTGATGTACTACATGGTGGTATTTTCCAGTTGTGAGAATCTGGACTATTCAAATCATTCCCAATAAAACATTAGACATCAAAACAACAGCCAGACACCAAAATACATGAAGCATATAATGACTATGATATCAAAAAATCCCAAACCAACCAAAACCCTGATTACGATTCTTATCCTGTCCCCAGCTTTTGTTACAAAAAACCATCTCAAAAGGCATGAGGCTTTGGTCCTTGAGCCAGCTGCCAAACAGAGCAGGGCAAGATTAGCTGCTTCAGTTCATATTTTGTTTAGGCATAGAAGAGAGGTGGTGCTCTTCAACCATCTGCTGAACTCGGCACAAGGGTAAGGGCCATTTGCATGTGGAAGAAAACAGAAGGTAATGAAGGGTCAGAGTCATGCTCCACACAATCCTGACTGACCCTGGCATAAGAGAGAAAGCAGGTAATTGTGAAACATGCATGGTGGTGTGTGCCCAGTGTAAAAGTCAGTTCTGGTGCTATCATTTATGGACAATTTGAGTTTTCAATGACATAAGTGAACTTAGTGGGCTGGAAAATCCGGTCCTTTGCCAAGGAGTTCTTAATACTAATTGCTTTAAATTAGGTCTGTCCTTTAAGCGTTATCTTTTATGCATTTATTGTCAGTGAGTCTGTAAGTATTCACCTATTATTTAGTGAGTACTTTCTTCTAAAACTATAGTTCTAGAACTACCTAAATAAATAAATATCCCATACAAAATCTGAAAGTCCCTTCATTTGCCTCAGAAGAAACTTATGAACTTTTCCTACTGCAAGTAAACTACTGCAGAGATCCTTAGTGTGCACCATGTTCATCAGCAGATAGAAACTATTTAGTGCATGGGTTATTTATCTTTAATAACTTTACAGTCTATCAGATTGAAACAGTTCAATGTTATAAAATACTTATTCAGGAGTTACTTTCTGTACACAAGCATCCACTATTTTTTGAGATACAATACATAAAGGCTTCCCGAGTTTTGCTTTCAAGATATTAAAAATTCTCTAAGGACTAATGGTTTGTAAAATTTCAGTTCAATATCAAAGAATAGGGGAAAGCACATAGGATGTTGCATTTAAAGGAGCTCTTCATTTCAGAGAGCAGCAAGGATTGTAATTGTGTAGTAAAGGGTAAGAGATTGAGCTGAAAGTTTGACCTGCTACCCCCCTCCTAGTTCTGTTTGCTGTATGCTTTGTGCAGTGGGTTGATTACTGGTTATCTCCTGTAAAACAAGGAGTTTTTCTGACATGCTCAACTCTGTAATTTGGAAAAATGTCTGCAGTTTGTTCTTTGATTTAGAAAATGAAACAGCAGGGGTATTTTAAGAGAACACACAGAATTTTGGGAAAGTTTTGCTTTCTGAGGGAAGGAGTCCAGGGCACTGCTCCCAGGCAATGGGTCGTGAAGCCTAATGAGGCACAAGCCTGACAGAAGCTGGTAATTGAAACAATTTCAGAACTGTGAAAGTGGTTTGGAGACAGCAGGGCATTAGTAAGGAAGGATGATCTCAGTACGAGCCAGATCCTTACCTAACCCAAACCTGTGCTGTCCTCTCCAAGGGCAAAGAAATCACCAGACCTAATTAATTATAACTGATAATTCAGTTTAAAAGTACCTGCCCATGTGGTTTCAGTCCATGAGATAATCTAGAAAAAAAGCCCTTGGAAGATGGGTTTGTTCTGACCTCCCATATTGAGGGCTATTCCCATAACTTTTCTCCCAGCTACACCTCCCATACGGAGTTTTTTGTCGAGTCGTGATTTTTGGATACACCTCTCACAGCAGGCTGCTGCAGCAAAATGGGTCTTTGCACAGTTTACAGCCAGGTTTTCCTTTACTCCCACTCTGCCATCTATGTTTGTAAATCACGTCTTTCCTGGAAGTTACAGTGGTTGATTTTCTACTGATTCAGATGCAAAAAGTAATGTTTGATCTGTAAAATCCATTTAACAAGTTTTCAGGTTTTTTCAATTTGTTGGTGCTGTCACAAAATATGAGTAACACATATTTTTACAAGTCACAGTTTGTTTTTGAATGTGAACCACCTTCCACATCAAACAAGAGAAGTTCCTCAAGATACCTTAAAACCAATGATGAAGTATGAAGTTGCACATTCTAATAGGATTACAGTTCCCAGTTAAGAATAAAGACCCAAGGCTTTGCAAAGCAGACTGAGTTTTGGATTTTATTTTGTACCATTAAAGTGTATAAACCATTTAAACAAAAAGGCACCCACTGTTCTGGTCTGGGAAAAAAAAAAAAGGTAATTGCCATCTCCTATAACACAAGCATTCAAGGTAATCATGTATGGGATTTCATTCAATCAACAACCACAGATGCTTCAAAGAAAATCAGAGAAACTCCACAGCAGACAATTATACAATACTCTATTGTAGAGAGCAGTACTTTCTAACTCAATTAATTCTTCATTTTTTTACCCAGAATCCTCAGTATGTTTGTGCAAGATGTCATCTTTCTGATCCTACAGTTTCTACATTGCCAAAAAGAACTCCAGTCATTTACATTAACAAAATCTAAGTTCGATTTAATTACTTTTACAAGCTTCTGATTGCACGTTGCTTCCATCCTGTAGTTTGGTCTTCTGAGTCCTTTGGCTTGAGGTCTTGCAAGGTTAAAAAAGAAAAAAACTATTGACTCTCCGATATTGTGGGGGAAAACCCCTTTTGGACTCTATTTGAATACTGTTTTTCTTTATGGGCAAGTTCTGGGATGTGTGGGAAGCTTGAAGGGCTGCAATTGTTTCACAAGTCAAAAATTACATTTACTCAGTAAGACTGAAGTGGTTTAGGATACTCTGTCAGTGAAGACTTGATTTCCTTCTCTCTCCAGCTTTAACACTGAGAGTGAAATGAATCTCCGGTGTACCTTGTCACTGACCTATCAGGCAAGTTTAATGAGCTTTCTTCTTAAATATGATATTGCACGGGGCCTTGAGACATCTTTTCCTATTTATAACCTGCTCCAGTCTGAGACAGCCCTTTCATACATTGCCCATGTTCCTCTTCCAGTCCCATTCCCAGAGACACAAACCTGGAAGCTGGAACTCAGGAGCACAGGTAGCTCCTACATTCCCCAGCGAGTTCAGTGTAAGCTTTACTTACACCATTGTTTCCCAGCTGCATTAAAAAAAAAAAAGTGTTCAACACTTGCAATTCCCAAACCTAACACTTAATTTTACTAAATCACAACAGATTGCCCTACTTTTTACTTCCTAGTAATTGTCCATTAATAAATCCTACTTCTGCTCAACCTTATTCTACAGTTACCCAGCAGCATTGCTGGCACCAGCAAGATTTAATCCAAAATTGTTCCCAGGAGGGCAATAAGCAGGAAACAAGCTTCTGCCCTTGACAGGTGTCAGTGGTAATAGTGAGTGGTAAGGTGCTGACCTACATCCATCTCGGAAACACACAAGCTGAAGAAAGCCTTGAATGCCAGCACTTTGATCTGCTTATCTGCCACAGTC
>WEIV01011488.1:51881-63146 GCA_013390005.1 Calyptomena viridis | reverse complement strand
TTAGTTGAACTCAGTAGTATAATTTTATTAAATTAAAATAATTTAGTTTAAAATTGTAAAGATTATATTTTTACAAAATATTACTGGAAGCTTCATTTCAGCAGAACCTCAAAACTGCCTCTACAATCATAACAATAATATTCAAGCCCTTGCACTTCAAGCGAGAATTAATTTTTGTCCTGGAGCATCTACAATGTAAAACATGATAGAATTGGCTAAACAATTTTTTTATTTTAAAATACTGAAATAGTCTTAACAATATCAGGTCATACAATCCTGTGGAATAGATATTTATTTTGGACTTGTACTGTAAATCCATAGAAGTACAATCCCTTAACTAGGAGTGGATCTGGTCCACAGAGCAAGTGGTTTAAACCTGAGCTGTCAGCAAATTTCAATGTTGCAATGAACATTTTGAAGACTAAAACTCATCATGCTTCCTAAAAAGTTACTAGGACAAAATAACTTTAAAGTATTTGTCAAACTATCTACAGCTATGAAAAATAAACTGAAGAGAGGAGCAGCTACATCTTTTCAATGAAGGACAGAAATTGAATCTACAATAACAGTTAACCGGCTCTGAAACAATATGAAATGATACTGTAGGATTTAAACTCTAAAAATAACATTCAAGTATTAATTTGTTTAAAACTTGGGTAAAGGTACTGGTATAGAAAATTAATACAGAACTATTAACTTTAAAGTATAGCTGAATGTCACTGAATTTGATTGGCCTTGATCATAAATGCAATCAAATCTGAAGTGATGGAATATAAGTCTACAAGAAGGGAATTAAACTGCAACTTCTACAATAAAATTCTATAAAATGGAGAGTTTCAATGATGTGAGCAGCAAACAATGGTCAGTTTCAAAGGACATGAATTAACCCATTCTGATAGAGAGTTACATTATGACTGTATATTGTGCATATGAATTCACAATATGTGACATTATAATGTGAAATGTGAAATTAATGGACAAACATGAAATTAATGGACAAACACAAATAGGGAATGTTGAAAAGAAAGAAAGAAACCTGTAATCTCAAGCTATTCCGTTTCCATTCAGAGCTGAAGAAATTGTTACAGACCTGAGGCATATGCACAATCCTGCAGAGAGCAAGAGTAGTGAATCCAAGGTGGAATTAAAATGCTATAGCTGAATATGTTGTGGTGGATACACACACGAATTATACTATTTTAGATAAAGATGATGGGAAATTTGCTCGTATTGATTGAGCTGTAGTTTAACACAATATGAAGCAATATCTCAGTGTTAAAATGAATGAAAGCAGCTATGCAATGAACTCTTAAAGTGAGATATGCAGCAAAATGTAGACAAACTTTTCACAGAGTAAAGGTAAGATAGTTTGACAGCAACCTCATAAATGCTACTGAACATTGCATACAATGTTACCCTGATCATACAGTCTGAAGAATTAAAACAAAAGAACCAATTAAGATTTCAGAAACAAATAAAATGCTTGTTTTATAATCAGAGAAAAGCAAATTAATAAAACATAGCTTGAAGTAGCAGTTAACATTTTTATCATTGAAAAAAGTGGCTACCTGAAGCTCACAAACTCAATTCCACGATACCATTTAAAGCCAAACTAGGCTTTTCTGAAGACAGAACAAAAGAATAACCTGGGTTTACCACTGCTCAAATCCAAATACATTGAATCCCAGTTGTATTTCTCCAGTTTCATACAAGAAACTCCTCAGCTGGAAAGTTCAGATGAAAACTGGAATTTCTTCAACACTCATGGATAGTGTACATCTTGGAAGCTGTCTTGGGGGCTAACTAGTGCTATCATGACACCATTTCCAAATGGACTCCACAATGCATAAGTTGAAATGCATTATGAATGCTAGAAGAGTTTTTACACGAATGTGTTATTAATATTTACTGTGAGTGGTTGGGTGCTGGAACAGGCTTCCCAGGCAAGTGGTCACAGCACCAAGCCTGCCAGAGTTCAAGAAGCATTTGGATGATACTCTTGGGCGTATGGTGTGACTCTTGGACATGGTTCTGTGCAGGGCTGAGAGTTGGACTTGATACTTGTGGGACCCTTCGAACCCAGCATACTCCATGATTCTGTGATTCTTTGAGGTTTACTGATGGGCTGATAAGTGCAATAAAATAACTAATGACATAGTTTTCTTTTGAAGAGTGAACTAACATCTTAAGATTTGAAAGCCAAGCATTTCAGATGAAGTCTCAGCTCCATTAAAATCAATGGAAAAGCTTGCAACAGCTTCAGTGGGAAGCTATTGTAGGTAATCTGTTGTTTAAATATTTCTTAATTTATTGCTATTGACCAATAAACAGCAGAAGTACCTGTTTTCATGCTTCTATTTTAAAAGCCTGTCAATAAAGAGAACACACAGCTTTGCTCTTTCAACATTCCTCACTCTCCTGAAATCCTTATCTAACAAATACCAGCTTTTTTTCCAGAAGACTGTAACTAAGGGTGAAAGAAATAATTTATGGATGTTTTTATGATTCATCTATAAGATGTTTGAAAGAATAAGGTATTTTTTGTTATACATTGCAAATTCTCTCTACACTCTATATAAACATATATGAAGAGCTGTGTTGGTCAGTAATGGATATGACCAAATCCTATTCAGCAATCACAACAGTATGCCTGTTCATGAATTAGCTATTTCAGGTTTTATCTGGAGTATTTTAGCCAATACTTTTCTTAAGAAACAGGACAAAATTTTCTGTATAACTGAGGTAACTTCTATTTCCTTTGCATTATAAGTAGTGAAGATGTTGGCTGTCGCTGTGAGACAAATGTTAAGTTTCCATCACTGTGTAAGCTGAGGTTCTCATTCCTTGTTCTGACACTTTAAAATAAAGTACTTCAATAAAACAAAATTTTCTGTGTTGCATTACCGGTAAATTTTACATGCTTACTGTTAGAGGAGATTTTAAAACTAAACAGAATGAAGGTCCTGTTTGATTTGTAGAGATAATACCTACCAAGAAATTGGATGAAATAATGAAAAGGGTAAACAAAGGAGAGGCAAAAAAATCTTTCTCAAAAGTTTTTACTATCTAAATCCTACAGAACCTTATAAAATGCTATAAGCTAGGGCTCATAGTAGTCCTAGATATATTAATCAAATGCATGAATACATCATCTCTCATGTAAAGGAATCTCCCAGGATCATACTCATTGTTTAATAAAAATTATTTCATTAGGGGAATGAGACAGTTGCTTTACAGTACTCAGGAGTCAAAAACAAACTAATAAACAAAAACAAAAAAACCCTCACTAAATTAAACAAACAAAAAACTTCTAAAGCCCCAATGAAGTCAAAACCAGGTCAAGACATCTTTTGTGGCAGCTACAATCTAAATTTTAATTTTAAATTTAAATTTTTAAAAAAATCTAAAATCATAGGATGGCTTGGGTTGGAAGGGGCCTTAAAGACCATCTAGTCCCAACCCCCAACAGCATCACAAACTTTTAGAAAAGTTGCATCTAATTTTGGCAAAATTTAGTTAAATCAGCTGTACTCACTTCTGAAAATGTCAGAAAAATTTTTACTAACGTTCTGTCTTAGAAAACATATTAATATCAAGATTTTTAAAATAAAAAGCAGTTAACTAGCAATGGCACACTTCTGTGGTTTGAAGTCTGAGGCCTTATACTGACATTCCTATCCATTTTTAAGCTTGTGAAAAACGGACTTTATTTTCATAGAGAAAAATAGCAATTCTCAACCACAACAGCGAGACATATTGAAACTCAAAAGATGAAGAAATTACATTGTTTTTCTTTTTATTTAAGTGACTGACTAGAAAAAGGAATTACTAGATCTGAGCTATAGATTGTAAATAAACTCATTTTTCAAAGGTCACAGAGCAAATTTATGTGAGAATTTAATATGGTAGCCAAGCCTTCCAGTTCTTAGTCCTCTGGTCTCAACCACAATCAATACTAAATTGTTTCCCAAGCCAGAAGTTTAATGAACTTTGGCATTCATAGGCAATAAAATAAATTTGGTTTTTTCCTTTTGGATTCCCAGATCAACGACAGAACCACACTTTTTAGCATAATCGTAAGAGTTTTGTAAATCATAGAATATTCTGAGTTGGAAGGGATGCTCAAAGGATCATTAGGACTAACTGTTGAGTGAATGGTCTGTACAGGCATTGAACCCATGACCTTGCATTATTAGCACCATATTCTAATCAGCTGAGCTGATCTCAGGGTCACCATACAATCTGTTATCTTTCTAGATATTTAAAACATTTAAGCTTCTCTTACTGAACAGCATAGACAAAGTTTACATAAGTTTCAAAGAAGGAACTCAGTAGAAATAGTAAATAGTCTCTTACTTTAATGGCTAAACAATATGTTTATTATATATACTTGAGTATATATAATATATGCTTGAGTTCTATTTATACAAGTGTACCTGTCCATTGAGGGCCTTCAGAGCAAGCCATATGAGGAGTGGCTGAGGTCACTTGGTCTGTTCAGCCTGGGGAAAAGGAGACTGAGGGGAGACCTCATTGCAGTCTGCAACTTCCTTGTGAGGCAAAGAGGAGGGGCAGGAATTGTTCTCTTCTCTCTGGTGATGAGAGACAGGACCAAAGGGAATAGCACAAAGCTGTGTCAGAAAGGTTTAGGCTGGATATTAAGAAAAGGTTCTTCACCTAGCCAGTGGCTGGGCACTGGAACAGGCTTCCAGGGAAGTGGTCACAGCACCAAGCTTGACAGAGTTCAAGAAGCCTTTGGACAATGTTCTCAAGCAAAGGATGTGAGATGGGGATGGCCATCTTGGGGATGGGCCTGTGCAGAACAAACACCTTTTATTTCCTTCTACTACAACTTTTGTTTGCTTTACCATAAAGTAGAAATTATAGATAGAAGCCCATACAATTCAGTAGAAGGGATGACAACTGTTTGTAAAAACCCGTTCTGTTTGTCTATTCTTTATGCTTCAGTCAAGAGCCAGAATAAATTTAAGTTCTAGATCTAAGCAAAGAAGAAAATAAGACTTAATAAAGCCAAACTTGTATTTCTCTCCTTCTTTCCCTTTGTCTTTCTCTTTCTTCATGTTTCACCCACTGGTAAGTCAAGGATAAGGAAAAAAGTGACAAATTCAACTTTTTATTAAAAATTCCAGCAAATCAGCAACAGAGACTAAGTGCATAAAACCAAAAAGTAGGATTTAGATAGAAGGGGAAAAAGTGTTAGACATCTTGACTTGTACCAATTTATCTTTTTTCACAAAGCTATTCCTTAATATACTACTTTTAAAAAAATTTCATTAAATATAATAACATTAGGGAATCTTGATTTATTGTTTCTTTTGCATTGCTGCTTAAAAGTTATTCAGAGCTGTGACTGTGCAAAACTGCCCTCAGGCTATATCAAGTGTCTCTACACCAGCTGGACAAGTCTGTATCTCAAAAAGCTAGTATTTTTCTCTTGCTGTTTTTGGAAGTGAAAGCTTTAAAAGTGGTAATACCAACACATTAACTACATTTTACACTATGCCTGAGAAATAGCATAACATTGCTGGCGTCAAAGTGACTAGATCATTTGCAGAGACTGGTGTTGCAAAGGGCAAAGCGTTAAGGTGAACTTCAATTTCTTGTTCCCCTCAAGAATGTTCTAACCATGCAGTTACTGGATATTCCAGAAGAGATCTCTCCTTAAGGTAAAAAAGAAAAAAACAAAAGGAGGGTTTTTCTTGGGCTTATGAAGTTTCTCACATGTTTTCTTGAAAAGTTTTCCTTTTGATGATAGATAGTTTCTCAAAAAAACTCATTCTAACTAAGCAAAAACCACAGCAATCACACAAAACCACAAAAAAATTCAACAGAATGGTTAATTCTGAGACATTGTCACTGCCAAGAACACCAACAATTTTATTAAAAATATTATTAAAAATTAAAAGTTTAAAAATAGTAAAGAAATTATGTTTATTTTATTCAGTTATTCTCATCAGGTTTCATGGTTTAACCCCAGCGAGCAACTAAATACCATGTAGCCACTCACTCACTCTGTCTCCCTCCAGTGAGATAGGGAGGAGAATCGGAAAAAATTGGTTGAAATAAGAACAATGGAATAACTGAAACGAAGTGAAATGCAACAATAATAATGATGATGATAATAATTATGATGACAATAATGGTGATTATAGTAGTAGTAGTAGTAGTAGTAGTAGTAGTAATAATAATAATAAAGAAAAGAGAAATGAGACAGAGGAATAAAACCCAAGAAAAGAAGTGATGCACAACATAATTGCTCAATACCTGGTGACCAATGCCCAGTGAGTCCCTCCAGAAGCAAGTAGCACCTCCCAGCCAGTTCCCTCCAAGTTATATACTGAGCATAATGTATGTTATGGAATATCTCCTTGGCTAGTTTGGGTCAGCTCTCCTGACCATTCTCATTCTCAGCTTCTTGTGTACCTTCTCACTGACAGAGTGGGAAACTTAAAAGTCCTTAACTCAGGATAAATAGTACTCAGTAACGCCTAAAGTATCAGTGTGTTATCAACACTATTGTCATACTAAATCCAAAACACAGAACTGTACGAGGTGCTAGGAAGAAAATTAACTCTATACCAGCCAGGACACTGGTAAGCTACATATTTGGTCACAAGTGTCCTATTTATTAGATTCAGTTCACCATTTAACTGTTTTCTTTGCTGATCATACCTTAAATATTCAGTATTCAGTCATTAATTCAAGAAAAGTTGTATGTACATTTATCCATCTGCAGTCCCATACCAAAGTCCATTTCAACTTCGAAGTTAAGATCACAAATGCTGTCTCAACCAGAGCCTTATTTCTCTTTACAAATGTATTATTTTTCATGTGTACTTCGAACGTTATCAACCACCATAACCATAATGAGGAATCATCTGAAGTTTAAGAGACCTATAAATGACATCTGCAAAGCACACTTGAGCAACATTAGCTCAGAGGGTGGTGTCTCATGTATGAGATGTTAAGTACATAGTGCTAATTTTGAAAATACGTGTTCAATAGCTGCCAGTATAAAAAGTTGAAATGCAGTCTGCAGGTTTCATAGCTATTATCTTGGTATCAGTAACAGCAATTAAGGGAAAGGGGATGGAGACACGATTGAAAGACAGTCAGTCATGCTCTGTGATTAGTAGCCTGAAATGCATCTGTTTTGTCTCTCTCCTACCATATAATGCATACGACTAAACAGGATTTTTCTGATTGAACTGAACTTTTGTCACAAAACACTCATCTGCCAAATGGAAGCATTTTGCAAAAACAGATTGGTTTTGATAAATTACTGAGTAATTGCAGAAAGGCTGGAAACAACAGACTGCCTGATTTTCTGTCTGCTCACCTCTGAGGTTGACAGAGTCCAAGGACATTCTGGAAAAGCAAAAACTTCAGGCACACTTCTTTGAAAACATGTGTTTGGTACCTGTGAAGACATGTATTTAAAACAACACAAACCCCCAAAGTATCTTCCTAAACATAAATAATAAGGGAAACATAATATAAGAAGGGCCAGCTGTATCACTGTTATGGTTTGACTCTGGCTAAATGCTGAGAACCCACATACACACCCAAAATTTCTGAGAAGGAAAAAAACCCTTGACTTTTGTGATAAGGATTACAAACAACTGTTTATTAACTATTTCACAAGCAAAACAGGCTCTAACTTAGAATATTAAGTATTCACTACTACTACTACTAAAATCAGAGCTTAAGAGTTTAAGAGTTTAAGAGTGAGAAGTTTGAGAGATGTTACAGACACCTTTCTCCCCCCACCCCTCCCTTTTAAGTTCTTTCGCCTTCCATCAGCAGCCCGGGAAGACAGGAGTAAGGGGGTTACAGTCAGACGTTGTCTTTGCTGCTGTTCAGAAGAGAGAGAGTCCCNCAGATCACAGCCTCTCTTTTTCCAGCACTTATCTGCTCCAGCACGGAGTCTTCCACAGGTTTGCAGGCGAATCTTCACTTCCTATGGTTCCCCATAGGTTGGTGGGGGCCCTATTTCAGTGTTTAAGGCATCTTCTCTTTCTCCTTCTCTCCAACCTTGGTGTTAATCAAACTTCTCAGTCTACTGTGTCTTAAGTGGCCATGATGTTCTGCCTAGCCTTTTCTTCTCCTTCTTAAATATGTTATCACAGAGGCGTTACCAGCTGACCTTGGCTAGCTTGGAGCTAAGAAATTTCTAGCAGCGTCTTAAAGAAGCCTCTCTCATAGTTCCCCCCAGCTAATAAAAAAACTCTGGCTACTTAAAACCACAACAATCACAAAAGACGATTATCAGAGTTTTGTATGCAACTAAAACTACTTACACTGTTCCCCTGAATTAAGACCAATTAGGTAATATGGTAGAAGTGCTATCTCTGTACTTTGTGAAAAGTCCTCCTAGACCTCTACAGTGGTTAACCAAGTTTCCTTTTATGTGATCAGACAATATCAAGTATTCATGCAGTGCTCATTTAAGAAACTTCCACATATAAAATATTCCACCTCACCTTACAAGTGCCATTGGCCCAAATATCTCTGTAGGGCTCTAGGTGCACAAAGGTATATGCATACAGGACCTGAATGTTTCATCCAAGAAACAAAGACACCATACATACAGCAAAAGCCAAAATAAAATTTTCATAAGGCAAAAATGTTCATTCTGCACTGATACTATTTTTCATAGGAAATTTTGAGGAAAAACCTTGATACTAAAATTTTGCTTAATGTGTGAGAGCTGACAAGACTGTAGCAAATAGTGGCAGCAGATAATTGCTACAGAGATACTTGCTTCAAGTAAAATACATGTCTCTAGGCAGTACTCAGAGTATTATAGTCTTCCAATCCATCACATATTTTCTGGGAAATACACTTTAGACATGTCATACCTCCTGACCGTAAGTAGAAGGTTGCTTGCTGAGAAGACACCATGGGAGTGTTTGCATCTAACTAGTGACAGATGAGTGTCTCAGCAATCGGATAGCAACTTGCTTTGTGTGGCTAATCTGCATACTCAAACCTTGCACTGTCTTCGACTCAATGATCCTTGTGGATCCCCTCCAATTCAGCATATTCTGTGATTCTATCTACAGTGAACAGTTTAAAAGCAGTTTAAAAGAAGCAGGTCCAGCTGAAAAAGCTTGAAAAGCTTGAAAAGCTGTAGAAAAGCTCAGCTCTCATTTGATCATTCATGATCTAAAAATACAGCTCTGAGCAGAGAGCGTTTCTTTGACAGTGTTGCTTCCACTGACACAGCTTAGAGATGGTCAAAGTTAAAATCAAATGAGCAAAAATAGAGATAATCATAGTTTGTCCAAACTAGCCAGTTCAAGTGAGAAATAGAGCTAAATACTCAAAAGATGAAAAAGGCAATCTATCTTATATAAACCACTTCCTTTCAGTGCCAGATTTTCTGTTATTCTACATTTTTTATTTACCAAATTATCTAAAATGTACTAAATACTAAATTCACAATTTCCCAAAACATTTTATATAAACTGTTCCTCCAGTTAACAGAACATTTCTGTTTTAATTCTATTTTCCTACCTATTACTCATTATATTGCATTCAAAATATCCTTATTCAAGTATAAATCCTAAAATGTGATACTTCTAAATCAGCATCCTCTACTGCTACCCTGTCTATAATTTCATATTTAATTACATTTCTTCATACCTCTCACTGCTTTTATAGCTTACTTATGAAATAGCTTAACTTTGCCACAGTAATTTTGAACTTCTATTAACAAAGACACTTTAGAAAGAAACTTGCAACTCTATTTTTTCCACAGAAGTATGTAAGAGAACTGTCATATTTCATGCATAAGTCACATAGAGGTGCTAGGATTTTTTTCTTGTCAATTCATTACTGCTTCTGACATTTCTTCACAGAATTTTTTCCTGTGAGTGAATACTGATGTTTATAATCCCCAATTGTTTTCTTTTACCTTTATTATATCAGACAGTAGGGAAAGGTAGGAGGGCAAAGCAGCATTCTCTCACCTGTAGTGAATCTACATATGGGTTGCACAGCCCAAATTTGTGCTGCTGTGTTAAGTTTGCCCAGGAGAGCAAAAAGACTGCTCTCTGTGCCAGAATCCTCAGGAAGAGCCATTGAAACATAGTCACTTTTTAGAGAAATTCTCTGTGTTGCTGTGCCAGGCACTTCATATTTAGCTTGAATGCTTTATTTCTGAACCACAAAATGCAATTTCACTCTGCAGGAACAGTTCAAAGAATTGTCAATTATTTTAGTTTTATCCAGAAGTCCACAGATTTCCTAAATATGTGTGATAGAAAGTGAAATTAAATGTGGTCTCATAATGAAAAAGAGATGTGCTATGTATTGTGATTAAAGGTGCGATAGAGTACTTAACAGTTTCAAAATGTCAAGTAATCTGCCACCTACTGTAGGAACTTAGGGAGTGATTTTCACAAATAAGTGGTGGGATTTCTTTGCATCCTAACACTAACTGACTTTGGCATACCCTAAGGCCATCCATTCAGCCATCAGTAGGGTAGATAAAAAACTGTCTAAAACACTGGCAAGTAACATATGTATTCAGAAAGAACCAATTTTAATTCTTTCAAAACCCTAAGGCACTTAAGAGTCCATGTTACAGGTAGACATTTAATATTTAACCATTCCTCTAAAAGGATTTTCTTTATGGGTCCCAGGAGCTACTTGTATAAGGGCTACCAGATCTTCAGGTAAAGTGTTTGTAGGGTTCAAAATGGAACAGGTATAGGTATGATTCTTGTGACTCAGCTATCCCCAGAGCTTTCTTGGCTAGAATAAATTCTGATGAGAAAAACTGATACTCACTTTTATGGATGGCATGTCTGGAAAGGTGAAGTGTCTTGTTCTAATACCAAGCTTTACCATCATATAATACAAAGTCATCTGCTATCTAGTTAAATACACATAGGTCTCGGTCACAGGAGTCAATTTTTCTGGCAGATCAATGAGTGTTCAGCTGCAGAAGAAGGAAAAATCATTCCTTGTTTTAAAAGCTTGGTATCTATGCAGAAATCAAAAAGAAATGTAACTTTCTAATTGTAAAATTGAACTGGGAGATGAACTGAAGTTCTTTCCAGTTTGCTCTTCTCCAAACAGAGCAACCCTAAAGCAACCAGATATTAAAATATTTGATATTTATATTATTATTATATTAATAATGATAATATTATTTAATATTTCTATTTCCAGTGTTACATCCAGTCTCCCACTGATAAATTCATACTTACATATTTCAACTTTCTAATTGCCCAA
>WEIV01011488.1:32286-49985 GCA_013390005.1 Calyptomena viridis | reverse complement strand
TGTCTGAATGCATTAGCTGCATGAAGTTGTTTTTTTCTACCTCCATGACAATAGAACAAGATGAAATGACCTCAAGTTTCACAGGGGAAAGTTTAGATTGGATATTAGGAATAATTTCTTCACTGAAAGGGTGGTCAAAAATTTGAACAGGCTGCCCAGGAACTGGTTGAGTCACCATCCCTGGAGGTATTTCAAAGCTGTGTAGACATGATATATAGAGACATGGCTTAGTGATGGATTTGGTAGTGTTAGGTTAATGATTGGACTCAATGATTTTAAGGGTCTTTTTCAACCTTGGTGATTCTAGGATTCTATGTTATATTTTTAACATCACTAGTAATTGTGTAACATACTGGCAAGAAAGCACATGTATTACAAAGTTATCCAGAAACTTCGCAGATGAGGTTATTCAAATCTGCAAGAGCATAAAAGCAACCTAAGAGGACAAAATATTCAGAGTCAATTTATAACTGTTTCAGTCGCAACACTTATACACTGTGGGTCAAATTCTTGAAACAGAGGTATATTTCAAATNATTTTACAGGAAATAAACAACTTAGATGAAGTAAGTCGACCATGCTTTTCCACTTCCTTCCACTTTCCATTCTCCTCTGCCAAGAAATGAATATTATTAAAGTAACTTCATATGTGTGAACAGGTGTAAGACTATTTTTCTTGACACTTTGTGCTCTTGAAATTAGGACTCGAATGAGAGGGTGATATCACATTAGCAGATGATAATATTGCTATTTTCCATTCCTGACAAAATTTGGTAATTATAAAGCAGTTGTGGATCCTCTCATCATTTTCCTTTTCTGCTTTTTAGATTTTTCACTTAATACTTAGCAAATACCTAGTCACTCTCATCAAATTCTGTCATAGTAGATATTCCACTCTAGTTTCCTATTAAGTGGAATTGCTGTGGCTGACAATGTTTCATTAGTAAAATGCACTAGTTAAGTAAGTTTAGTTATGAATTGGTGGTGTCTTCTATATAATTTTCCAGATGCTGATTTATTATTTTATTTTAGTCCATTGGACTCAAAATAATTTAAGCTACTGCTTATGTCTAACTTATTTTACTTGATAATAGCCACATACTTCTGGTAATTCTTAGAAGGTCAGGTATGCAATATGAAGCACAGAAATTGATGCATCATATAAAGGTCACCTCATTAGTAAATGTTCTCATAAGCATAGAAAAAAATCATTACTTTGTTTTGGAAAGATTGCTTCAGAAAATTATGATAGTGGGCTAGAATTATAAATTTGTTCCAGTTAACTCTGATTCCAGAGGAAATTTTGTGGGCATTTTATGTACACTGACAAAAAAACAAAAAAAACTTGTTTCAAGTATAAGGAATATATAACTGCTGGTATACTGGATTAACACTTCTGTTAATGTTTAACAATTGCTATTCCATCTTATCTTTGAATACAAATCATCCAGAGGTAAATCTAGAAACCTGGTGCTTCAGATCAACATTGTAATAAATTCTTAGCCTTGTTTATTAAGCAAAAGAAGATACATACACATGAAGGTTCTATAATTACGAGGTAGATGAATGCAATTTCTCAGCCCATTGAAAATTAATATTACATTTAATGAATATTACACTGCATGCAACAGTGTGTGTAATAACGTTATTAAATGCTGTTGAGTTCATAATTAATAGTTATGAAAAGAATTCTATTTTTTATATTGAAGTTTATATTAAGTAGTCATAGCAATATACCTTCAGGTTCTGCCATCTTGGTAACCAAATGTCATATGATCAGTGAAACAAAATGAGTACTGACTCGCTTTGTATAACTGCTATTACTGATCTTATTTATAGGATTCCAAATAATAATTTCAGGGATTTTTGGGGGTGGGGTAGGGAGGCCAAGACTCCTTAAATGTTATAGTACATACAATTTTTTTGTTGCAGAACTGAAGCATAAGTACCAAAATGATGAAGCTTAGAAGTGATTAAAGAGGACAAATGACAATCTAAAAATAAACACGGAAGACAATAACTTAGAAAACTTCAGAAGATCCAAATACCTATCTCATATCACCTTCAAACATTTCAGAAAGTTGTTTAGGTCTAAAAATCACATTCTTGTTGTCTAAGTTGACTGGGGATGAAATATTAGTGGATCATTATCACTAGAAATGATGGAGAATGCTTGTAATGAAAAATAACAAACATTTGAATTGTCTTGTGTCAAATAAGAGCATCACTTAGGGAGACTCCAAGGAAACCAAACACACACTAGAAGATTGTATATCTTTAAAAAATATGAGTTTCTTAAAAATTATTTTGAATAGCTGTTGTCATTTTAAGTGCAAGTTTCTACATTAGCAAGTAGTGTGATATAGAAGGATAAGATCTGTAGAACAAAACAGTTGATGCTAAAGGATCAACAGCTGTTTTAAGAATTTACAATGTTTTTCCTGAATACCTAGTATTGTCTATTACTCTGTGTTCTTTAGCTAAATACCAGTTCTATAATATAAACCAAAGCACAGTACATAGGGACAAGAGTCAGAAACCCACTACTAATCCAATCAAGGAATAAAACAACAGGAAGCTTAATTCACAACACTATGCCATTAACACAAATTGCTATAATTTCTGTAACAAAGGGAAAAAACCCAGATTTGGCCATTTTAAAAACTGTGTTACTAATGCATACTTGGAATATTCTAAAATGCTAGTGATGCCTTGGTTTTATTTTTACATATTTCTGGGATTTTGGGTTAGCTATATGGTTTCACACACAAGCTTTCTTGTTAGGCCTTTTCCCATGATTTGTGAAACTATGTTTAACATTCCTTCTGAGATAGACAGAGTAGCATGACAAAATAGAGGGCCCAGAGAACCAGTAGAAGGTTCCTAGGGATTGGCAGAGGTGAGGCAGAATGCTAGTTGGATGGGACGAAGAGTGTAAGAATTTATGAATGTTATAAATGTGAGGTAATAAGCGTCATTTGCACATGTATTCAGATCTGGAAATTTCCATTAAATTTCCATTAAAAAATTTCTACCTTCTTTTACCTCTTTTAGCATTGTTTTGTAAGTTTTTGCCTCTGTTTTTAGGCTTCACTAGGAGCACTGCATGATTTTTATGTTTGTGCAAGTTTTTATCAGAAATAATATTTCCTTAACTGTGAATTAGATCTGACCACAGACTTAAGAGAGGAGAATACATACACCTCCATAGTGAAGTCTCTTGTAAGACAGCACTAAAACACTGAGCCATGTAGCATTAAAAACAAACCAGGTTTGGCAAGCATCTCCCAAGTCTATGTAGACACAGTTATCAAGTGTCCAAAGATATGTTAATGGGAATGATTTCTTATGGGACAGTTGGAATCAACAAAACACAAATAAACAGCCATTCAAGTAGATCTAGTTTACAAATTAGAAATGACACCAAATATACAAGGTATGAATGGATTGTGACCTCCTCAATCTGTAGTATTCAATGATGGTTCAGTGTGCCCAGCTTGATTATGTACTTTATACAATGAATGATAACAGGACAAAAAGAACGAGTAACAAGTAACAATGGTTACTTGATAGTGTACATGAATCCTCCTGCTTCAAGCTAAATGTAGAATTCTGAGGAAAGCTAACTACTCAATTTTACAGAGACAGAGCCTCTATTATCTCACATGGAATTTATGACTCATAAAATGAGTAATACTACATCTAATCTTTCTGAATGTAAAGTTGACCTTGAAATAGGACTTGGATTCAGCAATACTTTATCTTGCAAGTGTAAAAGTCAGTGGGAGCTCATGTTCGGAAAAATTGGAATGCATCCAAAAAAATAACACTTCTGCAAGAAGCTGTCACAGAAGCAGTGTTTTCACAAAGGAAAGCTGGAAATATTTAGATGTATACAAAGGAATATGGTTCATAGAATCACAGAATATGCTGAGTTGCAAGGGACCTACAAGGATCATCGAGTCCAATCATTAGCTCTGCACAAAACCACCTGCGAGAGTCACACCATGTGCCTGAGAGTCTTTGACCTTTGCAAATGTTAGACATTTTTGTAATACACAGAAAATTCTGTAATCAAAATATCAGTATCTATATTTCAGATAAACTACTATGAGCAACAAAATATTTTGTCAAATTGGTTTTAAAAATCAAAGTCTGTTTATGACTACAATTGTGGCGTTGCATCATACAACGTTTTTCAAAATGTGACCTTGTCATGAACAAGTAGAAGGTGCCTACAAGTATTCACCAGAAAATAACATACACTGTATATTATTGTATGCACTTATCAGTCAATACTAGAATTTTTTATAATGTCTCATGTGAGCAAATGTTTTTACAAATTCATATTTATACATTTTTCAGAACAGCACAATAATATTGATATTATTTCTGTAAGGGTATAGACGAAAATAAAATTTTAGATATACAGAACTTCTGAAAATGTAGCAAATAAACTCTGTAGGGTAAATGATGGCTATCAGCCATTCATACGCCCTATGTAGTCAATGTAATCTGTGAAAAGCTTATCTAGATTGCCAAATCTTCTGTGATGTTCCCCGAGAAATAAAACATGTCTCCTCTGTACTTTACTCCATAATGCTACATCCTCTTGGTTTGCAGATATGTACAATAAATGTATTTTCATACTGGCTTATACTTTTATTGGACACTTTGTTTTAAGTCATTATTTCTGTGAGTTGATTTAAGTGTATCTGTCACACATTGATACTTGAAAACATTTTTGTGGACGACTTTACTCAGTCCTCAGTACAGCTATACTCCTGTGGAGGCCTCCATGTGTACAACTGCATAAGAAATAAGTACGTTCTAAAATTTGAACCAAAGTTCTGTTAGGCATTATTATTTCAAACATTCATTTGGATCTAAAAACCAAAGTAATGCACTAAATGATAAATGCATTAATTTATAAACACTCAGTGCTCCCATAGAAGATAAATTGTCACTCTCTCCACAATTATAATGGATTACATTTATTATGTATTTTCAGTATAAGAAATGTCCTTTCTTTTTGTCACACTGGGCCTTTGATGCCTATGACTTAGCCACAGCAATGCACAAGTTTGTTCTTTTTAGGCTTGCTCATTATAACTCCCCTGAAACTGCTGATCCCAGAAAAATTCCATTGATTCACTGTATTGTGGGAAAAAAGAGCACAAAGATATAAGACTAGAACACAATATATATATTTTTTCAGATGAGCAAATTGATGTCTGAATGTAATCAAATAGTTTTATACAGTGTTTTACCCTATTCAACAGTACTAGTGAGAACCAAATGAGGTTTACAAAATACATCCAGAAAGACTATACCATAGCTGTGATATTCCTCCACAGCTTTTAACAACATGCTGTAAAAACATCATAAACCTTGTCCTGTGGAAGTACACTATGGAAGTGAGAAAAATAACAATGCAATTGTCAATATGATAAGTCTAAGAATATTTTCTAAATTTTTTAATTATAAAAATTGTTTAAAACCAACTTGAAATACTCAATTAGGTGCTATGAAAAAGTGCAATTTTTATAAGGTAAGCATGAATATAAATGGCTGCAGTATAAATGAGAGAGGTTGAAACAGCTGTCTGACATAGTTTCTGAGATTTCAAGCTGTAATTTTAATAACTGGATCATAATACAGATGAACAGAAAAATCATAGCTAGGTAACAGCAAATTACATAGGCAGATATCAGTCTCCTGATATCTGATACTCCAATACTCACCTAAAATATTAACATTAAGAAATATTATTGCTTTTCTCCCTAACATCCCTAGAAATTTTTAAGTTAAAATATTTGGCCTCTAAAAAACTCCCTGCAGTACATTAGTCCTCTTTACTTGATGTGACATACTATTTTTGTAATACCCCACAGTTGGTCACAAAGATAACAGTCAGAGCATCAATGTTTAAATATTTACCTTCTGCTTATAATCAGTAGGTATAAGGATTGAACAATGTACTGCACTTCAAACTAAAAAATTAACCTCTTAATGCTGTTATTATTTAATGACTTTGTCAGTCTACTTGGGATGTCCTTAGAGTTTGAAAAAAGCTAGAACAAACAGTCCCTTCTGGAAGTGCTAGTAACAAATATTCTCCCACTCTTGCTACAGCAAAACACATCAGAGCAAGGACTGTGTGACAAGCTATGCCAGTTTTATACAAAGGGAATGCCCCCCATATCTCTTCCATTCACTTTCTTGCATCCTTTCTACTGGCAGAATACAACAACTTGGAATGAAACAGGGATCAAGATAGAGTCTAGTCTTTTAAAATATCATTTGTTACAAAATATACAAACCATATTCAGCCTAAGTGCAACACTTTTTGATGCAAATATCCATAAACTACCCATTTACTTTTATGCCTTCCTATTGAAATTAAACAACAATAAGAACCTAAATGTAGATTTAAATACAGGAAAGATTTAGAGTGTTTTCCTTTGAGAGATAAGACCAAAACATAGAGACATTTTTTTTCTTCGTACTCCTTATTCATTCTAGTTGGCACTCTGAACATTTAAATCTGCAGGAAAAGGAAAGCTAATTAATACTGGGAGAGGGGGAAGGGAGAAGAAAACCCAAACAAACGTAAACCAAACACCAAATAGAACCCAACCACACCACCTACAGAAAAAAATTTTTAAAGAAATGAAACAAAGAAAGAAAACAAACCCAGGAGACAAACATCAGATAGAAAAGCACACCATAATAGCCTAAAAAGCTTCCAATATTGCTTCAATTGTTCTTAAGATGCAGTGTTTTTCTCATTGTACTGAGGTTTAATATTACACCTCACTGTAATAGGTCTACTCTCTTGGTATTCTTCTCACAAGATGATGCAAAGCGGGTGTTAAAAAACATATCCAGATGCACTCTCAGATCCAAGTTACTTTTCTGTTCTGAACAGAGCCCTGGCTTGGCTGAATCACAATCCATAACAGGAGAGAGGAGTATATGACAGTTGGCTGCTCCCTTTGTCATTGGGAAATATCCAATAGGCAGATATGACATCAGGAATCAACAGTTGATCAATAGCAAGACAATGGTAGAGCTACAGTTACAGATCCATATATTCAAGGAATAAATGTTTCTGACATGGATGGAAAATCTTGGTACAGAGAGACTTTTTATCTGTATGTCAGAACTTTTGTTCTTAATTAAGTAGCTGCTTCAGCATAAGTCTGCAGGATCCTGCTGTTTGAACTGGATCCCATTAACCTCAGAAAGGCCAAAAGTTTACAATAAGGTAGGGTTGGGATTTAGGGGTTTTTATTTTTTCTTTTGGCTTGGGGTTTTTGTTTGTTTTTTCCTATTGTAAACAAACCACAGATCTGGAGGAAAGTTTCTATCATATTGTCTAAAATCATTAAATGTAATGCATTACTGTTGATATGTACTCTAAAACTAAAACAGGATTAAGTGGGCATTCAAGAACTATTCATCTCTCATGGACAACAAGAAAAATATGTTGATATGGAACACCAACATTTATTGAGAGAAAAATATTATACTAAAAAAAAGTACCAATCCAATTGAACACTATCAGTTTTTCACCAGCTGCAAATCGGATACAGATGTGAGAGAAGTAATGTTATATTACATCCTGAGTCATAAGGATGTCTAGGAAAGCATAACTAATTTTTTTTAAAAGTCACCTACATTTTCATTCCACTAATTAAGCATTCCTTTTTTTTTTCCCTACAGGCATATATGTATTGTATAGGAAAAAACCCAACATTTGTATTGATTAGACATGTTATCTAAATCCTTAAGACAAAGATGACTGACATAGTATTGATTCTTAAATGTCACATTTCACTAAAAAACCTTTTTTATCATTCAAATACTTGGGTGTTTGAGAAAGCTGGAAAGAATAAACCTAGGTATAAGGAAGAAATTCTTTACTCAGAGACACTGACACAGGTTGCCAGAGAAGTTGTGGATGCACAGTGTTGAGGCAAGTTGGATGGAACTGAGCAGCTTGGTCTAGTGCATGGTGTCCCTGCCCATGACAGGGAGGCTGGAAATGGATTCTTTAAGGTCCCTTCCAGGTCAAGACATTCTATGATTCTAATGATGCAAAGGCCTCAAAGGAGCAGTTAAACACCAAATCGTCTGGTATTTATCAAGCAAGAAGTAAAATACAGTAATTACCAGAGCTAACATTCTAACTCAATACCTGACTCAGAAGGCTTCCATCATAAGCACTGAGCAGAAGGGTGAGAGTGGTAAAAATAAAGAGACTCTTGCAAATATAGACTGTATTTTTTTAGATTTTTAGAAACTCTACTGCTCACAAGAGCTTCCAGTAAACATATCATGTATAAAACACAGTAATTTTTATCCTCCATAATTCTGAAGAAGATGCCTCAAATTCACATTTGCCATCTCTGAATTCCAGTCTGCAAGACTGGAATTATGAGTTCAGGAATGTTGCCTTCAGTTCTCCACACTGGTGGAGAAAGTGTTGGGAAATAAATACATAGCTGGAGAACTATGTATCAGAAAAGCCCTAAGTTCTCTGGAGTCAAGTCAAGGAACACACAGATTAATCAGCATCATAAATTATTGCAGTGTTTCATGCAGTGATGGATCTAAATGACATGTAAATGATGAGAAGAAACTATTTGATATTTTCACTGTCATCAGGCAATACTCTCTAGAGATACCCACATCAGAATCAGAAATTTCCATTCAAGCTTCCCTTCCCAAACCTTCCCTTCCCAAACCTTCCCTTCCCAAACCTTCCCAAACCTTCCCAAATCTTCCCTTCCCAAATCTTCCCAAATCTTCCCTTCCCAAACCTTCCCAAACCTTCCCAAACCTTCCCAAACCTTCCCTTCTTTTGGCAACCACTTCAGGCAGGCACAAACTCTTTGGGAGGTACTGAGGAATACATAGACAATTCCCGTTCTCTTTGTTTTATCTGTAGATTTCAACAGAATTTCTATTCTCACTGTAGATCATTCAGTTTTAGGATCGTACTGATATATACATGAAAACAACCTACCACTCACCCAGTCTGAAAAGCACATTGACATCAGCATCTTTTAGATTATTCAATGGTTTGATTTACACAAGTACAGGTATGCCTGAAACCTTTGCAAGTATCTCCTCAAACACAGTCCACTACATATATATATATATGTATATGTATATATAATCTGCAGTAAGGAAACAAGATACAGACAGAGCCTTAGATATGTCAATAAACATCAGAAGAATTAATCTAGTTTATCTTACAATTTTGTCTTAACTGTATTTTTCCAGATTTTTAGCCATTTTTCTCCCCACGGTCAGCAGAGGGCATTATTCACTTGGTGTGGAAGCAAGAAAGTCTATACTTGTGAATGAAACTATTTCAAGTTTTTTTTATTAGTCACTGATTTTTATTATTTTATTATTGCCATATTTAATAGTAAGCACCTATATAGTAGGTTTTATAAAAAAGTTTGAATATTGTTTTTCAATATGTACATATATATCAGGACTTACATACCCATTTTTACAGACAAGAGGCATTTATACTAGGCTAATTGTCTGAAATAACAATTCGTCAGTTTTGTTTGTAACAATTGTGTTACGAATCCTTCCTTACATAAGCTCACAATTTGAGGAATTGGCAGTTCCCCTATTTGACAGACACTTACCATAGCTATGTAAGATATGCTATATTAACAATGGGTTGCACAAGCATAAACAATAAAAAAATGAAAATAATCCTTCTGCAGTTAAAGCCAGAAAAGAAATGCAGCTTTCTCCCACAGTCTGAATACATTTGCTTGGTAAACCATTTTCAGTTCCTCACAATAGTCATGTTCACTGCACAGAAGCAAAGCCTGCTGTCTGCACCAAGGTAAGACACAAGTGTTCTCACGGACTGTCTCACTGGGTTCTTTCTGCCTTTGTTCCATGTTTGCATTGCATTAAGTGCCTTTAGTTATTCAACAAGCACCATCATCTGCTTTTCAATCCCAAGCAATCCCAAACCTAAATTGCTATTTTATGTGCAGTACCCAGTTTCACAGCTTTAATGAATGGTTACTTTCAAACAGGCTACGTTGCTCTGTTGAAATTTTAAACTGTCTTGTGAGATGTTGGCTAATAGTGAGGGCCTAGCTTATTAGAAATTATATCTATGTACATCTTCCTCAGCTGAGATGCAAGGCAAAGTGGAAATTTAAAAACATCCTCTCTTTAGTAAAGTCCATTTCCAGAAAAAACAGAAAGCCAGTTATTCAACCACTGTCTTTAAAAGATATTTAGTAAATACCCTGTTGTTCCTCAGATATGCTGACCAATAAATATATCAAGGGAATGAAAGGTGATGTTTTCAGGACTTAACATATAAGTGAAGACTCCAAACAAAAATATATGGATTTATGTGAAACTAGATCAACAGAATGCAACAATATTCTCTGAGATATATGTACGGGTTTTTTCTCATCTTAAGTTAGACACCTTTAAACAATTTACTATTTAAAATTACAGTTTCCTTTTTTTTTTCTTTTATTAAACAATGAGGAAAAGATCCTTTAGTTTGTTTGTTTGTTTTCTTCAGAATATAAAGTCTGTTTCTCTGCAACACATTCTATCAGGAAGAAGGCAACTGAAGCAAATCCCATGAGTACACAGAAGATCAGCAGGTGCAGCTTAGGAGACTGGGCCTTAAGCAGTTTTTACAAGAGTGTAATTGCACGATAGCTATAATTTCTGATTGAAGCTATGTGCAGAAGCTTTGCATCAGGCAGCTACAGTGAGCCCATGGGTGCCCCACCTGACTCCCTGCACATCCCACTCTCACACAGCCAGACCGGGTTTCTTTACCAGCTTGACCCCGGGATTCCCATAGCAGAGTCTCAGATGTCTAGTTCCATAAAGACATTTATTCATGTTACAGTAACACAGAAACAGCCCAAGACACTGCCTCTGAGGAGGAGCCCCCAGCAAAGGGCCCCCCTGTGCTTTTATACTCTCACAGTCTACCTGCATTCAAGTTCGCTCTTCCTCCTGAGTACTCTGCTGCTGCTGTGTCTCATAGCATCCTTCCACCTGAATGGTGCCACTGGTCTTCCCACCTTTTGTTATCCAAAAGGCTAGTCCTCACCCAGAGTTCAATCTGCATGTCAATCTGCAGCTTGCAAACTGGGCTACCTGCACCAACTGAGCCACCTGCATCAGACGTATTGCTCAACACTGGACTCCATCCTAATTTTTTCTTTTTTTTTTTTGTTTAAATTCTTGGCTGAATATCCCATAAACACTTTAGCAGAAGTGGTGACACATAAACAAGTTAATTTTACTGTCAAGTTTTCAGTATTTCTGCTCTGCAGCGCTGTTGACTTTTGGATTAAGCTTTTTTCTTTGACCAAGCTGGTGTGTAAAACAGTGACTTTGGCTGCTGAAGGATATGTCAGTAGCTATAAATACGTTTACAAACAGATATATTAAATTCCTTTCACTGTCAGAAAACAAAGGAGAAGGTTAAATTATATTCATTGCTATCTTTCTGTGAAATAACAGTTAGAGAGTGCATGAGTTCCCAGGACTCATGTCCCCTCCATTTTACATTTGTCCTTCCAAGTAATACCTTTGCAAGGAGATTCCAGGACACTAAGCAATGTCAATAAGCAAAACTGTTCTCCAGATTTCAGGAGCGTAGGATCACAACAGATCTGCTTTTCAGGCAACTCCATGCTGACATTTTTTCTATAAACAGATATGCTCCACTGTTTGCAGAGCTGGATGATGTATTGCTTTATTACAAAAAAATGTGTCCCAGCTAGTACTTCTTTTAGAGCCTTGGTCTCTAAATCGGGTCATATTCTCAATAGCAGGTTAGTGCATGTGTATTTGGAGGTTGTCATCTAGGGAGAAAAAATCAGACCAGCAAAGAAATAACTGAAACCACATAAAGAAGAGCAACTAATATTAATGGCATGTTAAAAAACACTCAAAGAACACCAAGAATATAAGAACACCAGCTCTACACAGAATATTTAACATGACACAGTTTATTCAGAAACAGCAAACTACACATGCTAAAAGTTATGTGGTGTGCTCATACCACCAAATCTGTTATTTTCCTTTCCTAGCAGTACTTACATATCACTTTTGTTTAGAAAAATTCTTCAGAATAAACAGTGTCTTTTACATTCACAGTAATACAATAGATTCTTTTTTCAACAGCAACCACTAAATGTTCTTACAGGTCATATAATGTTTGGTTTTTTAAAAAAAGTAAAAACTACTTACTTTCGTATTTTCTTCCTACATGTGACTAAATAGGTTATAAAAAAAAAAATCAACTATTGGTTCAGCAAAATAAGATGGATGTTAATGTGTTTTAATTGACATGCTTAAGTGTTTTTTTATTGTTGATCTACTTTAAACTGATTATGTTAGAAAAAATTCTTTTGGGGTTTAACATTAATCTGTTCAGTAACCACAAACCAAGTATCCTCAGCTTCAGTGGAGGAATTTTTTTGCTGTCTTAACCACTAACTCAGCTCAAAAGTTAAAACCAAGCTCTGTATTCTTGTCAAATAAGTGTCATTGATAGAAAATTTGCCATTTAGCTGGGTGTTTTTCTGAAGAAATTAAGATGAAGAAAGTGGAGTAAAATCAAGATTGCTCTTTTACAGAGTGTTGAGACTACAGAAATAAAATTTCATTTCTGGCACCAAAATCACCAGATAGCTTTCAAAATCAAAGACATGGAGATTAAATTGAGCCAGAAAGTTCTGGTTTTAAAATGATTTGGTTTTTAATCTCATCAATTTCTAGTCCCTAAGCACATTGTCTGTACTGAGACCTAGTGATACAAAGTATTGATAAATTAACAAACTGAAATCCACCACTACGTTTTAAAACAGAAAATATTATTTATTGCAGAACAAAAATTGCCGTTAGCTGCTGTCTGCTAGAATGCAGCCAGCCTGTGAATCCTCAGCCAGTGTGAAAAGGAATACAAAAATATGCCCTAGTTGAACTGGAACAGTTACGCGTGAGTCTTAATACTCGTCACATCAGATAAGTTAGATAAGTTATACATTTTTAATAAAATTTTTCTTTTGAAGCATGTATTTTTTGAGCTTGTATCAGATAATGAATTGGAAAAATTATATATTTGTATACCATCACACTTACACTGAAAAGATGACCCAAGATACCGTATCAACACCTATTACAAAGAACATAAGTTACCAGAGGGGAAAAAAAGATAACACTATTTGATCTACCAAGTAGTTGGGGATTCAGTTCTCTCTTTTCCAGACTTCTCGGTCAGAGTAGCTCATATAAGTTTGATGAGGTATGCAACAAATCTGTTGTCTGTCAGTCAGTTAAGAAAATTATTGTGAGACAACATGCTATCTTTACTTTTGTGCTACAGCTTGTGTAACTATTTTGGGTTTCTTTCTGTTATTGCTGAGTTTTGCCTTTTGTACTATACCTAGATCAGCACTATTCCACACACATTTTCCAGTAACCCATGCACACACGCTGGTGGATTGAGCATTTTACAGATATACTCCTGTCTCAGACAACTGAAACTTTGAAAAGTAGCTCCATGTTAACTCTATTTTCAGACAAGGCTTAGGGGTATCTTTCCTCCAGGTTTCTTCCAAGCCCCACGTATGAAATAATTATGATCTCCAAAGCTGCTAATTGTGCTCTCTCCAAGGATTATGCTCTCTGGCAGAAAATAAGCAGCAGGATCAGACAAACAACTTCCTTTTTATGCAATGAACACTAATAATGAATAGCTATGAAGAAGGACTAGATGACTCAGAGGGTTTTAAATTAAAATTATGTTACTGAGAGGACTGACTTTGTTTCTGTAATGATCAAACTCATTAATACATCAAAACTCAAGAAAAATTGGAAAATATTTTGTCTTCTTCTTCATAGACAAATGTCCATATTTAAAAAATTAAGAAACATGCCCAGAACAAGTATAAAAATTGCCCTTTTTAACATCCTTGAAATGTTGACACGACCTATACATGATAAAAATAGTCCCTTTAGGTTAGGGCAGGTCTAAAGTATTTTGAAGAAATTCATCTTCCTTTACTTAAGCCATTCTTATTTTCAGAAAAAAAAAGTATTTCAGTATCAGCAAGAGAAAAAAACAAAACAAAATTTTCCAGTGCACAAAAAGAATTGGGTGGGGATTTTTTCAAAAGATCACATAAAGATTATGATTAAAAATTGCTACTTTCTCTTTTAGAAGTAAATACTGCTTTTCTAAAAAAAAGTTTTTCCAAAAACTTCTCGAGAATTTATAAAAACAAGAGAAATTAAAAAACATGAGACAAAATCTCTTAGACATATAATTTAACAGCAGGCTTTCAACAATGCTGTGAAAGTTGTTATGTCCCGTATTATTTAGTCCATTTCATATATATTCTGAAAACAGATCATCTCAGCTACACAAAGTGTGGATGAAAGTATCTGAAGAAACCAAATCAGTTATTCAGCTGAGTTCTAAATATACATAAGATAGACATGGAATGTCAATGGAAGAGAAAATTCACGAAAAGTAGAGCTAAAGTTTGTTGAAATTTTATGGAAATAGAATCAGCTGTGAAAAGTTTGAAACATTTTTCCAAATGTTCTTTGTAATTATCCTTTTCATTTCTCCCTCTTTTTTTTTTTTAATGACTAACTCTTTAGTTCATATCTGATCACAGAAATTTTTGTCTTCTCACTTAAAATAATAACTGGAGGTATTAGTATCCCTGCTTCAACATTAGACCCAAGTTCCTGAGAACCCAGCTCTTCTGATTAAAAAAAAAGAGTCAGAACTGTCACAAACACCATGAAACTCTGACTTGACTCAAGAGTTAACTTTCTTTGCTGAAGTTTGTCTAAGAACACTGTGGAGATGACATCTGCTACAGCAGATACAGATGTCATGGGACAGACTATGCATTAAGTCATTGAGATTCTGTATGTGGATATGCTAAAGAAATACAGGGCATTCATATATACTTTTTATGCAATTAAACCAAATAGGCCTGTGGTGTTAAGAGAATATCAGCAGGCAAGATATTTTGTCAAATGATTCTATAATCCAGTCAGTTGTGCAGGTCATTTCCTATATTAAGACACACAAATACTTTGAGTTGCATAACAGTATTTATTACATTATATGTCTGTAGAAGGTGTTTGACACCACAAGGTTGTTCAACAAACTGTACCTGCCCTGAAGGTTAGCAATTTGCACACTGGTTCACTCAACTTCGTTATTCTAACATGCTAAACGAAAGGACTGTTATTGCAAAGAATTTTCAGAGTATAATTTGAACTGCCCAGTGAGCTTCTTGTGGGGAGAACTCAGAGCCCCACAGACGACAGGGGACCATCCAGGCAGAAATGAAGATGACCTGAGTCAAACTGTATTGAGTTGTCAATTAATACAGTTTTCCTGGTCAGTGCAGTTTTGTTTCTTTAGTTGCAGGTAACTTGCAAGAATCTCTAAGGGATATAGCTCCCAACTACCATCACCAATCAATAATATCAGAAATACTGTTAGCAAGGAAGCTTTTGAAAAAAAACAACACACAACTCAACTAAGCTTCAAGGACTTTAGGCTGTCATATATTAGTCTTAACACGAAGCACTGCTGAAGTCAGAGAGCTACCAGTGAAAGTTGCACTTTCTTACATTGCAGAAGAATGTGGCCTGTGAGATTAGCATTTGGCATACACCCAAACTTGGCTTAATCACTCCTTAATTTAGATGGCTTTTAACTTGGTTATCCCTTCACTGCATCTGCACTGGATAGAAATGAGGAGTGGGGGGTGGAGAATGCCTGACAAATCCATGCACATTCAGCAAGTCTATGAATATGCAATACAGCTTGCAATAATACCTAAGTAATTCTTCCATTATGAACTCAATCCAATTCTACTATTTGATTTCAGAAATGGATTTTGAACACAGAGCCTGTTTGACTAATCATATCCTCATTTTCCTATTCTTTTCTATTTAAATGCTGAGTGACATAGTTCTGTTTGGGAAAGCAGTGATTTCATTACACCAACAGAGGGAACTGCCATTCCAGCAAAGTGACAAGAGCCAAATTGGTCTGAAAAAAGTATTTCTTCCTAGACTGACGAGATCCACATGAGAAATTCAAGCAAAGTGTCACTCTCAAACAATGACGACAGGATTACAAAAATCTAATTAGCTGTTTCATTAGCTGAATCCTATCTGTGGAGACAGCAAACAATGGGTATTCGGAAGCTGTCCATCCATTTTTAATACAGGTGCTGTCGTGGAGATACTGGGTCTAATATATTCTCTGCATTGCCTCTGTTTGCAGAGTGACTTCAGGGAGGTATTTCAACTGGTTTGTGAGAAGTAGCAAAGATTTAAAGGTGCATTACATCTCTAGGATCTTATGTTGCCTACATTCTACTGAAACACTCTTCATTTGCTAGTTCTCTACATCACTTAATTGATTGCACTTCTTTTTCAGTCTGGTTGTACCAGAAAAGCTTCAGAACTAAATACACAAACTCAAATATCCTAATAAACAAGTCTAATTAAGATTCATTGAACTGTTGGAGGTAAATGAAGATAGCACCCACAAGAGATTTCATTTTTGAAAGATTAGGGTAGAGTAGGCACCTCTTCCTTCTCTTATTAATTTCATTAATTTAATTTCCATCATAAACTCCATTAACTCTGTTATCAAAATATTACTGATGGAAGTAAGTCTGAATTTTCAGGCTGAAATAGCAGGGATATTTCACGTGAACATAAATATGCACATATACAGGCCACTCCATACTTTGAACTGCAGCTATGTATCTCCCTTATTCAAGGCTTCAAGGTACTCCAGAACTTGTTTCATCTAGTGCAATTTGTGGTTGTGGTAGCTTTTCAAATTAACAACATAGGCTCAAATATTTCAGGCCAATATCTATTACTCTGTCAGTCAGTGTTATTTGCTGTTCAAAGCACTTAATGGTGCCAATACCACCAGCAAAAGATAGTCCTGATATTCCAGCTTAAGACACTTGATGTGCTTACACCACAAGCAGACTAATTCACAAAACTAAACTGCTAGAAAAGCAGGAAACAAAACCCAACCATCTTTACATCTACAAGATAGAAAAAAACCAAGGAAATATGTTTCTACAATCTTTGTAGTATGCACTTTTTTACTTGAGTAAACTCTTAAAAGTATATTATAACAGCATAAGATGAAGTATTTTCTCAGATGAATAACATTGTTTCCCCATCAGTGAAGACCATCATCACTATCAACTTGCCCCTTGTCTTTGTACTAACCCAGAGAGACAATGACCAATGTTGGTTTTATTTTCGGCTTTTGTTTTTTTTATTCCTGAGAGAAACTCGGATATAGCAAAGTGATGACATTAGCCAAGGTTCAGGGGTATGGGTGCTACTAAGGCATTTCAAATAGATTCCAGCAGATCCCAGCTACTGATCTAACAGGAGTAATTGTGAACTAAAGCTAAATGCCTAACGTTGCAGTATTAACATTTCGACAAAAAACAGCAACACAGAAAACTTTGAATAGCATTAATTTTTGTTTCTTTCTCTCATAAAATCCTATGAACTACTTGAAAATAAAGATTTACAGGTAAGAGACATTATAGTGTACAGTCCCACAGTAAAGGCAAGACTTTACAAGTGATG
>WEIV01011488.1:741-30775 GCA_013390005.1 Calyptomena viridis | reverse complement strand
CTATGAACTACTTGAAAATAGAGATTTACAGTTAAGAGACATTATAGTGTACAGTCCCACAGTAAAGGCAAGACTTTACAAGTGATGCGGCTGTCTACATTTCTGTTATTTCACTGTTATTTTCTTAAAAGTATAGAGTAACTTGATATTCAAAAATAAATTTATTCTTTCTTAAAGAAATGATATACACTAAACCAATAGCTAAATGAAGAAAATGTGTACCATTTACATGAGGTGAAAACAGAAACTTGACATCAAAAAGAAAATTCATATTTTTCTTATCAAATTCTGAGGAATTTGAGGTGAAACCAAAACTGATGCTGGGAAAGGGAAGGAGGGCATTTAGACAATATCTTAGCAAAGGCTAAGTGGATCCGGTTATGAAGAAAATGCAACAAAAATACTCCAAAAATTTGAATTTATTCTCTGTCATCAAATGCAGGTAGTATCTCAGGAAAGAAGTTTAACCCTTAAAAAAACTCAAGTGTGGTACTAGGTCAGTGTCATAGGTATAGGAGAGAAATTAATCTGCCTTAAAAGAAAGACATTATGGTGCATCTGTTCTATGTGTACAAACCTATAGAAAACTTCAGAAATATACAAAAAACTTTCCTTCTGCACCATGATCCCAACCATTCTGTGAAGTTTAAAGACAATTACTGTCTCCTAATAAAGAAGATTAAAATAAACAAGCCAGAAAAAATCAGAATCAGGTTTAAGTGAAGCTAGTTTTGGCTTAGGCTTAATTTCCTAGCAGACCTCCTTCTATCCCAGTCCAAAAAGAACCAAGAACCTAAGAAAACAGGTCCAATACAAGTCCTCATAGGAGTTCCCACCATGCTTCAGTTTAAAGAGACAGTCACTCCTGCCTCACCAACTAGTACAAATTAGATGATCTAGTAATAACTGGTGAAAGACAAAAATATCTGAAGGAGGTGAGTGGTACAGTATGTATGTGTTTGTGGAATGGCAACCACCCTTTTTAGGAATAACAGAGAAGTCTAAAGGAAAAGCCTATGCAATTAGGTGGAACAGGCTATTCAGATTCATACCGATTTCTGGTCTGAAAAAGAGCCTTAACTAACAAATTTTAGAGAAGGAAATTACATTTTAAGTAGTGCTGTTACTGCAGAAGTTAAAACTGACAATGAAGTGGAAGACAGGTGTGACCATGGATTTGTAAAAATATTGACAGTATCCAGGAAGTCTTGGAGAGAGCAAATTAAAAAGTAATTATAGTTTTGTAGTACATTTCATGGACACAAAAATGTCTCACCTGACTGTTCTGATGAATTGCCACTGTGGCGTTTATGTTGTCTTTGAACAACATTTCTACCATCTTTCCTCTGTAAAAATTTAGCAATTATTTAGAAAATAGTTCCCAAAAGTCACACAAATTTTCAGCCATTTTCCTTGCCATTCCTGGTGCTTCTTACACAAGGCAGTAACTCATTTTTACTTTGTCTTTAGACTGTAATTTTGGATTGTGAAATCTGTATTTCTACTAGAAAATGTAATTTACAACAAACAGTTTTAGACAATAAGTATACTGCCATCAGAGATCTTTTACTGTCTTTGCTTTGAAGTAGATCTATTTATTTTTATTTTCCACATAACTGGGAGCTCTAAGTTTTGACTACAAGACTCAAGTATATTGTCTTAAGAGCTCTCAGCATCTAGTACTTGTAATTAACATAGAGACATAAAAATATAACCAAATTATTTCATTGTCTTTAATGCAATTCCTTCAAAATGTCTTTTAAAATGAGAATTTAGCTGTTAATTCTATACATACTGAGACAGAACAGAATCTAGGTCATTATCTCCTCTGACTCTACAGTGCAAACAGAAGCAAAAACTCTGTTCTGGAAAGGAAAACAATCAGATAAACCTTGCAGACAGACCTGCTATTGAAAATACATGAAATCTGAGTCTGCTTCATCCTTAAAAACTGTACTGTGAAACTTCACCATGCCTAAATCTTAAGCAGAGTGCTTAGCAGAAATCAGTTCAAGGCATATATAAATATAGATTCATTGGTGACTTATGTGCCCTGGAGTGAAATGGCACGCTCAGTCTTTAGTTTTTTGGTTCTCAGAACCAACTACAAAGTCTCTCTTATAAAGATAAAGTCTCTCTCTATAGATTTGGGAAGAGTGGTAGCTTAGAAGGAAAATACAGAACACATTAACAATGGGCTGCCTGGGAGCGGGACGTATTGCAAGATGCATAGAGCCAAGAAGAAAACAAGCAAAGGGTGTGTGTTTAGGGCACTGATGTGGCATACTTAGTTTTGGTTGTTGGCTACAAAGTCATTCATCTTTTTTTTCACAATGGTGATTGCCACAAGTGCAAAGTGGTAAAGGGAAACTGAGGAGATTTGGACTCTTGAAACGAGTTTAGTGGCACTTGTGGAGAACTTACCTTGAACTATGGAGAATCATCTCTGTTAATCAGTAGGGTTTATTAACAATACGGCAGTGCCTTAGAAATAATCTGGGAAAACTGGAGCTGAATAATACAGCCTTTTCACCTGGGATCTCTTTACATCTTGATCCAGGAAATATCCTTAGTACCTTTCGTTATGAAAGTCTCTTCTCTTTCAAAGACAAGTCTCAATAACCAACAAGAAACCACACCTAACTATATAATTCACTAAGATTTGAGTAGACATGACAAAAGAATATTGTCTCTTATTGTGTAACTCTTGAATATTTCCATCCCAGTATTGAATGGAAATTGCATGGAAAGCAGAATATTGATCTACCATGGGAAGGGGAAAAAAAATCACTCCTTCAAATTCTGTCATCAAAACAAGCTGGGAAGTGCCAAAGCACTTATAAAAACAATCACAATTAGTTTAATTTCAGCTAGTCAGAAGCACATGCAAATGATTCAGCTCATAATACGGTTCCCTTTCTGCCTGTAATAGTATTTTTCTGGTCCTATACCCATCTAAAGTTAAGAAATTCACCCAGTGGAAGAAAATGAAGCCACAGTTGTGATTTCAGCTTCTCATCTGCTGTCGTGTTAAATGTGGATATGAGGTCAGGAAATATTCTCTGCTTTTTTAAAAGGAAAACTAACAAAAAGTCCCAAAAGAATCCAAATCGTTATTAAGAGAAGTAGAACCATCAGTCAGGGTATTTGAAATGAAGGTTGCAATGGAGTTAGTAGTCCCCACAAATGTTTCAATTCATAATCAAATTAGCAGCTCGAGGTTTAGGGAATGAATTCAAATAGGTCGTCCATGCAGTCTTCATAATTTTTCACTGCTTTCTTTTATTTAGGAGATAATAATTAATTGTGATTTGAAATTGTATGTAATACAGCACTGCTTAGAAATAGTTCATGATTCTTAACAGGGATANCAAAAATAGAGTTGAAACGAGTTTAGTGGCACTTGTGGAGAACTTACCTTGAACTATGGAGAATCATCTCTGTTAATCAGTAGGGTTTATTAACAATACGGCAGTGCCTTAGAAATAATCTGGGAAAACTGGAGCTGAATAATACAGCCTTTTCACCTGGGATCTCTTTACATCTTGATCCAGGAAATATCCTTAGTACCTTTCGTTATGAAAGTCTCTTCTCTTTCAAAGACAAGTCTCAATAACCAACAAGAAACCACACCTAACTATATAATTCACTAAGATTTGAGTAGACATGACAAAAGAATATTGTCTCTTATTGTGTAACTCTTGAATATTTCCATCCCAGTATTTTACCCATTTGGTAGTCAGTTTAAAGAAGAGTAAGGGAAAAAGTTTCAAAATTGAATGGAAAGCAGAATATTGATCTACCATGGGAAGGGGAAAAAAAATCACTCCTTCAAATTCTGTCATCAAAACAAGCTGGGAAGTGCCAAAGCACTTATAAAAACAATCACAATTAGTTTAATTTCAGCTAGTCAGAAGCACATGCAAATGATTCAGCTCATAATACGGTTCCCTTTCTGCCTGTAATAGTATTTTTCTGGTCCTATACCCATCTAAAGTTAAGAAATTCACCCAGTGGAAGAAAATGAAGCCACAGTTGTGATTTCAGCTTCTCATCTGCTGTCGTGTTAAATGTGGATATGAGGTCAGGAAATATTCTCTGCTTTTTTAAAAGGAAAACTAACAAAAAGTCCCAAAAGAATCCAAATCGTTATTAAGAGAAGTAGAACCATCAGTCAGGGTATTTGAAATGAAGGTTGCAATGGAGTTAGTAGTCCCCACAAATGTTTCAATTCATAATCAAATTAGCAGCTCGAGGTTTAGGGAATGAATTCAAATAGGTCGTCCATGCAGTCTTCATAATTTTTCACTGCTTTCTTTTATTTAGGAGATAATAATTAATTGTGATTTGAAATTGTATGTAATACAGCACTGCTTAGAAATAGTTCATGATTCTTAACAGGGATAATTAGATACTCTGATATTTTCTGAAACCACACTACTATAACCTCTATTAAACTTTGGGGAAAAAAAAAGGAAAAATAAAGAAGAGAAAGATAAATTTGTCTGGTTTATTGGAAATCAGAATGAAACTCTCTTTAAAGAGATACATTCTATTTTTATTGCCTTAGCTGTCTGGGGAAATCTCATTCCATGCTTCTTCTACTTTTCACCAAAATAAGATTTGCTAAAGAAACAGCTTTCAATGGCAGTTTTAGTGACAAAAATGTAATGTGAAAAATTAAATCTCTGGGAACTGAAGGAAACTGACAGGGCCCTCAAGTAACATGGAATGGAAATGTAAGATTAGTAGCAGGACATCTGAATCACTTCTTACACCACAGCTCAACTGAACAATTAAAACGACTCCAAAACTCTCTTGAGTGCATTGCTATCACTGTTCTTCAGATGCTGGAGTTCATTGATGCAGAGGAGGGAAGGAGGAAGGACCTGCTGGCAGCAGATCTGCATGGCTGCCAGCTGTTACTCTCTGAAATCAATGGTTGGCCATGAGCACAACAGCAGCAGATCTGTAGGTTGCCTGATATTTTATTGAATATAAAAAAAGAAGAAAGTAGAAAGGAACACAAGAAACTATATTTATATATAAATACATGATTTAAAATCAATCCTACACTATACAATTTCTCTAGGTTAATTAGAACTCAAAAAAACAATAGCTCATATCCTCTGTTAAAATTTTGATTTCTTCATAGACAGATTTGTATGAAAAGATCTTTTTCTTCTAATTTGTATGATAACATCATGCTCTTTGAAAACTTTACTGAGGCTCTCATATCTTTTCCTTTTTTCTTAAAAAAAAGCTCCCAGTTACTGAGTGATAAGAAGGATCACACTGAGAAAGAGAGGCTGCTATTAAGATTTTTGGAATGAAAAATAGCAGGCCTTGAAAGTGATCTTTTTAATTCATGCTGCTAAATTGAGGATTAGCCTTCATTCTTTTTCTATTTCTAATTCTTTCTTTCAGCTGCCATATATTCTAAAGAATATAAAACCAAAGTTAGAGCCGGTCTTTTTAATAATAAAAAGAAATACTCTTTTACTAAGTTCTTCTATCCTTAGATAAAGAATGACTCCAGTATCTCTCTCCGTAAGAGAACAAGGCAGATTGACAGAAAGGTGTGCAATGCATATATTTTTGTTATAAAAATAGAGAAGTCTTAAAATATAAATGCTTAAAAGCAACATGAAACTAACATATCTACAGGATGCATTGCTTTGTTTCACTCCAGAAAAGAGCTCTTACACTTCTCCACCATAAGCAGCCTGTGGATTTTGTTTCCTATTACACAAGCATGGCACTGTCCTACTTTAACTTTGCCAGATATACTTTTTTGTTATTGTAAATGCATTCTAATAGAAATTCTGAATCTCCTTCATTAATTACGCTTTCCTCTTCATATATTTCCTCTAATAGATTCAGAAAATTCATAATTTACAATTTTTACCTTATATTGTTTAAGTTCTCCTCCCAATATTTACAATTGTAATTAGCTAATCATGATTATGGTTTTGGAAACTCTCCTTTTCTCTTTCTTATAATTGATTAGTAAAAATCCAGGGAAGAAGCCCCTTAATCTGATAGAGAAAATCATAATAAGATCCAGTGATTGAAAGGTCAAGTTAGAAGTATTTAAATTCAAAATAAAGAAATATTCTAATTGACAATAACAGCTTCTTGACATTGTGAAGAATCAAAAAGTATGAGAGCTTAATAAGTGAAGGTTATCTGATCATGATTTAAAGTAATTTATCAGAGACATGATGTATTTCTAAAAGATAGCCTCTAGTTTGGTCCTCAGTAGTTTGGCCCACAGCTGTTGAACTTTGACCTCTCCGTAAATTAATCTGCAAAGGCTAATGTCCTTTCTTCAAGAATTGCTAAGTAAATACTAAGACTTTCATAATCATAATATTATCAAATATGCACTTTTCAATTAGCCAAGCTGTGGGTCAAAAGCGTTAGAGATTCAGAAACGTGAATTGACTGCACAGTAGAGTCAGATAGAATATGACAAGTTTTAATAGCTCAGCTGTATTTTATGGCTGAACAACTATGATTTTCCTAAGGTATGAGGAACAATAAGTAAGTGAATCCTATTATAGCTGTGCTGACTTCCTACTTGACCAGCTTGGGTATCTATGTATCATGTTGCTAGGACTTCTGCAAAACTGAGGCAAATATATGTCACCATCTGAACCTACGGTCTACTAATGTCAATGTGGATCCAAGCTCTAGTTCGGATATAGCACTGCAAGAGCTGCAAGTTCTTGACTCAGACTTCCAGGAAATTTGCCAAATTGTAATAAAGAACTGTGAAAAATTGCATATATAGTTCCATACAAGATAAAGAAGTGTGTTGGGTTTGGCTGGGGCAGACTTAATTTTCTTCACAGTGAAGTTTCTTCAAAGCATGGGGCTATGTTGGCTATGTTTTGGATTTCTGCTGAAAACTGTTGATAATGCAGGGATGTTTTGTTGTTGAGCAGTGCTTACACAGACTTAAAGCCTCTTCTGTTTTTCGTATTGTCATGTTGGCAAGTAGGCTGGGTGTGCATGGGAAGGTGTGAGGAGGCATATCTAGGACAGCTGATCCCAACTGACCAAAGGGATATATCATGCTCAGTATATAAAATAGAGGGAACAAGAAGGAAGTAGTGGATGTTTAGAGTTGTGGCATTTGTCTTCCCAAGTAACTGTTAAGTGTGATGGAGTCCTGCTTTCCTGGAGATGACTGAACACCTGCCCCTTAAGCAGTAAATTAATTCTTCATTTTGCTTGCTTGCACATCCAGCTTTTCCTTTACCTATTTAACTGTCTTTATCTCAACCCATGAGTTTTCTCAATTAGTCTTTGGATTCTCTACCCAATCTTGCTGGTAGGGGAGCGAGTGAGCAGCTACTACTTAGTTTCTGGCTGGGGTTAAACAAGATGGTAAAACCGAAGACAGGTAAACGTGACAAGAGGATTGTGAGCAGCTCAAGCATTCAGTAGGAAAAATGCTATCAGAAAAAGTTACCAAAGTGTAAATGGAAAATATAGAGATTAGGCAGAGAGCAGCTTAGCAATGTCAAGACTCAAGTTGATCCAAGGATCAGAGAAGGCTTACTCTTCCCCACCTGGCCAATGATCACTTGGCGAAAGCTTCATTAGGTGTACTACATAGGTGGTGAACATTTAGTCTCTAACAGCTTGCTTCTGTAGCTACATGATTTGTTGTATAAGCCAGTAGCTGTTTACTGTTTTTAAATTATGTATATCTTGCACATGGTGTTGCATATGCCCAAAAATAACCTGAAGAGGGATGGCTGCAATCTGTTTTTTTTTTAAGATCAGTCTGATGTCTTTTGCACATGAAATTTGGTACTGCAGGTTCAAAGAGAACTAAACGGTTCCATAGGTGTGTATGGAGACAATACAGTTGAACTAAACAAACACAGCCATCTGGTAACTAGGGCTGGAAAGCCCAGTATAGAAATGTATATATAGATCTTTTAAAGTAGGTTCAAAGTGCATTTTTCAAAGGTGGGCATAGTACTATAACCAAAGAGATCCCAGTTGAAATTCATCAATGATTTAAGACTAGTCCTACTTTCAAAACTTGCTCTTACAGGTCTTAAATTTAAGACAATGTCCTCTAAGGACAAGGCGTCAGTCTTTCCTCTGAGCCTCTGATTAAGTCAGTGAAGACAGATTTTGACATTATTTAGAGAGAATTCTTTGGTAATCTCCAATGGAAGATAAATGCAGAGAGATCAGTGAAAAAGTTTTTATGCAGTTTTTAAATTACATATTTATTATGTTTCTCAGAGATTGAAGTGGAGTGCTTGGAGCTGTTCCAGTGTGTTATGCAAATCTATTTTTAATGTATTTTATGTAATAGCAGAACAATAGGACTAAGAGATGGAAAAGACCTATTAGGTCATCCTATCTATTTCTCTGCCTAGGCAGGATTGTTTCTATAAATGTTAGTAGTCACAGATAAAGGAAATCAAAGTATATTCAAATAATTCCTTTTCTGAGTGCACCTGCTTCTGACCACGGTTCCTCTGCTTAAGGTCAGAAAATAGTTACCATTCAAAAAATTATTTTAAAATTTGCCATTCTTATCCAAATTTTAGGATTTAAAAACAAATCCCTTTTAAAAGCACAGCAGAAAATAAAACACAACTCCAATACACTGGTTTTTTATATCCTTCTCATACCACTGTCTTCCAGCTGATAACCTTTAATCACACAAGGTACATGGACAGATAGAACCTGCTGAACTAATCAAGCTTCTCTTTTTCTAGCATTATCACAAGTCTAAAGTATTGGGGAAGCAGTCTGTCAGAGCACTAGGCAAACTAATTTGGTTATAACTGCAGCTTAATGTAGTTTAGAGCAACTCTCTGGATGGTCTAAATTATATCAGAAGACAAACTGCAATTTGTAGATAACAGAAACCCAGCCTGGCTACATCCTTGTGGCCCTGCCCAGCCCTACTGGTGCTCTATCTCACCCTGGTTTCTGTACCTCATTCTCAGACTGGCACTCCAGCCTGGCCTCCTCATACCTGCCCTCAAAGAGGTGCCTAATATCCTGGGTGGCACTGCTCTTGGATGCCCTCCCAACCCTGCTTCCCCAGTGGGGATGGCAGGACAAATCCCAGACCCCAGGGAAACCTTGGTCTCTGCAGCACCCTGACAGTTCTGCGTTACTTGTCTTGAGAAGATGTAGACCTCTAATTTAATCCATATCAATTTTATGAATTGCATTATGCTGTATTACCAAGTTTATGCAGAATTTTACAGGAAATCACTTGTACTAAAAAATCCATGTGAAAAGAAAATAAGTGAAAGCTGAACTTAACAATTTTGCATTCTCAGTCAATGTAAATATGTGATACATGTGATCTCAGTCAATGTAAATGTGTGATAACAGATTAGGATCAATGATTTCCTCACTTATTTTTACTTTCATATTTGATTTATTCAGTTTTAAAAATCTTGGCCAAAGCTGATGGTTACCAATGATATTTATAACATTACTAAGAATGCACACATTTGAAAGGAGTAACCTCTTGACCCACTTCTATTTTAATTCTATTCAGTTTCATGGTTAGGTTTTCATGGCATAGAGCAATGTACTTTCCAGGCCTTCCCACAATATTGTATTTTGCAACAGAATAAGGAAAACCAGGATGCCACTGACATTTATCTACAAAAATGGCAAAGATGATTTACTTCATGCACTTAGTAGTTCAAGCTGGATAACATGTTATATAACACAAACTTGTTTAGACTATAAACAAATCCAGAAAGAATTATTTTTATTATATGAAAAATGAGTTTAAATGTTTACATGTTTGAGCCATAAACTTTTTATTATCTTAGATCATTCAGGTTATGAATTTAGACTAGAAAATGGCCACTTTAGGGATATCTTCTGCTATAAAGTGGGTAACTGGAAATTATGAGTGCTTCACTACCACTAACTCTTGCCACTCCAAACAATTTATGGTACTTAAATTCGAAGTGATCAGAAAAATTGTTATGGTGAAACTCATTGTAAGCAACAGAGTTTTCTTGGGTTTTTGGATTTTGCCTCTGTTTTCCCATTGTTCTTTTGTTCTTTTGAGCACAGAGAGGTGGTTGGCAGGGAGGACCCTTTGCCATTCTCTTGCTCTTTTGTTCCCAGAGACCATGTGACACAGTGAATTCCCCTGTTTTTGTGGGTAAGCTGTTTCCTATCTATTTTTGTGGTGCTGCTATTTTCCTTCCCTGGTGGCTACCATCTTCATGTGATAGAGAAATTTAATAGAGACTTAAATGTCAACCCACGTGGAAAAAGGCACCCCTTTTTGTTTTCACTGAAGGTTTATTTTTTAGTTGTTTCTGGAAAATACTTTTTTATGTTGTGTGTTTTTTTTTCTCATTTAAATATATACAGATTGGCATAGGCATAAATATATATATAGACACTCATTTTATATATATATAAAACAAAGACCTGTTACCTTCATTTCTGTATTCCTCGGCCTTGTGTTTTCAAATTTAAATTGCATAATTGCCTGTAAACCAAGAAACACAGAATAGATCATTCCTATACTACTAAACTCTTAGTCTTAGATGGCTATACATCCTATGCTTACTGCAGTAGTCTGCATAGTTTTGCCTTTTCCTACCAAAAAATCTTCAAACCTACCTTATTCTCCTTGACATTAATGCTAGAACTTTCCTCCTCTTCCTGAAGCTCTTTTTTCTCATATCAGCATTTAAGCAATCTCCTTCCATAGATACTACAACAGCTACTGAACTGTAATATACAATACTCTATTTACTTATTATTCATTAGGTCACCTTTCACTCATCCACCAAATACACACAAAAACCCTGCACAGAAATCTACATCATCAAGATGTATTTAAAAGTCTACAATAAGTACTGTAACAGTAATAGTAGAAAAGCATACGAAAAAGTGCATGCAGCAGAACCATTGAAAGCACCAGATATGGGCACAAAGGCTTTATGGGTCAAATTATGCATTTTTTTTTTTTCAGTAAATTATGAATTTTATGGTATAATTCACTATTGTATTGTTTGAGTAGCATTTAAAAAGAGAAGCTTATTTGAAAAAGGAACTTTTTCCTAAGGAATGGATTCCCTGAGATAGGCATAGCTAAAACGAACATGTGAAAAACAAAACTGATTGAAGTTGTCACCTATTCACTAACAGAGTGAATAATCTTTTCAAGTCAAAGTATATTTTTGGTTTTGTTTTATTTTGGTTTTTTTTGTTTGTTTTTATGAAAAAATAGAGATCCTTAACAACCAATGATGTTTTCAGCATCTCCCTATTATGCAGTTCTTCCTGAATTAAAATTATCTTACAACTGAGGGCTTTTTTTGAGTCTTACTATTGTTATCAGAGCTGAATACGATGAATGCTCTTCCACACTATTTGTCAGAAGTGCATAGTGCTGTTCTCGTTTTTCTCCTTCCAGCTTCAATACATTAAAATATTTCATATATCATTAAGAGTTGTTAATATTTCCACTTTCGTATACTTCTACATTCATTCAAATTTGACATGTATTTCACTGTAAAACCTGGAAGTGGTACTCTTCAATATTTCATTATTTTAATAGGTCTAATTCCTACAAAAAACTCTGACTTTTTATGGCCAAAAGAGTTCAGTGTCTAAAGATGTGCAAGAGGAATAGAAAAGACAGCAATTTTCAAAGAACATTTACACAATAACTTTAGGAAACCACTGGCATGTTCTGAACAGACACTAGTCTTTCAGGGATTGAATGCATTTAGAAGTGAAGCATTTAGTTCCTGTTATGTTCCCAAAAATTTAGCTTTGTCCCTCCTCCTTCAATTTCCAATAGCCTGTTGAACCAACAGAAAAAGTGTAAAAAATTCAGTACCCCACTGGAGATTGGCTATTCAAGAATTCATTGCTCAGAAGAAATCTCCCTCTGGAACTGGAAGTCTTACTTAAGTAAGGTAAACAAATCCCCTTAAAATTGTTCTTAAATATATTTGAATAGATTCTCGTACCCCCAAATGATGGACATCTGATACTAGATTGCTGCCCTAAAAAGTGTATAAATATGTAGGAATTCTAACTCCTAGTAAGATTAGTGATTTATGAAACTTGTAAACATGGAGAGATATATTCTTCATGTCATAAGGATGATACATACTAGTGCTTAATTGGTATTATGGAGATGTAGCCTTCAACCTTATTCTTTCAGAGTTAAGATTTACAAGCACCATCATAGCATCTTGATCAAGGGAATAGCAATGAAACACCTGTGTCATTCTGTTTAAAGTTACAAAAAGTAGTCTTTATTTGTTTAACAGCTATGTTCTACACTATATCTGACCCATTTTCATGTTTGCTTCATTTTTCCTTCATTTTCTTTTGTGTATTTATCTGCAGGGACTTAAAGATGCAACTAACTTTATTGGAACTGCTCTGTGTACACATGTTAGTCAAATGCAGATTTTATTACAAGATGAATACTTAGTCCAGGTGATGTGACACTGGTTATTCAAGGGCTACAACAGTTCCTATACACTTCACACAATAATCTGTAATGTATCATACAAAAAACTTGGCTTTATTCATGTGATTATTTCTAAAATTTATCAGCCTGATGTCTTTGCTGTGTACCTCTAAAACCTGTCCATGGTACATTGCTCTTGCAAGTTTTCACATCTAAGATTTACTTTATTTTAGTGTATCACATAAAAGCGATGTTGGTTGTCACCGATTTGGAAATTATCTCTCTAGAGCATTTTTCACATTTTGTGAAATTGTAATAGAGTTCAGTTCAAAGACTTCTGATTCAAGCGCTGGTATCTATAACCTTTTGGGTTTTAGTTTATTTCCCATTCACTTATGTTCTTTTACAATAAATTTAGTAAAATTAAGTTAACAGGAGAGCTGCGTTGTGTATTATACCTAGGTTGTGATTCCCAGAGGTAGAACTGTATCTTGATATCCATACTTTAAAATGCTGGTTTTGTGCAATCTCTTTGATGTCATTATTTACTATCTCCTGCTATTTAGAATCCTCTTCCACTTTATTCTTGTAGGAATTGGAAGCAATTACATGATTGTTAACAACAGAAAAGAATAGTATTTGTATCAATATTCATTTTGCATACCAATATTTTCATAGAAGTTTGCATATCTGGCTTTATTCCAAAACTAGTAATGATTTGTAATTACATTTAATTTATCCAACAGCAACCAATGATACTTTGTTCTCTTACTGCATAGAATCAAAGAGGAAAAAGCCTATCACACAAGGCAGTAAGGAACTCATTCCCCAGCCTGTACATACATCCCAAGTTGCCCTGTCCCAAGTGCAGAATCCAGCACTTGTCTTTGTTAAACTTCATACAATTGGTGATTGCCCAGCCCTCTAATTTGACTAGGTCTCACTGCAGGGCCGCCTGCCTTCAAGGGAGTCAACATCTCCTCTCAATTTAGTATCAACAAAGTTTAAAATTAGAAAGAACCATGGCACATCATTTTAATCTGGGTTTCCACCAGAAAAATGGGAAGTCTTGACTTTTTTTTTTTTTTCCCCACAAAGTACTTTAAGGCACCATGTACCATTTAAAAAAAGTTCTAAGTTGCAAGACATTTTAGAGAATGGTATCATAGGAGCTTTCCAGTGAAGCTGGGCTCTGGTATAAGAGAACTCAAATCACAGTGATAGAAGAAGCAGGCAAAATACATTTTACTTCTATAATTAAGGCACTGATGTGGGAAGGAACATTTTCTGTGTAGCATTGTAGAGCTTAAAAAATGCAGAGGTAAACATAGGCTAGGATGGAAACACAAATATGAAAAATTTAATTCCTCTTGGAAGTTGGGTACTTTTTACTGCATATCTGAATGAAAGATTGGGAATGCCTTGCACTTTAAAGAACTTCAAAAACAAAGCACTCCATCAAGAAGGAAATATATTTCGTGAGAAATCAGTATCTCCAGTTTAGTTGATTGCTGATCTTTTTTAGAATTAGGTATTTATACCTGTTTCATAAAGTTTCCATATTGCACTGTCACTGACCTTGGGCATTTAATTCTCTAACTTGGCAAGATTTTGCCACTGTGTAGGCGTATCAGAAAGTGAATCATTGCTGTTCTTATATCATTGCTTCGAGGAAAGTACTCAGACTTAAGAATGAGAGGTAGCTTGGGCTAGGATTACATAAGAGGTGGGAATGGGGACTTCATAATGACTAAGGAAAAGCTTTTGGCTGTAGTCACTCAAGCATGTAAGTACTGGTGAGATGTGCTAGAACAACCCATTTGCAGAGACATTATTCACAATTATTGCCATGCTGACTCAGCAATGTCCTCACCACAAAATGACTGCAATACATTTCTTGGAGGTATGTAGAAAGAAAGAAAACTGATGAATAAAGCTAAAGCCACCAGAGGTCAAATCTCTCACAATTAGGGAAAACTGAACCAATATATTGATATAAAAGGATATCAGATGATACAGAGCTAGGATATTCGATAAAGAATAAAGTCTTAAACATCTCAAAGGTCAACACAAGAATACTCCTAATGTTGTTTTATGTAGCTACCATACAGCATATTTCACACAATTTCTTTTTGTGTGCTTTGCATTTAGGCAGGCTGCATCCTCTATCTTACACATGGAAAAGGACACTAAAATTTACCTGCAGTTTTGGTTTCTTCAAAGAACAATTTTAGAATAACAACTTTGAAAATATTATATTTATCTGGCAGTGAAAATTTTAACTTTTATGTACATCCAAAGCGAAAAAGGGAAAATTTGTGCATCATCAGAACAGATGCAAAGCACAACATGTTGACTAGATCTGGGTTTTTTTATTTGTTTAAGAAACACATTTGTATAGTATATTGGTATATGGTATATGGTAATTACGTTTCTCAAAAGAGAGCTTGAGTATAAACAAGAATTGAGGAGGGACTTAAAACATAATACATAAAACATACAGTACATAATATCAATTTTAGATTTAACTCATTTAACTATTCAAAGTAGAAACATAAGACTGCATTTAAATATGCATAATGTTCTTCCTTTTTTAATTCACAAATTAACTGTCCTTGCTCTAATATTTTAATACATTTGAATAGTGTATTAAACAATATGACTAGCATTTAGAGTGCATTTCCTTTCTCATTCTTTTTCCCAAGTGGAGAACAATGTATAGTGGAGTTTTGTTTTACACGCTTTTGTGTTTTTTTATTTCTTAGTAAATACATAATCACAATATAAAAGGATATGTAATGTATACATATTAAAATAAAATTTCTGACTTGAAAATACAGTCATAAGACTAAACTATTAAAAACCAGAAGCTACTTTGACTTTATTAATAAGATGTCACTAAGCAATTTCACATTTCAAGGTGTAGTATCATTAATTTAAGAGTTGCACTGGGTGCAACTGGTAAAGATGAAAGTGAGGTAGTAAGAATTTTATTAGGGGAGAAGAAAGTTCAAATGCAAGAAATGTTCAGCTTTCAGACATTGGCACATGACAGTTTCCTTAGGCAGATGAAATTTTATGAATCATAAGGTCAATGATTTTATGAATTGAGATCTTTATCAACAATGAAATTCTGGTGTGTACAACTCAGCACCATGGGTAACCTCTTTGAGAGCACTAATCCAGAGAGAGGAAATTTTAGGGGAGTTCCTGTTATCTATTCAATTGTTGAAGAAAAAAAGAGATGTCCCACAACCTAAAATTATGATATTCTGCTGTTTACCACATGACATCTGCAATATTTTCCCTTTTCATCAGAGAGAAAAATGTGGTAATGGTAGCATTATTAAAGTTGGTGTGGAAGGGTATGTGTGTATTTCTGTGCTTGATATACAACAGATAACTCAGAAAACCAAAATTCATTAAGTTTTCCTCTTTGATGCTTATCAGAGTTAAGAATGAATTGGACAAAGGCACTACCTTAACTAGAAATATAACAAAAATACTTTCTAAAAAAAGACATGAAATTTGCAATTATAAATGACTGATTATGGTGTGTTATACAAAAGCCCGTTTGAGTAAATGGCTTGTCAATATAAATCCCTTTTTAAGATAGGAGGCAAGATGACAAAGCAAACATACACTGGTAAGAAAAATGATGGGAAAAAACCTAGAGCACAGTGTTGTAACAGAGAAAATATGTGAGCAATTGGAAGCTGTCCATCAGCAATTCTTATCATGTAGATATTAAAACTTGCATATAAACTATTGCTACTCAAGTGAGAATTCAGTGATTTTATATCTCACAGAGAAACCACAATAAATTGCTGCAGCTATCACAGTGAACTAGACCAATAAAATCCGGTATCCATATGAATATCAGTTAAGAGATACAGAAACACTTTAAGCACTTTAAGGTACTTTAACACTTTAAGGTACTTTAAGCTTCACATCTTAAAAACAAACGTAACATTTGCCAGCTAAAGATGGAATGCAGAGTGGAACTCCAACTCTGCTCTCTAACTCAAGGATCACATTTCATCACAGGCATTTGGTCACGTGAACAATACATTGCTATCATCTGTTTCAGGCCAAAGGATGTTATCCTATATTATTTCTAAATTGATAAAGAAATGTAGTGTTCCGGGGGTCCAAGTGGCAGAAAACATGATGAGAAGGCTGGGTTTCATGAAGTTTCTCAGGTGTTTATTTAACTATTTGTGTGCTGGCATTCTACAGCCTAATCCTAAACTAGACTACCTCTACTGCATCTAACTCTAATTCTAAGCATAGCTTACCTTCCTAGCAGACTCTGTGTCCATGCCCCCAGACAGTGTGTCTACCTGGGCCTGGACACTTCTCTCTGCCCGGCCAGATGTCTTACAGCCAAGCAGAGGGTCTGCTCTCTAAGAAGTCTGCAAGATGTCTGCTTTCTTCTTCCTACGCAGTTACAGCTATATAAGATACCATATTGCTTACATTAATCACCTAGAGCTCAGTTTCTCCTTGTCCAATTACAAGAATCAGGCCATGTCCAGTCACAGCCTCACTTCTACACTTGCTCAGGCAAAAATTAGCCTGCAGCATCGGCCACAAAGAAAATGATACACTCTTTCAGTACATCCTCCCACAGCGATTTCCATAGATGCATGAATACTAAATCTGTTTGCATTTTCTTCTGAGAGAAATATTAGCAGTGCCTTAGTACCTTGAAAGGAACCAGGAATCCTGTAGGTAGTCACATCTATATTTGTGATTTCAATATAGTGGTAGAGAGAGATCCGCTTCTCATGCATATTGGGAAATCAGGAGGAAAGGAACAATTTAATTGCCAAACAGAGGGAAAATTAGAATCTATTTCCAAAAAGATACACCTACTCTATGCTTTCCTCAAAGCAGAGAACTATCGTAAATAGCTTGGCTGTTCAGTGTTGCCATTATACAGTATTGCATATAAAAATTGACCACTATTGATTTACCATCAATTCCGTTCTTTTCAGCTCAGCTGAGGCAGAGAAACTGCTGACAGGTTGTGGATTTGCCAGAGTGTTTGTTGATGGCCGAGGTCCTTAATTCACTTAAATGGTAGCCTAAAATTGTAAAAGATAAATTGACATTGACACACAGGCTTGTAGCTTGCCATTAGTCTACAATGTCCTCTTGTAATATGCTTCATATGGTCTGATAGTCATTTCTACAGATGGTGATCAATTTTTCTTTAATATGAAAGGCACTGTTAATGCTAATAATGTACCTGTAGAAAATCACCAATTTTGTGGACTTCAAATTTTTCCCCTCATTCATGCCTTCCCCTTTCTGTAGTTAGGCTAAACCTTCTGGGCAGAATGGAGAATGAAGGACAGGAGCACAGGATACGTGGAGGATATGATGGAGGAAAGATGAAGTAGAGCAAAAGGGCAGCCGAGGTTATTGCTGCTGAAGAACATTTACTTGCTACTAGCATAACTAACACAACTGAATCAGGTGGTAATCAAAACCAAATAGAAAACATTAACTTAACATTAGTTAGATGTTTTATAATCAGAATTATCTGAAAAAGTTAATAATCAGGATTCAATATCCATTACTTTCATTTAAATGCGGTCAATCTGAACATATTTTATATTTGCACTCATTTTTAAAGGCACTAACTGACATTTTATTTTCACAAAATCATAGAGAAATACTACACCAATAATCAGAATTATCTGAAAAAGTTAATAATCAGGATTCAATATCCATTACTTTCATTTAAATGCGGTCAATCTGAACATATTTTATATTTGCACTCATTTTTAAAGGCACTAACTGACATTTTATTTTCACAAAATCATAGAGAAATACTACACCAATAATCAGAATTATCTGAAAAAGTTAATAATCAGGATTCAATATCCATTACTTTCATTTAAATGCGGTCAATCTGAACATATTTTATATTTGCACTCATTTTTAAAGGCACTAACTGACATTTTATTTTCACAAAATCATAGAGAAATACTACACCAAATTTCAGTATGTAAACAACGTAATTCATGATCCGTATTTGAATTTTTCCCTTCAGAGGAAACTTTTATTATCTACCCTTGAAATACGTTTCATCTCCTACATGACCTAAAAGAGAACACAAATCTGGCAAATTCGTTTCACCTCTGAAAAGGATAATGATGGTTAATGAGTGGCATTAGGCCACATTATCTATATGCTTCTAAAATGTGAATTATTTATAGAGAGTATGTTTAAATATGAGCAAGATATTTCACAGATATTAAAACACAGATTCTGTTTTACCTGTTTGGCACCTGTCCATTTTGTAAGTAAATTCTGAGAACAGCATTTTATGTAACTGCAATTTTATAGGCAATTTAAGACCTTGCAGCTGAATAAAGAAGTTTGCCAATGCACCTTTAGTCACCACTATTCTGTGAACTTGCAGACTGATGTGATGAAACAAGCTTTACAGTAAGTAAAATCTAGCAGCCTCAAGATCAATCCATAAAGTAGTGTAAGAGAGCATGAATAAATTTGGTTCTAGTCATCCCTAGAACCTCCCTAGAACATGAGTGAATTACTCATGTGTCAGAGATAGCAGCTGGCCTGCTAGCAACCTAGAAGACATTCTCTACCTTGACAGCATTCCTGTGTACCCCTGAGATGCTATTCTTGTCCACCCAGGAGATAAGGATGGTGCAGTTGGAAAGTCCCAAAGTATGTTTCATAAACATGGTAAAGGACTGATCACTGTAAGGACCGAGTGTTGGGCAGTGCAGAGGGTGGTGATAGTGTTAACCAATGTTAATTGTGAAAAACAACCTTGAACCAATTGTATTGAAGTATACTAGCCTTCTAATCTGTATATTCACTTCTGCTTTTTACACAATAAAGCAGTTCTTCACTTTCCTCGAGAGAGGTGACTTCATGTCGTTTAGTCCACCTCAACAGCGACACTCATGTAATTCACTTTATACCTTGTAAGTAATATCACTGACTTCAAGATGAAAACCTAGCCCTAGTTAAGATACTGGCAAGGTTTCCATTGATTATAGTACAGACAAAAGTTACCTACTACGTAAAAGCTAAATACTTGAGAAAACCTTTGTTGGATAAGCATCTTGTTGGATAAGCACCACTGTGCTCACTGCTGGTGTCAGGTACTGGCATAAGAGCAGGGCATACCCTGCCTCTCAGACCTAGGTGGCAGCATTTTCTCACTGGATCCCTATCTGGGCAGCTGCCTCAGTCATGGCAAGTGCAGAGCTAAGAGAGGCTGTGGCTCTCTGCTGGGTGGGTACCATTGCTCTCTGGTTGAACCGGCAGAACTACAGTGTCATTCCTTTCCTGCTCACCCTGTTCACACAGTTCCTCGTTGTTAGTGCTCCCTAGGGAATTCTTTTATACAGTGGTAAAAGAAAGAAAAGGGGTACTGCTGCATGACCTGTGGATTCCTGGCAGCTCTCTCAGCTTTCTTTGAGGTTTTCCTGGTGCAGGAAATGCCCCTATACACTGGCTTACCTTGTCAACCCCAGTGATGGTCTGCATAGACTGATTGTCTATTCAGACAAGTAAGCAGAAAATTTGATTCATTATCTGGGAAACATACTTGAATTTTTCACTCCATCATTCTCCAATACTTGTCTACAGAGTTCACAACTGAACTCTGTCTTGTAATCACACAACATGAATATGTTGTGGACACTGTTGACTAAGGGAATTTCAATTAATTTAATGTCAATTAACACTCATCTAATTACTGATTCTAGTATTGAAGAAAAAAGGGAACAAATAAACACTTAGGGAAACACCTCTTCTCCTCCCTACCTACTTTCAGCTTCCTCCTGTTTTTTAATGTAGATAAACTCAGAGCCCTTCACAACTCAATTGGTGAGGCAACATGTGAAGCTGGAGGTTGGGGTCAGTGCATAGTGACTGACAGAATATGATTATTACTTCCTGGCTCTTACTCTTTTCCTCTACTGCTCCTCAGTTCAGTTTCTTTTCTTCAGCATGGGTTTCTCTATGGGCTGCAGGCCCGTCAGAAGAGTATGTATTCCAGCGTAGCTCATCTACAGGCCACAGACCCTTTGCAGGAAGTGTCCCTGCTCTACCATTACTTGTCTACAGGGGTATTCTTGCTTTGACATGGGTCACCCTTGGGCTGAAGTCCCCTGAGGAACATATGCCTCTGCCATGGAGCATCTCTTTCCAAGAATGCCTTTCCACCTGTGTCCCGTTTCTGTGTCTCCTCTGCTTCCTCCTTTTTCTCCTAATGGAACTTCAGGTCTCCCTGCATGGCTTCATATCTTTCCTTTTTTATGTCCTCAGGTCTTAATCTTCTGCTTTTAGCAGCTACCACCTTTTCTTTAACATATTTGAGCACCTTCATGTGTTCCTCTGACTGGAGGAAACTTTGGCATATAATGAGCTGTTTCCATTAGTTTCAGGTTGGAACCAGCTTTGGCTGATGCAGGGTATTTCACAGCCTTTCTCCCTCCCAGGGAACCTTACACACACCTTGAAACAGACTATTCAAGAACTGTTTGAATATCTATCCATTTTAAGTTCCTTTAACAGTCTTAGCTTATATGCATTATCAAATGTTCTCTTCTTGTAAAACAGTAATTGACAGCAGTAATATGTGGACATGCCTGCAGCTGAATTCCACTCCTTGCCCCAGTAAACAGGTTATCAGGATTTACACTATTGTATTTACACCTCAGGAAGTTCATCTACTCATACTTGAAGAGCAAGATGTAAGGGTTAACACTGTAAAACAAAAAATCTTACAATAGTGGAAACATGTCAATTCTCCACCCCTTATCTCTAAATTCTAGCTTATTAGTTCAACATCAGAATAAATGGAACACTTATTGTAGAGTTCAGGCTTTGTTCTTGACTGTGGAGGAGTAAAGGACTGCTGAGCAGTCATGGTCCCCTTTCCACAGGTCTGCTCAACCACTGGAACTGGGCAACTTGCATGAGCTCCGTTTTCCTTCTGAGAGGCTGGAGAGGTCTGGTCCAGCCCCAGACAGCACCCAGGACAATGGCCACCAGCCAGGTTAGCAGACCATTGCCTGGGCAAGGGTCCTCAGCCTGACCGCACTCTGCTGGGCAGCCCCTCTCTCTCCAGCCACCCACGTAAGGCGTAGTGACCCACAGAAGTATAACATGAGCCAACAGTGGCCTCAGAGCCCTATGTCACATGTGGTGAGGGACCAAGATCTGAGACACCAGGCAGACACCATGAGAAAGACCAGTCCCAGCTTTTTCTAAGCACCTCACTGCCCCGCCAGCATCTTTGTAGATCCCCTTGGGCTCCCCATTTCTCTCCTGTGTGCATGTTGTGTGCACCTTCCTACATGCAGATCTAGAGCACTGCAACAACCACGTGACCTCCCAGCACCAAGACGATGCTCCCATTGGACTCTTCAGGCCACTCTAGCTACTCCCACCTCAGGCTATGCCCAGTCTGGCCATCACCTACATTGCCTGCTTGATGTTGCTCTACCTGTCTTGGCATGGGTCCATCACAGCAGCGCCTGTCCTGGGCATTGCAGGAGAACTGCCACCAGCATGTTACTCCATCAATGTCCCTCATGTGGCCAATACCATGCTTTTTTATATAAGCTCATGTGAGGTACCATGTGCTCCCCCAACTAACTGAAGTATTTGGCAGGCAGTGGTTGCTCTCATCCCCTCAGATGCAGCTGAAACTGGCCCAGGGCAGGTTGTGACTCCCCAGTGCAGGACAGCCAGCTGTCACATTGCCCAAAGCCTATCATTTATGCCTGGTGCAGAAGACAAGTGGGGTCACATCCTCAGGAGAACATAATTTTAATTTAAATAATAATAAAAAAAAAATAATCTGTATTTCCAGGAGTCAGTCATTCCTAGATTTCTTTGAAGTGCATTTGCTAGATGTTACATGTTATTAAATTTCTTCCAGTCACTTTGCAATCAAAAGCAGATGGTTTGCTGAGCAGTGCCTTACCCAAAACATATATGCACATCTCCTGCTGATAATCTAGGAGGAAAGATATCAGCTAAATATTTGATCTGAAGTTATTTTCTTCCTATTTTAATCCCCTCAACTGGCTGCCACTCAGGTTTATCTCAATGTGGGGGAGAAAAGTGAGAAATAGAGAAACCCATTTCTGCCTCTTTAGGAAGCCGAAAGAAAAAATGTTTGGACCATTACACAGGGCTAGAGAAGAAAAAGGGAAAAAATTAAACCACCATAGTTTTTGAAGAAGAATCCCACTGAAAATGCAGTGTCTTTAGAAACAGGGTCCATAGCTTAGAGGTTTGAAAGGTGTTTTGTTATCAGTAGAGTGCTGAGAGACCAATGCATATAAGCATTCAATTAAAAAGAACAGAGATGAATGGCTGGAGATTCTGTGTATGTGTATGTTTTGCTTTTAAACTAAGACAAGATCGCATTTCAGAGATAAGGAAGGCAATGCATCTATTGATCTTCTATGCATTTCACAGGGGCAGTTTGGTGGCAAATAGGAAGGTGATTATGGAACATTTTACTTCCTTTTCCTCTATTACTATGAGATATCAAGTATGTCATAATCTGACAGCTATTGTCCACAGAAACAAAATCACATTCTCAATAGTATTTCACTTAAGTGGTTTGCAAATGTCACACATAGGAAACCGATTTTCTTTTCTGGAATAAGATGTTTGTGAGTTTACAGGCACATAAGGTAAACTTCTTAAATTAAGTCCTTTTATCTTTTTTTTTTTTCTTAATTGACATTTAACTCTTCAAAGACTTTACCCAAACATACAGAAAAGAGAGCAGTATCTTTTCTAAAGGTATCTGCGGTGCCTTGCAATGAAGAACTGAGAATAATGGACTGACAAGAATTAAGTCTTAGTTCTTGGGCATCCTGCCCTTCGTGTTTTTTAAATCTGAAGAACAAAGAGGAGAGATGTGGTATGGATTGGGAAGGGATTATTTGCTTACTGCCAGAGTAGAAAGGACATAGGTTTTGCTTTGGTTTATTTTTTTAAATTTATTTATAAACATGTCAGATCTAAGGAAGTTGATCAAGGGGTTAGTTTTGAGTTGCTGTGATTTAAGAGAGAGAATTTTCTTGTGCATTACATATTTATTTGCATTAAAAAATGCCTCCTGATAAGCTAAAATTGAAAATTAACTAAGAGGAACCTCATTGACAAATGAGTTGAAATTACTTACCTTTGACACAGTAAGTATGTAAGAACACTTCCCCTCTCTAATTCTTATAACTTGTGACAAGGGGAAGAAGAGTCCAAAAATGGGCTGAAATTGTCTTTCTGACAGTTGCACCATATTTGCAGTGTATAAAATAATGCCTAGCAGTTCTCTGATAAATTACATTAATAAATAATAGCAATATACATTCATATTTTTGACTTTTTTTTTTTTTACCCAGCTGTCCTGGAAATTCACTCATGTTTCTTGAGAAAGTTCTCATCTTTCTATTACCATAGACATGTGGATATTTAGATAGGAGCATTCGGTTTAGATCACATAGCACTGAAAGATAAGGACAGATTTCCTAACTGAAAGAACTACTTCACCTTCACATTACCAAGAGTCCTTTAATTTGTGATTTCTTCTTTTTCTATTAAAAAATTGATGTGGTTTTAATTTTATTTTAAATTTAGTTTTAATTTTAGCTAACAAACTACTTCCACTTGTTTGCTTTAATGGCCTGAATGTCCTCATTTCATTTTGTACTAACACACTTTTAAAAGTGGTATTTTAGGTCAAGAAAGTAATTATGTCCAAGTGGCATCCAACATAGTTTTCTCAGTATTTGAAGTTATCCTTGATGGACTTGCATAAATCATTCCTATACTTGAACTTTGGCAAACCAGTGCACATCTTTTGGTCCCGGGTCAAATTCTGACTACAAATTTCCTACTTCAGAAATATTAGGTTTGAGCCAAAAATTTGCTTTGATTTTTTGTTCTTGCGTAAGTAGTTAGTAAACTAGGTTGTTGTTATATCAAGGACTGTCCAGTTTCCCATACTCTGACAGTGAGCAAGTGCACGAGAAACTGGGAGGGAGCATAGCAAAAACAGCTAGCTATGGGGATGTTCCATAACACAGAAAATCATGTTTGATATATAAACTGGAGTAGTTGGCCAGAGGAAAGGGGGACTGGCTATGCATCAATCAGCAGGTGGTGAGCAATTGCATTGTCCATCACTTGTTTTTATTATTATAGAATGTAATAATAATACTTTCTTATCTCAACCCTTGGGTTTTAGCTTTTTTTTCCTGTTCTCTTCCCCATCCCACTGGGATGGATAGTGAGCAAGTGACTGTGCAGTACTTAGCTGTCACCTAGGGTTAAACTATAGCACCTGGAGAGATTTGATTTTGGAAAAACTAAATACAGAGAAAAGACAGAAAAGAGATTATTACCTCCATTTTTATGTATGTGTGTATATATACTGTATTCTTTTGAGGGCTCTGCCATGTTCCTGCAATTACCAGAAGAGTAGCTATAAACTGCCAGGTGAAATTTTCCTCAAAGCCTTTTCTTATTCTGGGGATTTTTTTTCCTTGAGATGTTTTTCTAACATGAGGTTTTCCCTTAAAACTACATGAGTCACTTTCTTCCCACACATTCCTATTTCTTTTAGTACATTTGAAGCAGAGGAATTACAAGTAATAACTCTGAAGCCAAGCAGAGATTTTGAGACAGTCAGTTCACTGAGCACTGAATGAAAAAGTCCCTCCCATCATCACTTTTTTTAATTTGTTTGTTTGTTTGAAACAAACATTTCACATTAGTGTTCTTGTTGGATAAGCATAATGTACCTTGAAATAAGTTTTATTATGATGAAATAATGAATTGAAGTCAGAATGCTTCTGCAGACCAGAGAAGTTTATAGGGGTTAGTACATCATGAAGGATAAAATGTAAAATAAAGGCATAAATCTCAGGGGATTATAGATATTGCTTCTGCTGAAACTCTAAGGATTTCATAATAATAAAAAGCCCCCCACACTAAAATAAGTCATGTCTCTGTGCTTCTAGCAGCTCACAAGTATTACCTCAGTTTCTATGGCAATATTTCTTGTTAAGGATATATCTAATCTGCCTTTGGCTTCCTACTACAGATTCCAAACTTGATTTTGAATCCTAAACTAATTTCTCATTGCTTATTATTTAAATAGATTGCCCTCTTTTCTAAGAATGGGAACACCAATCTTCCTATAACCCAACTGGGGTAAGAAAAAAGGGTAGTTGTGATGCGTGCTAGCTTTCTAAAATTGAATAATCCTTCCTGAGGCAATGCACCCAAATCCCTAGTCTGAGGCATAAGACATTATTAAGAGGAGCCATTACCAAACTCACCATTAAATCATCTTGATTCTGTCATAAAGTGTTTAATATTTGCTTTCCCTGCAATATTCTGTGGATGGTCCAAATAAATGATCTTGGGATCATCCTGTAAAGCTATGGTCATGGACATAAAATCTTGGCAGAATCTTAAATAGAGATTGTCATGTTTGACCTGTCCTTATTTTAACAGATATGCTTTTATATCTTCAACAACCTAATACAATTCCAAAATCATCAGCAAGGTTTTTTCAACAGCTAACTACTTACAAATCAAAACAATCATAACTTCTATTTAGTCCTACAGTAAAAAGTAAGTGGATATGCACAACAAACAGAACAAAATATTAGAAAGACACCAAGAAATCATTAAAATACAGAGGGACATCAAATAATCAGGGCTTATGCTTCCCTGCATACAGAGAAAGCATGGTAAGTCACAGAGCAGAAGTGCATTTGCTCTTCTCATTTTTGCAGGTCTTAAAAGAATCATGGTTCATGAAATCCTTCTGCATATATTTGCTCCCTAATTTAAGAAAACATGCCTACATTGGGCTAACTTTCTACTGTGTTTGTCCATGTAACACATAATTTGTCTTCCTGAATGCACTGAATTAAATGCCCAAGAACTGCTCATGCTGCCACAGAAGCCCTATGGTTACCAGTATGTTAAATCCCCAGTGAGTTTTCCCACCAAGACTGATAGACCTCAACAGGGTGGTAAGCCGTGTACTTGTGACTTACACATACACACACACAGATACACGCACACATTACTGCTGGAGAGATCCCCTAATGCCATTATAGCAAGGTTCACTGCTTGAAATACACTTCTGCCACCACTTATGAGTGGGATAGAGTAAACAACAGCCCATAGGGGATCTGGATACTGGGGTATGAACTAAGAATCAACAAGATTTGGGGTTTTATTCTGCTTGATGATCTCATGCACTCACTCACTTTCTCTTTCCTAGCTTTCTAGGTCTGGATTTCCCAGTGAGAACACCACTGCTGGTGCAGAATGGTAAGGCAGAAAGTTATGTCAGCTCTTGCTGTGCTGCTGCTGCTTACAATCACCTGTCTTGAGCATCACCAACCAAGGCCTCTGGATGGCTCCCAGTATCTGTCTCCATGCAACTGTCTAATCTTCAAGATCTTCTCCCACTTCCCAGATCTTTCGTCCATATGATCCAATGATCCTTTCATAAAAGAAAGGATCTTTGCCTTCTTATTTCCAGATTCCTGTTTTCCTATGAAGACTACTTCATTTGGGGAAATCTTTTCCACCACATGCTCTTCTTTTCAGAACCCCAAGGCCTCCATTTTCCCAACCTGATTATATATGACACAGTGTGTGACCAGCCTCCTGTATTTCATGTTTCTGATAACTGGAGGATCTGGGACACACCACATTTATTTAGACTCGATGTTCTAGAAATTTACAAGCATTCCATAACAGTTGCAAGCAGCAAGGAGCAGACTCTGCTTTAAGGTTCAGTGGTTTAGTTTCAGACATTTACCCCTAAACACAGCTTTTAATGTTTGCAGTTTGAGGGTTTTTTTTTCTGCCCTGGGACAAGTATAAGCCAGAAAATAGTCACAGGAAAAACTCAAATGACTCAGAGATCATGGTCAAGTAAGCATTTTATTTTACAAAATCTCTATTTAGTCTTTTTACACTAAATGCCAAACTGTGTAGCTGAATAGGGCTTTATGCTGCAGTAATTGACCTCAAATGAAGATCTTGTTCCTCTGGAGCTTTTAAAACCATAAATCTTGCTTAAATATATTTTCACATATAATTTATAACACTTTCTATTCCATATTTTAGTTGTTTTATCACATATAGTGAAGGAATGGCAAGACTAATTCTGGTGGACATATTTTAGATACGTGTATTTCACACTGCTTCCAGATATCTACATATTTTAAACACACTGTTTCTTGTAAGTAATCACCAGTAGAAATACTAAGCCCTATTTTATGAAGTGAAATAATTAAGAAGAGCTTCTTTTGTGCCATATTTTTGTTTTAAGCTTGTACTTTTTATATACTCATTTCATTCCAACAAGATTTTCTACCATTGTTACTGATGGATCAAAACCTTGTCTCTAAACAATGTTATAAAATATAAACATATGACAACTGAAATATTTCTATTATCTAAAAATCAAAAACATTGGGGAAAAATGGTTGTAGAATTGAAATTGTTGCAAACATTTTATTGAAAGATACCTCTCACAACAAAGGTGGCTATGGAGGGCCACCTTTCTGTCTCTTGAGTTTTGGCCCCAGTAATGAAGTCCAAAATATTAGTCAAATGCACTAATTCTGCTCTTTTCCATTGACGACAGGTTGCAGCTCAGTTAATGCACTAAAGAGAACTGAAGTTTTTTGTCTGATTTTGCTGGAACTAGATGGACTGGACAGATTGATAGAACCTGTTAACTGACTAAAGGTTCAGTATACATCATAGCAACTAATAGAGTCTTTTCCTTGTGTTGGAACAGGAAAGTATGAAAGAATGAATCCTGCTCTTGTTCGATTAAGTGCCAATTAAGTTAGTGGAAACGTAGCTATTTGCAGCAATTTCACCTTAACCACTGTATTTCAAGGCAGCTGCTGGTTCTTCAGAGCTGTAGTTTTGCTGCCTTGTACTCCACCTTCTAATGGCCTGGGTTGAGTTATCTTTCCTACTGATGGAATGGGTTTCTCTGTGTTATGTTGGTAACAAGCTTTTCTTTTTTGCACATGAGGAGTGAACAAAGTGTGAAAAGGGAACAGTTGAAGAGAAATGTTGAAGACGAACAGGGTCATATTCTTAAAGAAAATTTACCAAAATCCCATGAAGACCTAGTTGTCAGACCAGATATGGTACACTTTAGTATCTTCTACTAATTTAGCAGTGTGCTTAAAATGAAGTATGCTTTAAACTGGAAAGATGTTGATATCTAAAATAACTGCTTATGCTTTGTCTGGCCATCACAGAATGGCATCCCTTGAATTTTCTATATGAATTGCCTATACTTTCTTCAGAGTGAGTTAAAGAGTAATAGATGTCCTAACACTGCAGTAGCAAAGTGTAATTGACTGCAGTACAGGGAAAGCAGAAGCATTGTCATTACTTTGCAGTCAATGCTTGCAGTGACCTTAAGCAAGGAGTGGGCATGATTATTGGGGCAGGCCTTTTACTTTCCATTCTAATTGGACAGACCTGTTTGGAAAACCAAGACCCTTTCATCCAGATCTCATACAAAACACATCTGATAAATGAGTTTTCCTAAGAAGTATATATCTCCATCAGGAAGAGAGGGTAAATCCTGATTGCCCTCTCAGAAGATGAAGTAACCAAGAATAAAACTGCCTGCAGTTACTTCAGGAACTGCTCTGAATTACATTTATTAATTCAGTCTGAAGAATTGGTGGATATCTGAAAGAAATAGCCATAAATCCTACAGATTTATGTCACAGAAATATAAGGGGTCTGATTTTTACACTAATCTTATATAATACTTCTGGATTTCTACCTGCCCTCAGTATGTAAGCTACAAAGCAGATAGCCCTTACTGCAAGTCAAATGGTGAAGTATGAATGAATTAACATCAAAACACTTTTCTTTATTTATTTCTAATTGAAATTGCTTTCAGCTTGCTGAATTTCTAATACATCCTCTGGTGATCGCTTCCTCAGTCTCCCATTCCCTCTTTGCTCTCTCATCTTCTCAGCAGTGATGATAATGCAGAGGTATAAGCCATATTTTTAGATGCAAAGACATTATAATTGATTTTTCCCCTTCAGTTCCTGCAAGGAGTAGCTAGATGCTTTGTCACTTTTAAGTCTAGAAACTCACTATTCCTTTACCTCCACCATATTTCATCATACCACAGTGAGGATTGTGCTAAAGGAATATATGAATCCCTCCTGCTGAGCCAACAGGCTTGCTTTTAATTGGCTTTTATGAGTCATTTTCAAGGTGTTTGAAATTGTAGAAAAAGTCTAAAATAATTTAAAGAGGGTGTTTGTTGCTATTTTGCCTTGTTATTTTAAAAAAAAAAAAAATTTACAAATATACCTAGTTTGTCAGATGAATTCTATTTAAATCCTTGAATTAATGTCTCCAGCTAATGAACACAGAGAAATCATTGTTTATTAAAAGATGATACTGTAGACAGAGTAAACCTTTAATATTTTGTTAAAGGCAATATAAAAATGAGATCTAATTGCT
>WEIV01011487.1:2395-32597 GCA_013390005.1 Calyptomena viridis | reverse complement strand
TCCAGATGTCTTTTGAGTATCACCAGGTCACATTTCCTGTAGCACCTGGTGACAAGGTTGAGGTGTTGAAACATTTTAACCAAAATGGTTGCAATCTTTCCCTTTCTTCCACCAGGAGAGCAATGAAAATGAAGTTTGTGAGGCTTCTAGCATTAAAATATTTGAGAATCTCCAGGAATGAGAGCAACATCTTTACCACAAATGCCATCATCAGCATGTTACTAGACATTGGAATTATTCACCAGAGTAAGCCAGTGACCTCATCTTGTGTCTCTGGCAGGTTAAGTAATCTTAGCATAAACTGCAGCAGAGTTTAATTTAAGATTTAAGGAAAAGCATTTATTTAAATAGATATTTATGTACATTCTCAGATATTACACTACATTAATTTAGGTGCCAGCCTGTGAGAGATGTTTGCCAGCAATACTTGAAATCTCCACAGCTGCAAGAAGTGTTTCTGGTGGCCAAGTGTTGGGTCTTCAAAGATTTCTAAGGAAACACCACAGCCGTCTGGGAGGTACCTCAAATTTCAGGTTCATACTCGTGTGAGGTAGATGAGATCCAGCAGCTGGCTAGATGGGCACAGCTGGCAGACTCATGTCTGAAAAGGAAAGAAGAGTTTGAAATTCCCTGAACTGTTGCAAGTTTAATCATCTGAAGAGTTCCCATAAAACCATCTCACAAAGGCATGTAATTAATGCATCAAAGAGTGTGACTTTATTGAATGACTAATAACAAAACATATTGAAATGCAGGAAGGGATTACCTAAATCTTGGCAATAATTGTTGACTGTGGATGTTCCTTCTGAAACAATCAGTTCAAATGCTCTGGGCAGCAAGCACACATTGCTGGCTCATGTCCAGCTTTTCATCCACCAGCACCGCCCAGACCTTCCCAGCAGGGCTGATCTCAATTTCCTTCATGTCCCAGTCTCTACTGACATGGGGAGTTTCCCTGACCAAGGTGCAGCACTGTGCTCTTGGCCTGGTTGAACCTCGTGAAGTTCCCACGTGCCAGTTCCTGGAGCTTGTCCAGGGCCCTCTGGATGACATCCAGTCCTTTAGGTGTGTCAACATTGTCACTGAGCTTGGTGTTGTTGGCAAACCTACTGAGGGTGCACTTGATCCCACTGTCTGTGTCACTGATGAAGACATTAGACAGAGCTGGTCCCAGTATGGACCCTGAGGGTCACCTCTTGGCATTAGGACATTGAGCTGTTGAGCACTACCCACTCATAGCCATCCAACCAATTCCTCATCCAAGCTAAGACCTTTTCTGTCTTTGTCACACGTGTTTCCAAGGGGTATTAGGAAAATTTAGGTTTTTATCTGGCTATTACTGTAGACACCAGTAGTGTGTGATGTGAGCAATGCAGTCAGGATATGAAGCTGTCTCTGGCTTCATTTACCTGCTGATATTCCCATAAATTTATATGGCCATGGTACCACAGGTTTCTGAGTCTCTGGAATCACACGTATATTCTGAAGGAATTCCTTGTAATAGGCATTTGTTGACCATTTAATTGTATCACACCTGTTGCAAGTTTCAGTTAATCCCTGACATTTACTAAGGCACTATATGTCATTTAAAATTAATTCCACTCTTACAATAACTTCACAATCACTTCATCCTGGCTTAACATGGAATGATTCCCAGCAACTTTGAAGGGAGTGTCACATTTGAAGACTCCTGGTATTTCATGTCCATTTTAATAGACAAATAAAAATGGATTAGGTAGCTTTACTGTAATTTTTATAGGATTAAAAATAAACGAAGTCTTACATTGTCCTTCATTGTCATTGAAAAACAAATTCCACCATACAGCACTGATATGAGGGTTGCAGGACAAGGATAAATGATCCAGTTCTTGATGATGGGGTTCTGTGCTGATGCTTGGCTCAAATCATGCCAGATTTGCACAGCTTTGGTATGCATGGAAGTGTAGAAAATGTCTTTTAATGCCGAAGGCCACTCTGCCAGCTGGGGACCACAGCAGCTCTCCTAGTGATTCCTCTAATACTATGTGCATATTGTGAAATAGGCAGTTTTTTGGTAATCTTGGTGATTTACCAATTAAGGACTCCCTCACAGTATTGCTGTTCCCAGCAATACTTTGAGGAATTCTCTTGCATTCTCCAGTCTTTAAGTCTCAACAAGGGTTTCAAGCAATTTGTTCCATACTGGGCACCAGTAACATTTAATAGAATTTTGCAAATGTCAGCTGACAGAAGTGGAGGCACTCAGAAGTACCATCTGAAAAGCAGGTTGGGAAAATGATGGGATTAAATAATAGTATAATTTAAAGATTATAGCCTGACATAGCAAATTCTGTTCTCAAAACATAATGTAGGACAGATGTTTGCTACAGTTCTTATGGCTCCATAATAGAAGAAATTATAGAATCACAGAATCTCCTGAGTTGAAAGAGACCCACAAGGATCATTGAGTCCAACTCCTGGCCCTGAACACAACCATCCCCAAGAGTCACACCATGTCCCTGCGAGCATTGACCAAACAATCTCGCAGACTTGGGGCAGTGAACACTTCCCCAGAGTCTGTTCCAGTGCCCAACTATCCCCCAGGTGAAGTATGTTTTCCTAATATCGAACATAAACTCTCCTAGGTTAGTGTAAGATGGAAGACTGAAAAGGAATTTCTGAGCTGTTAAGCCTAGTCCCACTGGTACTAGATAGTTTCTTTAACTGTATAGTTTCTTTCCAATTCATAAATTGTCCTCTTACAACTGGTTTATATTTCTTGCTAAATTGAAATTATCTTTTTCTCTGAGCACAGATAATGATTCCTCACTGCAATTTACATCATACAGGCCTTGAAAATAAGCAGATAGAAAGACCTTACTTAAGTGTCCTCCTGGAACAAGGGACAGCAGGAAGAATAGCAAAATTTGAGATATTAAAAAAAAGACAAAATCATAGTCTTTTATTCTCTTTTTAACTACTCCATGTTTAATCCCATTTTTTGAACCAGTAGAAATATTTCGAAGACCTTGTTGTGCCGTTGATCACAAGTTGAAAATCACATTAGAATAAGGCAGCAGTATCTTAGCCAAAAGTCTGTAATTTCAAAGCTTAGTCAGGGAGGTTTGTGGATGGATCACACATTCTCTGCTTGCTCAGTTAGGAGGAACAGCAACCTTTAAACATGTTGTGTCTTGAATGAACACAAGGTACCACTTTGGAAGTAATAATTCACAATACAATGGAATCGATGAGATCATGACTTGATGATCTTTGAGATCTTTTCCAACCTGAATGATTCTGTGATTCTATGAGGCTGAAATCGTGTGTCCAGAGTCCAAACAGAAAGTAATTTTGTTGCATTTGTTCAATCTATGAGCACTCAGCATTTACCTCTTGCATTTTAATGGCATGCTTTGTAGGTTTAATGTCACGATTTAACAGAAGAAATGAATATTGCAAGTATTTGCATTCATGAAGATAGTGATATTTAATATTCTGAGTAACCATAAAGATAGAAATCCTACATAAATTTCATGGCCTTATATGTTCTTACAGTTAATGGTGAAGGATGATATTCTGTCTGCCTATCTGCCCTGGTCCTAATGAAAGATATAATATATAAAGCATAATGTATCAGCATTCCAAAGCACATGGTTATCCAGTCTATATTGAAAAAGAGGAGATACTCTTCTTTGCTGAATTTGCTTCAATTTCGTTTGCTTCAATTAGATCCCCAGAAATAAGTAAAAAATTCTAGTTTAGTCATTCACTTGCAGTCATAAAAATATTTACAGATGTTTGTCATTGCATAATTATTATTTAAAAAGAGGATGAACCTAAATTACCATAGACTTTACATGTTATAGTAATCAGATCCATAGGTATTTACATGATCTGATTTTTCCTGAGACACAGTCAATATACCCACAGTTTTAAAATCAACAGAAACCTCCTTTCACAGAGCCTGGGACATTCGAGGGAGCCCATTTCTGGTCTCTTTCCTTACTCAACATATGCTGTGGGATTTCAGGCCATGCTTCCTGATTTGAGGAAATAAAGATTTGAGGACAAAACTTTTATTGAAATCAAAACAACTGGATGCTGCACAGGATAATATAAACCTTTACAGGAATTACTCTACATACTTCACTTGTGGCACTGCCACGTGTCAGTTTGTTCACCTAAAAATTCCCTTCCATGACATCTCAAAGATGACTGACAACCAGTTTTCCTGGAAGTCCATGGTGCCAGTCTCCTATTTGCACTTCCTTTTGCATGAACAGGGAGATGAAGCAAGGATTACAAAGTTTGAACCTCATCCATGTCAACTGAATCTTTTGATCTTTTATTGCTTATTTTTTATTGTTTATTGTTATTTTTTTTAATTCAACCTGATCTTTGGTATAAATTCATATTAAATTATACTCCAAAATGGATAGATAACCCTCTCAAATACAGTATATGGGAGGATTAGTTTATCCCATAACCAAGATACACATTTCCTGTTTCTTAACTTCCTCCATTTTTAGAGATGATACAAGACATGGATATTTTTAAGCCATATCATCTCTGACAATGTTCCAGAGAACTGCTGACTACTCACTGTATTAAAATATTACTCCAGTGATATCGAGTGGCTAAAAAAATCATTAATCATTTTAGTTGGCACTGAATGATGATCATACAATATGTGACCTTTCCAATGCTTATAAATATTATAGATGCTTTTACAGAAGTTTCAACACTGTGTCAAAATATTTACTTACTTATTGTGGATTTGGGCTTGTAATGAGCTAAAGGATCCTGCCTCATTCATCCAAAATAATTGAAGGCATAATTGAGTGAAAGCAATTTCTCCCAGCCACCTGCATGAGGAACATTTGTTGAAATTGCCTTTTTCCTGTAACCAATTATCATATTTGTTACTCACAGTATCACATTGAACTTCATTAAACAACAGTTCCTTAATCCTGCAAAACTAAATGTGCTTAATTATAACACCAGTCTACTAAGCTCATTATTGCAAATGCATCTCAACTATAAAAACTGAAGTTATTTATTGCAGCTTTAATGCTGAATAAAGCAATAGCACAGCTAGATTTTTGTAATTTGTGTTTGACATGGAGATTGTGTAGTTGGACAGGCAAACACTGTAATTATTAACAACTGAAGGGAGTTTCTGTCACCTTTGTAATATCTCTGAAAAGTGAGAATGATATTGTGCTAGCTGACAACTTTATCCTTTAGCACTTTCACTATTAAACAACAATTTTGGGAGCAGTGGAACTACTAAAGCTCCAGATAGGATTTATCTGGTAGACTAAGACATCCACTTTTAGGTGGCTACAGTAGGTGTTCACTGGGTGTTCAATCACTGTGCAGCCAACAGAGTCCAGGCTACACAGGGAAATGAAGAGTTGTTGGGCTGAACGAGTGTCTGAATAGCTCCAAGATTATAATCACCTCTCTGCTATTGGGGCACAGATTTCCATTTCTGTTTCTATCTAGTCGTGCCTTTTCATGTCATTTTAGAATAGAATAATAGAATAGTTTGGGTTGGAAGAGACCTTTAAAGGCCACATAGTCCAACCCCATGTCAGGGGCACCTTCCATTAGACCAGACTGATCCAAGCTCCATCCAGCCTGGCCTTGAACACCTCCAGGGATGGGGCAGCCACAACTTCTCTGGACAGCCTGTGCCACGGCCTCACCACCCTCGCAGGGAAAGGTTTTTTCCTAATATCCAATCTAAATCTTTCCAGTTTCATTTAAAGCCATTCCCCCTTGTCCTATCATTGCATGCCCTTCTCAAAATTCCCTCTCCAGCCTTCTAGTATCTCCTTTAGGTACTGGAAGGTGCCCTATGTTCTCTCTGGAGCCTTCTGTTCTCAAGGCTGAACAATCACCCCTCTCTCAGCCTTTCTATAGTGCCTACAATGAATGTGATGTCCTGAAGTGAAGCAACACTAGGAAATAATCCTGAGCACTGGCACCTGTGTCTGCATCACCTGCTGGTGGCCTGGGACTGTTTGCACTCTCCCAATTAATTTCTGGGCATGATCTGAGAGATACCATGGACCAAAGGCCACTAAGATCCTGTTTGGTTGTGCCTGGTCTTGGAAGTTACAAAAATGACACAGTAGAGCAAAACTTGTCTATGGGCAAAGTGTTAAGTTTAGTTACAGCAATGAAATTTGAACATTTCTTACCAAGCATAGTAGGTTGAAGACTGGGTTCAATTGTTGTTAAGGAAAATAGTGACTGCCAAAAATAGACATAGAGATGAAAGGTGACAGAAATCACAATAGCATTTAAACCAGGCCAACAGAGGTAAACATTTACATCACCCTGAAATCATGTCAATAAAATTCTTTATTATGTGCTATTCCATGCTCTATAGACATTCTTTATTTTTCTTTGCAGATCATTCACTGTCTTTCAAAGCAGCATTGTTTTGAAGAATGAGCCAGAAATTCTTCTCCTAGTTGCACTTTGACTTGATATTTTCCTTTAATTGCTAGTATTAAAAGTAAAATAAAATAAATAAATAAATCGTATATATATATTTATGTGTGTGTGTGTGTGTGTGTGTGTAGCTCTGGACTGGTTTACAGGTACAGATGCAGCCCCTTAAACCCATGGTGCTCTTTTTTGAAGTACTTATATAATGCAGAGTAAATCTCTGTTACCATGTAACAGGTCTTGAATATGAGTTGCAAAGCCTGTTGTTCCTTTCTCATGTTGCCTTCTCATGGCTCATTAAACAAATGACTCTTATCCCTAAACTTTTTATTAATCAGTTCTGAAATGACAGAGAACAACTGATTGGAGCAGACCATGGACTTAGTAAGTTGACTGATTCATCTGCCTTGACATCTGTAATGTCTCTGTTACAATCCCACACAAAATTCCCATACTGGCAGGACAAGGGGCACTGGCTTCAAACTGAATGAGGGCAGAGTCAGATTAGATATAGAAAATAGGATGTTTTTATGATGAGGGTGGTGAGGCCCTGGCACAGGTTTCCCAGAGAAGCTGTGACTGCTCCATCCCTGGAAGTGTCCGAGGCCAGGTTGGGTGGGGTTTGGAGCCACCTGGGATAGTGGAAGGTGTCCCTGCCCATGGCAGGGGGTTGGAGTGAGATGAGCTTTAAGGACCCAAACTCATCAATGATTCTAAATTAAAAACTATGTAACTATTTACAGTCAGGCAAAGAATCAGCATCACTCATCCACTGATCAATCAGATAAGTCAGTATAGGAGAAGCTGTGTAAATGCATACAGATTCCCAAAGCTTTTTTGTCTTTAAAAAGAAGTCAATATTTAGTGACTTACCAAAATTTCTCTCTTGTGTCCTTTGACTTTAAAAAACTGTATTAAGAAATTTTCAGTACTAAAATCGCAATATCTGCTATTCGTTTTTAGCTGCAATAATATTTTTTTCAGAGTACTAATTAATTTCAGCCAGTGAAAATGAGAAAATGATTTGAAACTTATTTAACTATAATTGAAGTAAAGCAAAGCATATAAGTATACCCTGAATTTGTGGATTTTAATTCAACATTGTGGTCAGCATTCCCTAAAGACATTACCTGGTCATTATAGCAAAATTATATTGAAGATAGGATATAAAATGATGGGCATTTTCAATGCAAGTCAATAAAAATATCTTCTATAAAACCCCATGGGTTTGATTACAAAGCAATTAATAAGAATTACATGAAATGACCTGATTGTAAACTACCTGAATTATGACAAACTTCTAATAATTTTAAAAAGATTTTATCAAGTTTTTAAATGGGAACTAGACCTTTGGTCAAATGATTATGAACTCTCCTTAACTTCTAGAAATGTCAATGTATGTGTAGAGGAGAAATAGAAAATGCCCTTCAGAGGAATAAAAATTATTGTAGTGTGTTTATTCTACTGTGAACTCTGGTCTCATTCAGCAGCAAATCCATCTTAAATTTAAAATTAAATGTATTTGGATAAAATAAATATAAATAATCAAGAAGTTGTATTTCTTGTTATGGTAACTATAGCAAAAAGCACCTTATACTTTCACAAAAATCAAGGAGCAGAAGAAGTTGGTTTGTCAGTTATTATCTTTCAAACCAAGAGAGAGTTTTGAGGAACTCTTATTATAATAAAAATAATGTTTTTCAATTTTTTTTTCCTTCAGAAATGTTGACACAAGGAAGATTTAGAGAGAAAATTAACTCCTATAGCGTTTTTTAAGATCCATCAGAAAGAGTAATTTTTACTTTTCAAGATGCCTAAGGTGACGAAAATAAAAAAATCAATGAAGGTTTTCAATTTAATTTGCTTGCAGGGCAGTCCATATGGTCCTTTTTTATGTATCCTAAATATACTTTATCTTATTTTTTTATCCTTTTTCTTATCACGTACATGAAGAGTCTCAGGTATGTGATCCAGAATTACTTTACAATACTACCATGTAAAGAATGTTATATCACCTTAAAACTTTGTTTTGTCAAAAATGTGACTTACATAGACACGATATACATAATACATATATTAATATATACCTATATTTTCACATATATACACCTATATTTAAAAAGTAGACATAAATATATAGACATGATCTTCACAATTTTTGTGGAGTCATAGCTGTCTAATATGTTTATGTTTGGATTTTGGTATTACAGGCTAAGATGAAACAACAGTGGTAACTGCCTATTTTATGAGGAAGAACTTCATTTCTGTGAGGAAAAGGTGCCCAGAGAGGTCACAGAGTCTCCTTCTCTGGAGATATTCAAAATTCTTTTGGACACAATGCTGAGCACCACGCTGTGAGGACCCTGCTTGGGCAGGGAGGTTGGATCAGATGACACCCAGTGGTCCCTTCCAACCTGACCCTCTCTGCAATTCCGTGGTTTATTTGGGTAAGAACTGTAGACTTCATTAAAAACATCGATATCCTCACAAATAAAAAGAATGGGATAAAATCACTTGAAGTGGAGCAGGACGCAGCGACAGAATTTAGGACTGAAGTACTGTTACAGCATTCCTGGAAATACAGATTTCTGCATCCCAAGTCGTTGCTTTATTTCTCCGAGAAGTGAACGGGGAAAAGGTGTCATTTCAATGATGGGATTCCTACTGGAGATTTTAATGTTTCCTGCAGGATGAGGTGAACTGAAATCTGGAAATACCTTTTTCCTCTTTTGATCACAATAGGGAGATGAAAAGGTTTCCAAAGGGATTTTCAGTATGTTGTTTTGCAGAACTGCAGGTACTGTACCTTCAGGGCTTGCTTCAATGGGCTACTGTGCAAGCACATTACCTGAGGAGCAGTATCTAAGTAGAGAACAATTATTCTCTTGTGCTTCCACCTAGACAACCTAGGGGAAGGACAAATGTTTAAAGAACAAGTGGTTCTTTTTATCTATTAGAGAAATTTCATTGAACATCTAGCTACTAATTGTAAATTAAATATACACACAAATATATCTGTATATACCTGTATACTTAAGTATATTCACATACATGCAGTTTACTTTTTCCTCTTTACTGAAATTTTAAAGAGGAATTTTCTCTCTTTAATTTAGAAAGAAATTGTATTTCAAACATTACTTTTCTCACAAACTTTAACCAAAATTTCAATAGTTGTCAAAATCCCCAGTGCACTTTTTCAAGAGTATTATTGAAAAGGTTCTTCCCTTTCAGTTTGACCATCATCCTTCATCATCCTTCATCATCTTAATGTGGTGAATAGTTCCTTCCCAACATGGTATTTTTGGAATTGGGAACAGTTCACTGCAATTGTAAATGTAGCAAAAACACATTCACTTTCATGGCAAGATTATAAGAAACTTTTCTGATGTGGGAAATTTTTGAATGAACAAGCACCATGATTTAGACTCTTGATTTGGGGTTTGTGTTTTTTTTTTTTTTTTTTTTTTTTTTTTTTTTTTTTTTGTTTTTTTTTTTTTTTTTTTTTTTTTTGTTGTTGAAGAAAAAAAANTAAAAAAAAATCACTAAAAAATATTACTAAATTGTTATTGCTCTTTTCTTATTTCTATGTACACAGAAATAACATCTTTGATATCTGAACATCTTCAAATATATTTAGGGATGTCATTTTATGTAAGAAATTAAATGTGGTAGAAATCAAGATTTGATAACCAGACCAGTAATGCTGGGGGCTGAGCTAGGTGACTTTAAAAGAACATTATTCTATGTTTAACAGCCTCTACTACCTGGATAAAAGTGTTAATAAAAATACCACAAGTCTTATCATTCTGGTCATTGATTTTAGCTGAACTCAGTGCTGAGCATGCTTTCAACTTTGGTCAGTCAGTGATTTTGAGATGGGAATACATAAATTGTGTCTATTTTTAAGTACCAACTTGATTTCTACAAAGTCAGTGCAGGGAAAATGGTGTCTGCCTTTGCTTGATCACCTAAGAAAACTTTGGATAAACCTCTCCAGCTGTAGACTGTTACAAGATTCCTTTATACTAGGAAAAATTTCTTCACTGAAAGGGTGGTTTAGGATTGGAATTGGCTGCTCAGGGAAGTGGTGGAGTCACCCTCCCTGGAAATGTTCTGAAAATGAGTAGATATGACACTTCATGATATGGTTCATGGTGATGTTCAGTCAAAGGTTGAGCTTGATGATCCTGGAGGTCTTTTCAAACCTTAATGCTTCTATGATTCTCTTCTATTCTGTGATTGGAATTAGGAGTTGTTTTAATGGAGTGGTCCATTATAGTGCACTGGTCTATGGATAACAAAGTTCCATCTGTGTTTTAGACAAAGTCAATGGGTGTTGGCACACACTTTGTTTAACTGTGAAAGTATTGTTGCAAATATAAAATTTGGCTTACAAAGAATTAGGGGTTATATTTTAAAAATTCAGATCTCCGACTCCTCTGGTTAACCCTATAGTCATTTCAGGGCTGCAGCTCTCTCTGTTTTACAGTAGAATTCCCCAGAGGTTGCTACAACATATTTTTTTACAAATAAGCACATCAGTGTCCATCTCATAGAATCATAGAATAGCTGGGATTCCTGACTAGGTTCAGGTTTGACTCACAAGGATGACATTCCCTCGCCCTGTTGTTTGAGGAAGCAGACCTTGTCATCATCCTCTGAATGTGCTTTGTGTGTTACACAGAGACTGAGCTCCACAATGAATCCGGGCTGTTGTTTAATGTAATAAACTGTAACATCTGCAATAGAAGCTCCTCGATGCAGCTGGCAATGTTCCACTTCTCCATGACACTTCGGTGGCCAAAATACATAGAAAAAAATGTGAAAAGGCTGAGTTTCTTTTTCTCCTAAATGGAAGTTCAAAAATGTGGTGTTTTCAACTCCAGCGTGAACAACTTCCTGCTTTTGACTCCCGATTTCATTTCCATCCCAGTCTCCCTTTAGAAACCTGTCCCTCTGTTGATTGCTCAGTGCCTGACTGAAGTGGAAGGAATTCAGCACTGCAGTGGGGAGGAATAAATTAACATCAGCAAGGTGCTCAACAGAGTGGTTGTGGATGTTAGGAAAGAAAAGGAAACAAGGATCATTGACCAGGGCTTCCCATTTAATTGCAAAGTTTGGTTAATCTTTAAAAATCTTCTTTCTAGAAGAGCTGCTTTTTAAATGTAGTTTTAACATTTACCACCATGTAACCGTATTATATTCTGTACCTATATACTGTAGGAATATTGCTCTATACAGCAACAAACTACTGTGTGTACATATATGATTCAAAATAGAGGAAGAGACAGAGCAAAAAAGAGACAGTTTTTGAAAACTACTACAATTAACTTAAATGTTTCTATAGCACAGTGAAGTCTGGCTGAATGGTTCTTCATGTCAAATCCTAAAACATACAAGCTCCTAAAAAATGTAAGCAATAAGTTTTATCCTAATAAAAAGGATCCATTTGCTCTACTTTTAGACATGGATTGTACATCTAAGTTCTTTATCTAGACTCTTTTTACAGTCAGGGAGAGAAAGCTCCTGGTTGCAATTAATCTCATCCTAATTGGATGGCTAAGAAAGTTTAGGTACATGAATTTAAATTTTCTCTCAGTTTTATTTCAATCAGTGTTCAGAAAAGAGCTACTGTAGACTGGCTGCAGCATCACTGCAAAATAAATATTTCCTGGAGTGCAAATGATTTTGTTTGCTGTATTTCTCTGTCCAGCTGTGGAAAATAGATGTAGAACTCCAAAAAAAAAAAAAGAAGTGTTCCTGCTGAAGAGGACTGAGAAAACTCTGATTTTACCAACTACATATTTTTCCCCACTGAGAACAGTCCCTTTTTCAATGAACCCACATGCATTGAGAGAAATGTCAAGCAGCTGTAGAAACCATTGTAAGTTAGTTCTTTTACTACTCAATACTTAAATTGAAAGGGAAAGACAAATCTTCAAGCGGTATCAGTCTCTACCATGTAAGCTATATCATGCACCCCACTGTGCATGCATAAGCACAAATACAGATGTTCAGGAGCACTTGTACTCACTTGAACTAACGTGTTTGCAACTGTTAGTGATTTCTCTAAGGCTGTTGTGGCATCTTAAATCTTTTCCTATGTCTTGTTCCTATGCCTGAATTGACATATCTTAGGGAAAAATTGCATATTGTGGCTGTGACAGAAGTGTGAAGGTTTTTATGGAGATAGGTGTGATGATGAGTGACAAGAAGGATCAGTGGGGTTCTGAAAGAAGATGTGAGTGTGAAGGAAGTTTCAAGGATGTGAAGGGGGGCTCAGGGATGAGGCCAAGAAGTTACAATGAAGGTATGAAGAGCAGTGAATGATTTCAGGAAGTTATTCCAGGGAGAAAACTACCTTTCCCCCACTTCCTTGCCCTTCATTAACTTCCTCCTGACAGCTGAGCAAGCTGTGAAGTTGCAGGGGGACTGTAGAATGCTCAGGAGACTGCCAGTTTCCCTCTGTCCAAAAAGCACCTTCTATCTCAAATTCTTCTATCTCTATTCCTCTATAGGACTTTTGATATATATTCCTTTATTATATATATTCCTATATTCCTTTATAGGAACATAGTATGATTTAGACTGGAAAGGAACTTAAAGATCATCTATTTCCAAACCCCCTGCCATGGGCAAGGACACCTTCCATTAGACCTGGTTGCTCCAAGCTCCATCCAACTTGGCCTTGGACACTTCCAGGGATGGGCATCCACAGCTTCTCTGGGCAACCTGTGCCAGGGCCTCACCACTCTCATTTTTAAAAATGTCTTTTCCATATTTAATCTAAAGCTATCCTCTTTCAGGATAGCTTTATTCCTTGTTCATTGCTCTTTGTCCTGTCACTACAGTCCCTGGTGAAAAACTTCTCTTTGCCTTTCCTATAAAATGTCCCACATAAAAGGACCTCTGGACTCGCTGAAACAGGTCCATGCTTTTCCTGTACCAGGGAACCCAGATCTGGACACAGTACTCCAGGTGTGAGTCTCACAAGAGTGGAGCAGAGGGGGAGAACCACCTCCCTTGGCTCTCTGGCCACTATTCCTGTGATGTAGCCCAGAAGGGAATTGGCCAGGATTGACTCCTGGGGACTCTTGGGCTTCTGTCATTCCAGGGAAGACTGGGAGGGGATCTGTCAGGTCCTGCCTTAGGCAGTGTAATGGGGGACATGGGTTGTAGGCAAAGCCTGGAACAGTCCTGGGAAACTGGGCTCAGGGCAGGAGAAGGTATGGCAAAGACAATGGCAGTGCTGAGAGGGACATTGAAATGTGTCCCCAGTCACCTGTTCTACTGTAATGAAGCAGAGAAAGAAACATTTATCTCAGAATTCAAGTTCAATTTTTTTCTCCATAATCTCTACCTCCAAACAGTTCAGGAGGCTGAAAACCTGCTTGGACCAGATGAACTAGAAAATCTACTACTGGCTGTTATTCCCTGGGATTTGATCATTTGCATAATAAGAAACTTATTACTTCATAGATTGTCATTGCATTCAGGGCCACAGCCTGGAACTGACAGCAAACATTGCTCCAGGCTCCTGGTCTGACCTGGTGAAATAGGTGAGCTCAGCTCTGTAATTGTCCTGTGAGGTCAGTCCTGCCAACAACAAAAATCTGGGCAAAGGGAAGATGGTTGTGTTAGACTTTTTCCATTATGCCTTCAAATGAAAGATATGGAAAACTTATGTTGAATAACTGGAGACCAGGGAGGGCAGAGGATTGGTCCTGTACCTCAGACAAAATTAAAAACAAAGAAAAATCAACATCTAGAACTATTTAATGTCTGATTCCTTTAATGGAGGAAGCCAAGCTCTGAGGTCCAGTAAGTCACATACCCAAACATTCACATATCCAGCTTTACATCATGGGATCAGAATATGTATATGAATATGTATATGTAGCCAGATACTGGACATGGTGGTAATGGTAGTTTCAGCAGCTCCCACTGGTTCATTTGCTTTCACAGGAGCCACATCACCCAGCACAGGTGCTTAGCCAGCACAAATCCATAGCTGCTTGTGTGATGTTTTCATCATTCAGTGCTGCTCAGGAGCCACGAGATGACAAAACAGACAGTTAATGCTTTTTTCTTATAAAGGTCTCAGAAGATCTGTTACAACACCCCTATTTCAAATTCCATCTACCCACTGATGTCTTCCAGCCTCAGTCCACCTTCTTGCCTGACCATGCTTCCTTGGCCACTGGAAACCAGGACACAGCAATCCAACACTGAAAACCAAAGTTGTCGAAGCAGTATTGAAATGAACAGCTTAAATAACAAACAATCCCCCAAAATACAGAAGATCCAATGTGGAAAGACAGACTCACAGAATGGGTGAGGTTGGGAGGGATCACTGGTGGGGTCATTTGGTCCAACCTTCCTGCTCAAGCAGGGTCTTCCTAGAGCTCAATGCACTATTTATTATTGTCTACTTTATATTACATTTCTTATTTGAATCATGTTTTGATTCAAATTCTGCCAAAGGCATCAATGAAGACTCATTTCTTTTTCCATGAAAAGTGCAGAGGCCAGGGCTTCTAATACACACAGTCCCGGGATGAAGGACTTGAAAATACACAAGGTGTTTAAACTCTTTCAAGTCACTTTTAGGACACTAAAAATAATGTCCAAGAAAGCTCTGAGATTAACTCATTCTTAGTTATCTGTTACTCAAGGAGTGCTGGGCTAAGTGCAATGGTGTGGAATAAGAAAATGTGTATGCAAAGCCTGCACACAGGTTCTTTTATGCCACACCATTGTGCTTAATCCTCCATTCACTAAACCACACTGCAAAAATAAATTGGCATAAAAAAATATATTCTTAAAAGAAGTAGGAAGTTCCTCCTGACTGACAGTGGCTTGCACTGCCAGGGCTTGTTCTATATTCATACTTCCAAAATGCAGATTATATTTCTCTCATGCTGGCAAGCCAATAACTAAGCTTCACTGCTTTTTTGGCATTCACTAGATTTTTGTCATACCTCCCTAATATGCCTTAAGGGTACTTGTTGATACCAAGAATTGAAACAAAGCTTATGCTTTTGGTTGCCAAGTCACTTCAGCCAGATGGAAACATAAATCTGGAGCCAGAAAATATTATTACTGTTATTTGAATTTGGAATATAAATGGTGGCTTTGTCTTTACCATGTAAATGTTTCTTCTTGTCATGGAAAAGTCTAACATAAGAAAATATCTATCTCTTTCAGGCTTCCTTTGTTGCTGTTCTAAAAAGTTGGCTTTAATATGTTGAGAAGTCTATGACTTTATTTATGTAATAAATAAATAATAAATAAATGTACCATAATCCTTTATGGAATTTACTTCCTCTTCAGCTGAAGAAGGAATAACAATGAATAATGGGTGTAAGACAAAGCCAGACAAATCACAGCTGAACAGTGCATGTGTATTTAACAGAGAAATTTGAACATCCCTGGTAGTTCATCTTGGTGCCTTTACATCAAGACTGGATGTCTTTATGTAATATCTATTCTCATGCAGCTGTAGGAGAGTTTAGTAAAATACAGTTATATCTGGGCAGGATATTATTGCTGTATTGAACAGAAAATGTTAGAAGTTGTAACTTTCCCTTTATAAATCCATGAAATTCCAAAGCCAACAGCAAAAGTCTTAATTTTTTTTGCGTTGTGCTCCAAACATCTCTAAAATAGTAGTATGTTCTGGCTTTTAGGGATTTTTTTTGTGTAAATAATATTTTTCTCTGTAATTTGCCTGGGAACATTACATGAAAGGGGAAAAGTAATATAAAACAGAGAGCAGAATATCACTGCAAAACTGAACTACTCCAACAAAAGGAGGCGTTTCCTCATGTCAAACAAAACAGACACTGAGATAATCTTCCAAACATCAATAATTATTTTGGTATTCACATCTGAGATTGGAAATGAAAATTATCTTCAAGAAATAATAAATAACTAAATTAGCCAATGTGTATTACCATGGAATACAGAATCACAGAATAATAGATTCTTATAAAGGTTTGGTTTAGAAGGGGCATTATGGATCATCTATTTCCAACACCCTTTCCATGGGCAGGGACACCTTCCACCAAACCAGGTGGCTTCAAATGCATTCAACATGGCCTTGAACACCAGGGATGGGGTACCCACAACTTCCAGTGCAATGTTGCATATTATCCAGTGAAAACTACCTGGATTTAACAGAGTTCATCTGAAACTACACAGTGTCAGCTGAGGATGGTGAAGCCTTTAGCAGCTGTTCTTACATCACTATAGTCAATGCAGCCCCATCCTGTTATACCAGAAACTCCTTATTCTCCACAGGAGACACATCAAATTAAGGTGACACTTCCACTGTCCTGACTGCAGTAACCCCTTCAGCTGCTCTGCAACAGCAACAAGCAGCAGTGAAACAATCAGGTTCATTAAATTTTGCCCAGTTGGACCAGGCCAGATTCTGCTCTGCAGAGTGATGATTTTCAAGAAAAGTGCCATATTTTCTTCAAATATGCCATGGAAGCAAAAACTGATGGGTCCACACTGTAGGAAACACCAGCATTCTGATTTAAACTTTGTGATTTTATCTTCTGTCCAGCCCAGAGAGACTGGAGAGAGGAGGCGTCCATCGGCCAGGACAGAGTCTAAGAGAAAAAGTGAGAGCCAAAGAGAAGTCAGTGACATTTTTATGTATTCCTTGCCCCATGGCAAATAAGTGACGGGAGCACTGGAGGCTTTTCCTAATGCACATGCAGCCCAAGCGATGGCTGTGCTGCTGGGAATCTGTGGGGTCGGTGGTTCACTGATGTGCTGGATCCCCAGAGCTGCCAAGCACCTGCATCCCACGAGCTGGTGTCCGAGCCAGGAGCCAGATGGTCTGGGAGTCTGGAAAAACGCGAGGACCAACGCTTCCAGGGCAATCTGCATACATGCAGCCTTTCCAGGGCTGAGCTGGAGCTGAGAGCCTTCCAGCCTGATCAGCCCCGATGGAGCCTGGCCAGTGCCACCGTTAAAAGGCACTGCTGTGACAGACCAGATTGTCCCTCTGTCAGCAGCTGTCAGGGTACCCAGGGAGTGCATTTTGCTTTGGGATCACACGTGCACCACTGCTGAAAGAGCACAGTGCAGAGTTTCTTTCTTTACAGATATACCTGTGTTTCTGGCTGTCTCTCCCTGCGCAGAATAAGATTTCTCTTCTGTAAAAATCCCTGTTCCCCCAAACTCTGGAGTGACTGTGTGATGAGAAATCCGTGTCTGTGAACACTGCGATTTTAGCAGCAGTTAAAAGCACCATCTAGTGGCGCCGGGGAGAGTTTACGGGGAACAGAGAAATTCTGGCTCTTTTAGAGTCATACAATCGTTAAAGTAGGAAAAGACCTCTAAGATCATCGAGTCAACCACTAACCCAGCACTACCAGCTCCACCATGTCATCACGTGCCACATCTACCTGTCGTTTAAACACATGGTGACTTCACCACTTCCCTGGGCAGCCTTTGCCAATGCTTTACAATCCTTACAATGAAGAAACTGTTCCCAATATACAAACTAAATCTCCTCTGGCACTTTAAGCCCTTTTCTCTTGACCTANCTTTGCCAATGCTTTACAATCCTTTCAATGAAGAAACTTGCATGTTAATTGGGAAAAGACATCGACGCCCATGTGGCTCCACCCTCCTTTCAGGGAGTTGGAGAGATCGAGAAGGTCTCCCTTGAGCCTCCTTTTCTCCAGGCTGGGCCCCCACAGTTCCTTCAGCTGCTCCTCATCAGACTCGTGCTACAGACTCTTCCCCAGCTCCTTTGCCCTTCTCTGGACTCACTCCACGTCCTTTTCTGCCAGGTATCTTTCCACTCTTCCTCCAGCTTGGAGCACTTCTGGGTTGTTGTGACCCAGGTACAGAACTTGGCACTTCTTGTTGAACCCTGTGCAATTTGCAGTCAACAAACTGAAGTCCCAGACAGCAGAGGTTTCAGCACCTTCCTCTGGTGTTTCTCTCCATGACAACTTTTGGAAGATGCTTACTTCGTGGAAGAAGCGTGTCTTCTGTGCTTGCAGGATGCTTGGAAGAGCAAACCCTGCTTCACTGGCATCTTTTAGAGACAGGCTTAGATACTATAGAGGGGAAAGGTTTCAAGGAAATGTTCTGCTCCCTCACAACTCCATGCCACCTCATCCCTCAAGACTTCAGTCAGTAATAGAATCATAGAACCATTCAGGTTAGAAAAGTGCTCCAAGATCATAAAGTCGAGGATATGTTATAGTTAGTGGCAAGACAGGGTTTCAGGCACAGCATTCAGATTTGGCCTGCACCTTTCCCCAGCTGGCAGCCTGAATGACCAAATTCTTTTACGTGTACTCCAACTGACACAGGTTCACATCTCTTACTGGAGACTATCTTTCTAGAAAAACATACAGAACGGTTTGGGTCAGAAGGGACCTTAAATAAAGTTGTTCATCTAGTTCCAAGTCCCCTGTTATGGGCAGGGACACCTTCCACTATCCCATATTGTCTCAAGAGCAGCATAACGTGGCCTTGGACACTTGCAGGGGTGGGGCATCCACAGCTTCCCTGAACAACCTGTGCCAGGGCCTCACCACCCTCACAGGGAAGAATTTCTTCGGAATGTATAATCCAAATCTATCCTCCTTCAGCTTAAAGTCATTCCCCCTTGTCCTATATCTGTCCTGTCAAGATGTCCCACTCTTCTACTCTATTGGATTTCCCACCCCATTCCTGCATCTGAAACGATGCAGGCCTAAAGCACTTAGAGGTTAATACTGGAGTGATGGAAGTGTCATTAGGGAACTAAACACTTGAGTAGTAGACTATTGGTGAAAGAGGGCAGGAACCAGAGCCCAGGCCTTCAGCACTTGAGTTTATGAACACTGCATTGCCATGCTTGAAGGCATGTGTATTAAAATTTCTCTTTCCCATAAAGCAGACACCCCTATCCACACAACTGATCTGCCTCCCTGCCTTTATCCACTTCCTTGAGTGTGGTATCATGCGTTGTCCTTATCAGCTTTTGTCACCAGCCTTGCTTCCTGCTGATTGGAAACATCAAGGGTCAGCTTCAAACAGTGAGATCATGAACAAACTTACAACTGAGATCATTAATAAACTTGTGAGGTCTCAGAAATTTCACCCCCTGTTCTCTGATGCATCTTCAAGTACTGTATGTTGTGTAGAAGCACAAAAGTGTTTCTGTTCAGTGCTGGAATGTTGAGAGTAGTTGTGAAGTCCTTCTTTTAACAAAAGTATCAGCTGTGGAGTAATCCCAGTTTTGTCCCAGTCATTTTCAGTCCCAGTAAGAGCTCCAGCACCTTCCCCATCTCATTACACAGAACAGTTTGGAGTCAGCCTCATTTCAATAGCTTGGGCTTCATTTCTTCAGCAAGTGATGTCAAAATCTCGTGGAAATCACTGGTTCCACCAGTTCAGGGAACTTCTGCTGGGAAAACTGCTTAATTTCTGTGATCCATGTCCAGCTACTGGACTAAGACGAATTCACAAGGGTAGTGATGCTTCTCAGGCCTGACAATCCATGAAGTTTGATTATTACCTGCTGGCTGCCTCTGTGGTATCTCTGAGCCCTCATGGAGGTGGGATTTGAAATGGTGATAAAGAAACAAGTTAAAATAAATGACATATATTAAGGACATAAATGGTCCTTATTTTTCATATAAAATGCAGTAGAAATATATCTTGCTCACCTGCCAAATACAAAAGAAGTATTTAGACTTGTCTTAAATCTAAAAATATTAAAAAAAATTTCTTTCTGTATGATGTTATACAGTTACAACAACACAGACATAGAACTTCGACAGATTAAGTTAATTAAACAACTACTAATTACATATTTCTGAAAGATTGCAGTTGCCCTAACCTAGAGAAAAATCTTCCATTCTTTCTCTGTACTACTCCATATCTGGAAGATGGGTTAGATTTATGACCAGTTAAATCCAAGCAGCAGTCTAAAAATCAGGAAAAAAGCAGGCAAAGAATCGTTTGATGTACTGAGGCACACACAGTCTTTGATGATATAAGCTTGGCCAAATGGCATCTCTTAAGTTTCTTGTAACTCTTTTAGGGGTGAAAAAGCAGGTCTTGGAGCATAAACAACAACATGAGTAACAATAATTAATGATCATGGTCTCTAAGCCCAGCTGGAAGTGTGAACTGAGGCGACAGGAGTGTGAAGCAGCAGCTCCTGCCTTCTGCTGAGTTACAGAATCAGCTTGAGCCAGGGAATAAAAGGAGGTTGAAGTCGTAAGGATGGGGTAATGAGAGAGGAGGAAGGGAAGGGACACAGGAAAGCATTTTGGTGGCAGGAGTGGAAGGGCATTCCAGAATCAGTAAAGTCAGTAATGTTCCTGACAAAATATATTTTTCTGACTTTTCATCTGGGAAAAATTTGATATATCCAGGCTGAACTGTTTTCAGTTGTGTAGGAGAGCAGTGCCCTTGATCCCAAACCTGCTAATATAAGTTGGGGAGGGTACAAGAAGAAAACATGTTATACAGGAAAACAACCTGTTCTGAATCTGTTTCTCTTTAAGCTGCTGAAGGTGAGAGCAGTTAAGCACATGCTTAATTGAGAAGGTAGGCACATACTTAGAAGCACACACAGATTTAAGATTTTACCTGAATTTTTCCTGAATCCAAGTTTTTGTTTTTATTATTACTGGTACAACATCACACATCTTTGTAGATTTTCAAAGCAAAGATGAACCCAGCACAGGGAAAATAAAGAGGCAGAAAAATCAGAGCTAAATGTGAAGATCATCAGTTCATGCTGACTTCGTCTGCAAAATTATGTAGCTCACTTAAGTGAAATTAGATTAATTCTGATTCTGGGGTAGCTTAATTATTGGGATCTTTGCCTTAGAAATGCTTTCTTTCCTTCTTCCTTCTGCTTTCCCATTGTAGTGACACACATGCAAGTTCTGATAGAGAACAATCTGATTTCTTACGCCTTTGAAACCCTAAACTGTGCTGACAACACAGGTTAATGTGGATTTATCAGTCCATATCCGATGCATGGAAAAAATGCAGATATAAGATGAAAATGTGATGGCTTTAGAAGAGATTAAACATAATATGTTCTGTCTGGGCATACAGACATTAGAAGTTTCAAAGAGTTCTCTCAAAAGTATTTCTCCAGACAACACATAATCTTTAAGGGAGTTAAAATCAAGTGAAATATTGGAAAATAAAAAGAAGAATGGACTTAAAATACCCCAATCACAGGCTACAGAATAATATGAAGCGAGGAGGGATCCTTCCACAAGGAACATCACTTCAGGTGTGTGTGGGTCCTCTAGAATGCTCTGGTATCAGAGATATTTAAAGCATGGACAAAAAGTTTTATTACAGACAGACTGGCTAACCATCCAGGTTGGAAGAGGAAAAATCCTTTGGATCCTTAAAAAACAAAATGCAGAGTTAACAGTGGGAAAAGAGCTTTCAAATGCTCCTCCCATCTTCACCGCCCAGGACCATGTGTATTCTTACATCACATCACATACTGGTCATGAGAACACAGAAGCCTTCCCTATGCCACTCCTCTCCCATGTTGCCTGGAGCTGTGTCTATCCTGGTGAAGATCATGAGTAACCTATAGAGCTGATTTTTACATAAAAGTTTAAACCACAACCACAGGTTCCTTCAAGTTTTGCTGTGTTAGGTCATGTTGGTTTGATCTCCGGACACGTCATATCTTTGCAACAACTGCAGAGAGATCCCATATGTTCTGCAGTCCAGGATAACTACCTGAACTTACCATACAGCATTAACAGATTAAACAGGACTGTGGCTTTGCACAGTTGTGGGTTAGCAATGACCAGACACTATTTCCAGCAAATAACTTGCATGCAGCACCATTTTTTTTCCAAGAATATCACAGGGTGAGCATGTTGTGTACCCATGGGATAAAGAAGGGGCCCACCAGTATTACTTTAATATTAGAGTCACAGACACAAAATTGAATTCTTCTTTGGAAAGGTGAAGAGTGTGTGGACATACTGCAGACATACAACCAAAGGCCATGGACCAGGGAGTTCTCCCTCAGCAAGGTCTCTTGAGAGCCAGTCCTCTGACAGATAAATTGACTGATTACTCAATTATTCATTTTATGTGCAGCTTCATTAAGAACAGCATATGCTTTGTCCTATCAGCACTCAGTTTAAGATACAGACTCTCAGAGGATTTATGCACCTGACTTCTCTACAGATGTTGAAAAGCAGGAGTTGGAAACTGAAACCCGAGTGCTAAATACCTGCTGAATATTTGGTACTTGCACAGTTTAGAGGAGGAATCTGGACAGAAAAGCCAAGTCTCAAAAAGGAGCCACCACAGAAGCTGAATACTATTTTATCGGGAAGGAGCTATCTGACTTGGCTTCATTACAGATTCACACATTCAATCACACCAACATCACTTTTCAAATACCATCTCTTACAAATGGATGTTGTTAACTTTCCCCGACAGTAAAGGCACAGCATGTGATTTTCATCCATCAGAGGAAGCTTAATAAATCAACCAGTACATTACAGCTTCACGCCAAGTTAGCACCTTCATCATGGAATGAAATTAGCAAAGCAAATACACTGGCTAATTGTGAAATATGCTAATTACCAGCTCAACCCGTGAAATAAGGCATGAGTGATGTGTGACGAGCTTTGTACAGAGTCGTGAACACTTGGAAATGCGACACTTAAATAAAGTCTAAAACTGCTTATGCAGAGAGAAAGGAGAACAGACAGGGCTAAGGAACAGGCATGGTGGAAAAATATTTTCATAAGAAGTTTGAAACCTTTTCACTTCTGCTACTCTCATGGGATTAAAGGCTGGGAGTGGGGAAATGCATTGATAACAGGATACGGACCATTTTCTATCTATTTCACACCAATCTGAGTCTATTCAAGGGCATTACCAATGAGAACTGAGCTGGCAATTTGGGATAAAGTCACAAGTTGGCACCGTTTGACTTGAAGTCAGCAGAGTTATGGTTTTGCATCAGCAGAGAATTCGTCCTTTTATTTGATGAATTCAGACTCTCTTGCTCACCAGCTAGGCACTGACAGTTGGGCTTTGCAAATGACTTCATTATTGAGAACAAGATGATGCACGGGAGCGTATCCCAGCCTAGGGCCTTCTCTGCCATTCACCTTGGCTCTTCTGTAGACTCTTATTTCCATTTCTACACAAATTTCCTACTTGCGCTTTTGTATTTATCTTCTAAATTATGTAGTGTTTTCTCTATTTAAACTCCTCCTCCCCAGATTTTCATCCTGCTAGAGGAGGGAAAAATGTGTTGAGAGAAGGATTAAGTCTCACTATAGTTCAGCAACAAGGGAAGGCAGCACAGATGCAGAGAATGAGTCCTATTTTATAGGGTTTTCCATTGAATGCCGAACAGTTCTTCCCCTATACTCTGCTCTCAGACATGATCTGGAATGGTTCTCCAGCTCTGGGGGCCCCACACAACAAAGACAATGACTTGTTGAAACAAGTCCAGAGGAGACAGGCTCTGAGAGAGTTGGGGTTTTATAACCTGGAGAAGAAAAGGCTCTAGGGAGACTTTTTAGCACCTTCCAGTACCTAGAGGGGCTACAAGAGAGCTAGAGAGGGACTTTGCAAGGGCATGGAGTGACAGGACAAGGGGAAATGGCTTTAAGGTGAAAGAGGGGAGGTTTAGATTAGATATTAGGATGAAATTTTTCCCTGTGAGGGTGGTGAGGCCCTGGCACAGGTTGTCCAGAGATGTTGTGGATTCCCCATCCCTGAACGTGTCCAAGGCCAGGTTGGATGGGACTTGGAGCAATCTGGGATAGTGGAAGGCGTCCCTGCCCAGGACAGATGGGATAGAATGAGATGATCTTTAAGGTCCCTTCCAACCCAAACTATTCCGTGATTCTGTGATAACTGTTTTCTTGTCAACTTTTTCCATGGGAAGTGACTCACAAGGTACAATTGCATATACCCTTGAGGTGCAGGGTCAAGCCTTCAGAGACTTTGAAAAGCTAATGTCTGAAAATGGCCAGATATTTTGATTTCTAGAAGTGGAATTAACTCATATTCAAGAACAAACAAAAAAATCTGACATCTTTGAAAGCTCACTTCAAAAACTTATTATCTCGATCATTCTCACGTCTCCATTACATTGGCAAAGATTCTCATGCAAGGTTTTTATAGTATGGTCACCAGAAAAAAATTAGCAACTTCATGGTCACTTTCATTTACACAGCACAACACTGTTGCCAGAACATCTTATTCCTCACCTCTTTATAGGCGTGCATTTCTTCTTGCCAACATATGTGTGATGGGTGATATATACTGGAGTCAAACTGCAGCAGCTCTTTACCTCCAGACACCACAGAATGAAACAATGGGTGCCCAGGGCGAGTGGAAAGTATCTTAAAAAGGTTTAACGTGCAAATTTTTGTCAAGTGTTTTCCACAGAGTCCCATGCAATGCTGGCAGCAAATAACACCTAATTGTTTTTTTGTAGCAAGACCTCTATTTGCATTTTGCTTCCTGGGTGACTGTCTTGTGACTACAGAGCAATGAGCACCCACAGAACGAATAAACAGGAATTTGATGAATGGATGAGCTTGTTTCCTTTTTTTTTTTCTTTAAATTTTGCATCTTGAAGGATTAAATAGATGAGCCAGTTTATCAAAAGTTTGTTACTGTATCCCAGCAAAAGAATGCCTCATCTCTGGAAGTTTCAAGGACATTTTGGATGAGGCTCTGAGCAACCTGGTCTAGTGGGAGGTACCCCTGCTCATGGCAGGGAGTTTGGAACTGGATGATCTTTAAGGTCATTTCCAACCCAAACTATTCTGTGATTTTATGATTCTACGCCTCACCCTGTCATGAAGGATCAGGTGCTTCTACCACATAATCATCAGAATTAAGGTTTAAGATCAGCAAGTCCAACTGTCAACCCAGCACCACCACCATGTTTGCCATTATACCATGTCCTTAAGTGCCACATCAACACATTGTTTGAACACTTCCAGGAATGGTGATTTCACAGCTTCCCTGGGCTCCAACGCTTTACAACCCTTTCTGTGACTTTTTTCCCCCCCAATATCCCATCTGTCAAACTTGAGGCCATTTCCTCTTGTCCTGTGTCTTGGTACCTGGTAGAAGACCTCAACCCCCACCTGGCTGCAGCACCCTTTCAGAGAGTTATAGAGAGTGAGAAGGCCCTCTAGGCCTCTATTTCTCCAAATTAAATACTCACAGCTCCCTCAGTTGCTCCTCATCAGACTTGTGCTCCAGACCCTTCCTCAGTTCAGTTGCACTTTTTTGGACAGGCTCCAGCACCTCAACATCTTTGAGACATAGCCCAAAGGACATGTTTTCAAACTCTGATAAATTATGGAATTAAACTTTATTAACTTCATTTGCTTTTAACTTTCTGTTGGCCTGAATCAGTCACTAAAGACATGCCTGCATAAAGCTGATCAGTCTGACAGGAGAATGAGGCATGAGATTTTAGCATTTGGAATATTAGGTGTACAGGGGACATGGCGGGGAAGCAGGATGATGTAAAGAGACAGTGTATTTAGAGGAACTTACATGTTCCTCAGTGCATTTCCCTTGACAGTTTGCAGAAATAGAGTGAGTCAGCTGTCATCATATAATATATTAGTATAAAACAGTGTAAAAATGGACAATATGTTTAGGCACTGATTAAAGAGAAAAGGGGAAACAATAAAACAAAAAAAAACCAAGCTCTTTGTTAGAGAAAAGGAATTGCGTGAAAGTTTGGAAATATGCCTCCACTCAACTTCAGGAATTAGTTTTGAATTAGTTGGAAGTATTTTCATTCAGTCTGCAAACCAGCCCAAAGACCACCTGCTGTGAAATAAAGGAGCACAGACCAGTGGTTATTATAGCAATAGCCATAAGTTTATTGCTTATTGGTACTAAACTTAAATCTTAGTAATTTTGAATTACTGAGTTAGCTTAGATTTATGGAGATGCAGGATCATTTAGAGCTGCAGTCATTCCAGAAGGGTATATTATCTAAACCAATTTTCTTATAGTGATGCAATTGCAATACCATAGTCACGGTTGTATCAGCCTTTCCATTATAAACTCCTATTTTCAGGGGTTTGTAATTTGACCATAAAAATTCACTTCTTGTTGAAACTTTGCATATAAGGTCTGAGACGAACAAGTTGTTTGGGTTTTTTTTCCAAAATTTAAGGAAAAAAAAGTCAAATCTTTTCAGCCACTTCTAATGCTCCAACTCTGTAAACAGCAAAAGCAACAAAGCAAAAGTTGGCTGTTTGACATCTTTCACTTCCCTCTTACTGTAATTCAGATACAGTAGAAGGTGGCAAATTTTGGTGGAAGGTGTCTCTGTCCATGGCAGAAAGGTTGAACTAAATGGTCTTTAATCTCCCTTCCAACACAAATCCTTCTATGATTCTGCTAAATTGCTGCTGTGGTTTGATGGGAAGGAAAACAAATCATATGCATCATTGGAAGCACTTGGGGGAAGATTCACCCTTCCATGTAGCTTCTCTAATGTGTGTGGATGAGACTTCAAGTTTCATACAAGAGTTACAAACAACTTAAGACTCTCTAGATGCAAAGAGGACTTCAGTTTTGGGAAGTTTAGGAAAGTTAAGCAGTCATGGGCCTTAAGAAAACACCTTCTCTGGTTTATTTTTCCTCTTTTAAAAATTTTGCTGGGAAACATTTTCAGCCTCTTTCTGGTAAAGAATTACCATGAATGTAATTGAGCTGAAATGTTAATATTTACCTAAATTAATTCAGCAATTATTCAATTTATTAATTTTAATTCTGATTGATTTATTAACATTTGCTCGTAAGTCAGTGATGCTGATACATTAGCTTGACCTGCTCATTTCAGATATCCCTCTCTATCCACTAGAAGGCACACCTTACATTCCAATTAACAGATTTACAAATGAGTCCTGTTCCAAACCATGTTTAAAAGCACATTTTTTCCATCTGATCTTACAATAACACAGATAAGGTCTGACATTTCAACCAAGAGAAAATATATTAGTTTTGGCTTTAACATTAAATGAATCTAGCAATGATTATTTTGCCTCTGGCTGCTAATTATTGTCGTACAGTACTTCAGAAATACTTAAAGCCATGGACTGTGTGAACCTACAGCAAAGTTTGCAAAGTCACAGTTGGATGAAGCACCTGCACACAATTGCTCTGGCAAAGGCTTCTCTTAATCTCATGGTGCATTTAGCTGCAACTGAGATTAAGGAAAACCACCCCTATGTAAGTAGTTCTTTGGACTGCGAGATGGAATTGTGTTGGGTTTTATTTCTGCTGTGGTTAACAGGCCATAGAAATGCAAGGTTTGGATTAACCTCAGAAAGGATGTCACATACTCCCATTCCTTGAGGGGTTGGTCCAATGCTCAAGGAAGTCAGTGGCAAAATGTCTATTGACTGAGATTAAATCAAAACTAATGATAATAAAAAAAATCCTCACAGTGAATGGTGTTCCTAAAAAATCTGAACCTTGATATAATTTAAAAAGTTGAAATGATGTGATTCAACATTAGACACACATTTTGCACACATCTAAAATAAAAAAATATAGTGATGTCTCTGACAAGGAATAGGAATGGGTGCCAGCCATAAGATTTAAGGTGCAAATTCATGCCTGCTTTATGCAAATCAGAATCATTAAGGTATAAACCAGTGAAATTTCTTTCTGTATTATTGAAATTAAGTTTTATTTTTTAAAACCACTAAAACCGAATAATTATTTGTTCCTGTAATCCTGAACAAAGTTGGCAAAATGTTGAAGTAGCATAAAAAGTTAAGGATAGTAACAGAATTTATTTCTGCTGGCATCTGGATCTTTAACCTCAAGCATTTAGAGTAATACACTAGTCAAACAATTTGCAATACTTACAGTTTACTGTGCACAGCCAGGGTATCTCAAACCCAAGCTACAATTTGAACCAAAATAGAAGTGCTACAAGGAAAACTCTTTGCCTTGCATGGAGTCCTAAAAAGTGCTGGTAAATCATGTCATCAGAGAACTACAGAATCACTTGCTTGGGTTGGAAAGGACCTTATACATCATCCAGTTTCAACCTCCCTCCCTTCCAACCACCTTCTACTAGACCAGGTTCCTCCAAGCCCTGTCCAGCCTGGCTTTGAACACTTGCAGGAATGAAAGTGATGTTTTGAAAGAATTTTTTCTGTAGACTTTTACACATGACTTTAATCAACTAAACTTGGTAATCTTGGCCTAACGGTGAGCCTGAGTACTCTTACTTTGAGGCCATAATATTGGCTTTATCATAACAAATCACTTCTGTGATTGTATTTCTGTTGGTGTGCTTTTGAGACTGGGTAATCATGAAAGGTCAGCTTTTGCCATGGCAATATTTTCCTTAGACTAGAAAATATCAACACTAGGTAAGACCAAGAAACTCTCAACCTCAATGTTTTATATAAGTATAAAATCAAGGCTTAAAGGAATTACAAATTGCAGAGCATCCTCAGATGTGGAAAATGAATTTTACACCCCACGCAGTTCTGTAGGGGGAAAAAAATAAAGTAGGTATCAAAGAAATTGGTTGATCTCTCTAGATACCTGAACATCTCAATGAAGCAATTCAGGATGATTTGCTTCCCTTTTTCAGGGATATTTTGGTGGTGGCACGAACAGAGCTTCAGCTTCAGTAGACTTTGCCCACACTCTGTTAAGTGACACCTCTATGTAAAACCCAGGAGCAATTGTTCCCAGCACTTGGAATTGGCCTGCACTATCCTAAGTCCAAAGAAAATATATTGAATATTTAAGACTGCATGGGGTTTCTTTATGCTTTTTCTGATGGCCATGAGGCAGAGGTGAATGACTCAAAATAAGAACTGGCAGAAAAGAGCCTCTAAACCACAATAATTTTAAATTTTTGCACCTTTTTTTTCCCAATTCTGGTGCAGGATGAGAGAGTGAAACAATAAACATTTTCACTAGACAAAATAAAACAAAATAGATGCTATTTTGGATCAGGTCAAAAACAGTGTTTGTTTTCATCATCCAAAAGCATTTTGTTTCAAAACCAGGGTTTTTTTACACATTCTTAAGCAGCAAAATAAGAGTTTGGAATCTCTTGAGAAAGAAAAATCCTTGAAAATTATACTTTCTCACCCACTGAAAGATTTGTTTCTGTAAAATTGGCATATTCTAATACTCTCCTGAAGGGGGAAAAAAAAAAGTTTCAGCTGGAAAATTTCTGAACAGTACCACTAAAAATATTTGGCTATTAGGAAAGGTGGGGGGGAAAGGTAGGGATGCCAGGGATTATCTTTCATGTTGTTTGTGCCTAGTTTTGGTTTGGCCCCTGTCACTGACACTTGGCTTTATAAGGACTTAAGTTAGCTTTTGTTTTCAGGTATTCCATCTTCATTTCTAAAAGTGCCTGCTGGCTACCTTCCCACATGGAAGATATATCCACACACTCCTCTTACTTCCTCAGCAAAACAGGGAGCTGAATTCTCATGGCATCTCACCTTAAAGATCGAAGGTCTTTTGTTCTTGCTTTCTACATTGCACAAGAACAATAGTTTATATTTTCTTTTCTTTCTTTTGAGTGTTACTATCCTCATAATCATTAAAATCTGTGTTAAAAAAAAGGCATTAGAACATTGGCAAAGGCAACTATGTTTGTCAGAGTCACACGAGGATTGGAACCAGATGACCTTTCAGGTCCTTTCCAACCCAAACCATTCTGTGGTTCATTGATTCTATGAAT
>WEIV01011486.1:2710-99799 GCA_013390005.1 Calyptomena viridis | reverse complement strand
GCGGGGCGGCAGAGCCCCATTAGGGCGGGGAGCGGGCGCGGGGCTCGGCAGTCGCGGCGGAGGAGGAACCGGGCGGTCCGTCCGCGCTGCCGGAGATGCGCGTCTGCCGCCAGCGTTGACTGCGTGGGGCAGTGCAGGGAACCCGCCTCCCCCGCCGTTTATGTGACGAACCCGCCGCCGCTCTCCGCCCGGGAATACGTCGCCGTGGTCCGGCCGCACTGCGAGGAGGGTAAGTGTCGGCTGCCCGGGGTGAGGGTTGACGCGCAGCCTGAGGCGGGGTGCCCAGCGGGTTTGACGGGTCCGTCCGCAGCCAGGACCGTGCTACTGGCGACGGAGCTCTTGCCGCGGTGCGCGGGGGTCCTGCGCCTTCGCCGAGGCTTGTATCGTCAGGGCGTGTCCGTGAGGAGCCACCCGAACCCGGAGCCGGCACTCGTCCGTGCCGCTGGCGCTGCGCCGTCCTGCGCGGAGTTACCGGGCGAGGCTGCGGGCTTGGGAAAGCGGGGCAGGAGGAGGAGGAGGGGAGCGCAGCGAGTCCCGCCGAGCCCCTTGGCGGCTCTCGGGGGAAGGTGGCGCGGCACTGCCGCGGTGCCAGCTCGGTGCGCCCGGCCCGAATGAGGTCGCCGGCCTGAATGAGGATCCAGATGCAGGAGCTCAGCTGTTGCCTGTCAGAGGGTGACAACTGGCCCCTTCAAGGCAGCCTCCGCCTTCTCCCCTACCCTGAGCGACGTGTCCGCCTCTGGGTGCTGCCCCGAGCGGGGACCCTGGCCACGGGGGAACCTCCGTCTGCCATCCCGGCAGCATCTTCAGCACTGCCCGCTGTTACTGGGGGTGCCCTGTCCCCCACACTTCTCGCCCCCGCCGCTGCAGCACGGACCTCCCCGAAGTATGTGCTTTTTCCTTCCTCTGGAAGGGCGATGAACGCTCCCCGAGCCCCTTCTTCCAGAATATTTATGCCCATCGCAGGATTTCAAACTCCAGCGGCTCCCGTTTATCAACCGACCCGGCTGGGCTGAGTCCAGGCGCCTTCGCCGTGAGCCCGGGGCGGCCGGGCCTGGCCTTGGGCAGGAATCTGTCACTGTCCCCCAGCGGGGTGGCCGAGGAAGGCAAAATAAAGCACCCGCCAGTACCAGGGTTTCTGAATGCCATCAGCTGGAGGGCGAAGAAACGCGGCGGGGGGTGTTTTACGAGCTCGCTGGGAAATGTTTATACAGCGGACTTAAAGGTTAACAATGCATATTCCCGACATGCTAAAACCTAAAAGGTGGCAAAAACATGACTAGCGTTATTGCGGCGAAGTTCCCCGTGATCACTGTTTAGCTGGTAACTGAGGTCTTTAAAACTGCATGTTTTGCACGGCGAGCTCAAACTGAGCGCTGAGGTTTTCTGGCAGGATGGGTTTTTACCCTTTAGCTCCAGTTATTATTATTTCTAGGAGGGATTATTGTAATTTGTACTACTTCTTTACAACACAGGTATATCACAGTGGCTGGGTTTTCATCCCAAGATGTGAATAGGTCAGAGTGGGCTTGGACAGAGAGCAAAAAAGGAAAAGAGAAGGAGAGAGCAGTTACTCAGATGCAGTGACAGATTCTTTCATTTCTCCCTGCAGAGCCCCAGATGAGCCGGGCTGGTGCAGTTCTGCCAACAGCACGGTTAATTGTGTCCTGTAAATCAAGGTCCACGGAGCTGCTCTCTTTCTGTCCAACAAAAGGTTTTGTAATGAGTAAGCCCAGGTCAGTAATATAAAAATTTTAACATCAACTGGGCACGGTGTGTGTGTGTGGACCTTACAGGGTTAATAGCTAAACTATTAAGATTGGAGTCAGATGTGGGTAAAAGCAACAGGAGAGTCTGTTTTTTTCCTAATATCCTGTGGTATGATAACTCTGAAGAAGGTAATTGTTTAAAAAAAATCTGTTTCAATTTAAGATTTATTAAGCAAGAGGAACCTTATGTAAACATCAGAATCCCTTTCTTGTTTGGAAAGGCAAGAAATGGCTAGAAATGTCATTTGAACTTAGTCTACAAACTATGTGTGGATTTTCATGCATATGTGCAAGAATGTTATTAATCTCATTTTCAGCTAGATTATTCTACTTCTTAGGGAGACTGGTCTCAGGCTTTTGGCAAAATGGCTTCTGCTGTTTTAGGTTTTTTCCTATAGAAAACAAACTTTTTCTAGCATTTAATAAGACTCTTAGAATACAGGAGTAAGAGATAGCAAGTGCCTTCCAAAGAAGGAGAAATGGAGAGGGCAGCCAAGTTTTACTTACATGTCTTGTAAGTTGGGAATGTAAATTTATATATAAGGAGAAGATCTGAAGAATGATTTGGCATGCTAATGACCAGGCTTTTTGGAACTTCAAGAGTTTGGTCTGTCTCCCCCTATGGTTATAATAAGAGATTAAATGCATTTGTCATATTTAATTAGCATATGAAAATAGGATGATTTTTACTTTGTCATTGTTTTCTTGTGAAACTTTGCTATGCTAATGAATGTCTACACTTTGCAGAATAATTTAAATGGCTTTGCTTTGTATTATGCTTTTGCAAATCGCTTTGACCCTTTCTAATGCTGCAAGCCTTTATGTCGTAGGCTAGAAGTCCTTTCCCTTTGTCATATGAATCTTGTGCCATAAATACATCGTCAATGACTGCTATACACAGCTTCTAACAGAGCAGACTGAGAGTTGCTCTTAAATTTAAAGCCTCTGTTTGCTTGGGTGCTGTGTCTTGTGCATTCCAGAGTTAATTGGATATGCAGTGATGAAGTCCATTTAAAACAAATAAGCTGGGTTGTGTTTCTGTTTTCTACCACTACCTTATCCTAAAGTAAAGAGCTCTCTGCTGTTGGGGTATAAAAACATGCTCTGAAATGTTACTTTTCTTAATAATTGCAAAGCATGATTTGTACTTTTTGGAAAACTGTTGTATGATACAATACTGGATTAAGAATACTTGATTGAGATGGGTGCATAGTGACCAAGTGGTTTATATCAATATTCAGTTTACCCCCATGAATTAGGGCTTAAGCTTCAGTTTGGCCAGCACTGGTTTTTGCTTATGCTGTTTTAAACAGAGGTAAACTTGAGGTTAGCTCTAGCTGTTAGTATATACTTGGTGTAAGCCATGCTTGCTTAGGTCCTGCTCCTGGAAATGTTTACAGAAATGAGTAACTTTTACTTGAGTGCTTAAATTGTTTGGATTAGGAGTTGTATAATGGGAAGAACCAGCTTGGAAGGATACAGCACAGCTATCACTCATGCTTTTCCTCTCTCACCTTATGGCTGAAGAATGATGGGAAGAAACATGTTTTGCAAGTAATAGCACACTGAAGTTGTGGCATTTCTGGCAGAAATTCCCAGATAGACTATCAGATTAGTTTTCCAAAATTACATGCTTTTTTCAGAAACAGCTCTTTGGCTGCTGGTTCGTTGACAAAGGATACTTCCAGCTAATGAAGAAAATTTCATAGGTGGTCTGCTATAACTCTTCCTGTTTGCATATTACTTATTTATAATATGTACATTATACTTTTTTTTAGCAAAACTAAATGAGCAAACGACTTCATAGCACAAACTGACAATACTTTTCAAGCATGTTCTTGTGCCATGAGATTTTTTTAAAATGTACAGAATGAGTGGAGTGCTCATATACAAGAGGTATGAGCCAATACAAACATTTTTAATATTTTTAAAATATCTGTAAGTGACAGCTTTTTGCTAGTTTACCTTTTCTTGGAACTCTGCCTGGAAGGCTAACTCCTTCAAAGTTCTTAAATATAGCCATAAGCTTGGTGAATTGCTTTTCAAGATCATTTTGAACCTATCAAGCTCAGTGTTTTGCTAGCTAGTGAAGCTGGGGTAGGCAGTGTCTCAGGCAGGCCTTTAATTTCCAGTGGATTACACATCAACAAAAGATGGAACTGTGTTATTTCAGTTGTTCTATACCGAACTCATGTACTCCTGTCTAAGGTCTGTGTTTGAAACATTGATTTATAGCACCTGATAGCTCTTGGTATTCTGCCTTGTGTACTTCTCTCCTTAGTTTTCCTTCTCTTCCCCCTCTCTCCTCCTTAAGATGCAAGAGCATTATGGAGTGTGCATGTAGGTTTGTATTATAAAAATTTTATTCAGTTGCCCCCTTTTTATCTAAGCACAGATCCCACAGCTTGCAATTACTGTCTTTGACTATATAACAATCCTTTGTTTTGAAATGGTTCCAGTTACACACAATATTTGCTTTGTGGAGCAGTTGCATGCCAAAAAAGCATTTTCAACTGCCATCCAAATATTGAAATATAATTGCTTGCTTTTATATAAAAATAAGGTTTGTTTCCTGTGATGTTTTGGTAACCACCTTTTTGAGCTTGTTGCCTTCTAATCTTGCATCAAGTAACCTCAGTCTTAATATTACATGATTTCAGAACTAGGCTTCTCTGTCGGCAGCATGCCAAATCCTGTCTAATGTCTGTGTTAATGTGGTGTATATGAAAACTGACTTCTCTGTGGATTTGAACACTGATTTGTATAATTACAACCAGCATGATTAAAAATCTGCATGTCAATACATACCATGATTCTTATAGTAAAACTTTTTTTTTTAAGGAGGGTGATGTTCGCCCCTTAAATTTTCTTTAGGAGTCTTCATTGTCCAAACATCTTCATTTCTTAGTGTTTGGTTGTTTTGAAAAGAAAATAGGAACATGGATGCAGTTATGAACATAACAATGCAGGTCTTGGGTCGTGCTACATGGCAGGACTTTTGTATCCTCTTGTTCTGTAGAAAAGCTGCATCTTCTCTCACCAGTCTTAAAAGGACTGACATGAAAAACTTGCATCTGAATCTTGAAAGATATCTAGTCATATACTGCCACACCGTTTCTCAAAGCACGCATCCCTTCAGTATTCCTATGCTCCCAGCTGGAGCCATGTAAGCCCCCTCTGACACAGGCACTGTCATTGTTCAGCTTTACCCGTTCCGCCCTCCCCTAATCTGTTCATTAACAAAGTGCTCCCGTGGCAGGGTAGTGCCAGCTCAGCAAGAGGCTCTACCGAGGCACCCAGGCACTCTGGCTCAACCCGTCCAGCACAGGGGCTGGTCGGACACTGCCCTCACCCATGGCCCATTTCTTTGGCAGCACAGACACACAGTAACCAGGGCACAGATTGAGAGCCACCTTTCACTTTCAGGTGTGGATCAAGTTGCCCAACAGCAGTAAAACCTGACGTGTTTTCAAGTATGTTAAAAATTTCTGCACTGATTAGTGAAGATGATTTTTAAGGAACTCTTTTTGTAATCAAGTGTTAATCACCCAGAAGTTCAAAAGTGTTTATGTAAGGAAATTGCATGTGTTTGTGTGCATACTTTAGGACTAATATATTTTCACTTTTTCAGACTCTTTGCAAGAATTGATATTTTCATGTAAAAATAAAAGCTTCACATGCTGAGATGACTATTCAAAGTATGAATATTTATATACTTTAAAATGAATTTTATGAAGGCGCCGAATAAATGTCTGAACCTAGCATATTTACATCTCTATATACAGACTGCTAAATGAATTATGCTAAGTATAGAACCTCGCTGGTGAATTGCAGATATCTTTTGTAAAAGTATACATATGGCTTTCCAAGAGCTTTGAACTGTTTTCTCATGCTTTGCTCATCAGAAAGCTCACATGGGTAACTTGTGAAAGGGCTTTTTTCCAGTCTTGTTTGCAAAGCATGGTGGATCTGTGTGATAAATACTGGGTTCTCATTTATCTTGGCACTGAAATGAGTTTGTTTTGTGCATGTGGAATATGAGAAAAATATATACAAAGGATATGTTTATATTTAATAAAATTAATAGCATAAAATGAGTGCAAATAAATTTATAAGCCTAAACAGCTTGGCAGGCCAATATCCAGCAAATGTCTTAGAGTACTGCCAAACATGTAGAAAGCAGACCAGGCTCTCATCTGTTCTGAGGTACCAAAAAAGTACGTCACTTCCAGTCTCCTAAGGATGTTGTTTACCCAGGATGCAGCTTTGTTCTGTCCTCTCAGCAGCTCAGTGTAGGTTTGGATTTCAGCAGGTATCTGTTAGGAGGTGCCACTACTAGTCAGGAGAAGTGTGACTGCCTAAAAAAGCAAGCAGTTTTGTTATGGCAACTCTTCACAACTGGATCCCAGAGTGCAGGTCCCATTTTACAGGGCATTGGCCTCCTTTTAGGAGGCTCTGGGGAAGGAAGCCGTGTTACCAGGGTAAAGCTGGAGAGAACATCCAGATGGTGAGAGGGAGTCTTATATACTGCTGTTGTGCTCAACTATGAGCTGCCAAAAAGCTTTGGCAGTGCTCTCAGCAAAGGATGCTGCTGAGTAGGTTAGTGAGCCTGATGGTGTCTTGACTGTGAATCCAGTAAATGTGAGGTTTTATGACCTTTCATACACCCACTCTGCTTGGACAATCTCTGCAGGGGCTTTCAGGTGGTGTGAACTGTAGTTCGGTAGTCCAGGCTAATATTAGCCCATTTTGTTCTCAATATGTAGTTTTCTAGTTATATAAAACTGTTAATTTCATGCAAGAACAGCTTGTATTTTTAGCGTAGCTGTTAAGAGACTGGAATTTTGAGCAGTGCAGGTATTCAATTGGACTGAAGTGACCACAGTGACAAGAAGGTGTCTGTTTCATTGTTGCAGATTTATTGCTTTTCTGATTTCTTAGCAAAATGTCCCCTTGGAGCTCTATTGTCTAGTTCTCAGTCTGCCACCCTCTAGGCTGTAATTTTGAAAGGTTAGTTTTTTAGTGTCTCTCCGTCTGTCTTGTCATGTCCTGTGACTGTTCATAAGCATTTTTAACCTATTAGTGGATGTCTGTTTAGCCTGGAGCTGATGCTGTAAAGAGGTACAGATATGGTGAGGTTCACAATGGTATACTTGGTAGCCTTATTTTAGGAATTGAGGTGATACCAGCTCCCTGTTCATTTATGGCTTTTATTTTAATTTTTTAACTTTGATGCATAAGTGTCTTTGACATCTAAATGCTAACTACAAAACACTCAAAGTTAGCTATTCAAGGGTGTATGTTTGTTCTTCGGTCTTTTTCCACATTCCCATGGCCTCTGGAAGGAGACTTATGCTTTGAAAAAACAGGTTTCATGAAAATCAAGAGGTACATCTTGAATTATGCAACATTTTTTCTGCAGGTGGATGTCATCTTCCTTTGTGCAATTCTGTGCATTTACCTTCATCCCACTGTGTTGTGTACTAAATCAGCTGATAGCTAATGCAGTTGTGAGAAGATAATCTGAACTTATTTTTAAAAGGGAGCTGTTGGCATGTTGTTCTACTAGAGTACAGGGAGAGACTTAAAAACCAGTATGTGGGCTGTGACACTGGTCGTGCATGTGAGTGAAAGTAGGGGAAAAGCATTTCCAAACAGGCAGTTACAGTAATATTCTGTCAGTGTTGGACTCTAAACGAGTATGAATTACTTCAATCTTGCATTACTGTGACAAATAAAACTTGATAAATCAATGAACTGTTTTCCTTCTCTAAAATACTCAAGCTGTTTACCTTGCAGCGTTGCATGGTTTTGCAGGCACAGCTTACGTGGGGATGTGGAGATGCTTTGAAAATATTCAAGTTTTCTTGCTTTTTAAGTGAGCTTCCCAAATCAGTACTGAACACTACAATGATTGTATTCATGCACACTGGGGTGTGGTGAAAGAGGAACTTCCTAACCACATGCTGCTACCAAAAAAACCCCATAGACCATAAAGCTGTAATTTCTGTTTCACCGTAACTCCAAACCATGAAGTGTTTTTTGTCACCTATGTCACTTCTAGTACATTGTCTGACTTGAGTTCCAGTTTCAAGCGTTGCTCTTTCGCTGTAAAACCACTGTAATATTAGTTGTTCGGGTGATCTTGAAGGGTTTTGGAGGATCATCTGCTTAGACTTGAGTATGAATGATGCTTAGGTACTATTTCTAGGATGGGAGTAGTTCAGATCTCCACTCTCACTTCCTAGCTTCTGGGAATGGAGAGTCTGTGTCCTTTGCAAAGAAAATGGCCTGCTTCTCATTTTATAGAATAATTGTAGGAAAATATAAATCAATTATGTCTGTCTGAAAAAACAAAGCAGTATTTCTTTCTAAAGTCTTATTTTAGAAGCCAGTTCTAAGAAGCCAATGTCTGGCCTTCTGATTTTCTAATACCAGTCCCAAGTCTTTAACAAAAAAAAAAAAAGGGCAAATGCTGGATAAGATGCAAGTTCTTTTCACCCCCACCCCCAGCTAGAGCCTCTTTGCCTGCCTTTGCTTGTGTACTCTATCGGTTTCACAGTTCATATACTTGTGTTTTTTTTATATCTCCCCCTGCACTCTGGTGAGAAACATGTATGCTGTTTTCTTTCAAACACACAAGGCTTGATTCTCCTCTCACAATGGCATAAATTGTGAAGAACTCCACTTGAAATCAATGGAAGTAAAGACATGTAAAATGGGGTGAGAGAAGAGCCCAGCCTCTGGTTTCTATTTTTAAGTGAGTCTGGTTAACCTAAAATTGTTCAATGTGTCACTGTGACTTTAGTTTGTAGATATCAGTTGCTGTGCTTGTTTCTTTTCATACATAATGTATCATTTTCATATATAATATATCACAGCTAGTACCCATAATCATGATGCATGTGTCTTTGATTTAATACCTTGGTACTACTATGTCAGTTTTGGTAGTTAATAAGTAATATGTATGCTAAAGTACTTACCTTACCAGAGTCAGATCCTACAAAAAGTCTGGGTTATAGCTGTACTCCTGTGCAGCTCCTGAAGGAAAAAAGGCTGGATTAGCTCTGTCTCTATAACCTAAACTGTTTGTGGTTTTCTATTGCTTTAGTAGTTCTAATCTGTGAATCTTGTTACTCATTATCCAGATTCAAGATACTAATTCTACATAAACAAAACTTTCTTAGTTATTGTTGGTTTTTTTTCTGTGCTTGTGTAGTGTTAGGCTTCATTCTTATGTTTTCTATATGCTTAAGAACTTCAAACTTTCTCTGAATAGCAGAGTACTTTGCAATAAACTTGGCACATCCACACACAATTTCTGCTACTGCCCAAGTGATGGTGGTTGTTCGCAGTTTATTTTTTTGCAATGGAGTATGGTCCTTAATTACCATCAGTAGTCAAATGGTGGAATGAAATTATATGGCAGTGCTGTAAAAACTGTTCATACTAGCTATGATCTGTACATGTGTGGATGGCTTTGAGAACAGTCACCTCATTCATTAACCAGTGCAACAGACTCCAACTTTACCACTATTTAGTTTTTGAAATCAGTGCAACGTTCTCTACCTAACTGAAACATTGCTTTGACTGCCTCTTTCTATAGTTTAAAAAATGCCCATGAAATAGTTGGTGCTTGTAATTTATTCGAACTTGGTGTATTTGAATTTTTGTTTTCTGCTAGAGAAGCAAATCACAGGTATCCACAAGGGAGTATCTTTAAACTTGAATAATGTGGTAGGTTTAATATATCACTTAAATTTTATCTCTGACTTTATTATTATGAGAATGAAAACCCTGTGGTGTTTAGCCGTTGGGTTCTCATTGCATTTTAGTCCACCAGCCCCCCCAAGAAGTCAAGAGGTTGTTTAGCTAATATGTGGTGGCCTTATGTATCGGGGACAGAAGATGCCACAGGAGCCTGCTGTGCTGCATTGGGTTGTAGTGATGCAGATCTCAATGTTCAGTGTGGCTTCCCAGCCACGGAGCTGATGCACAACTGGCTTCTGACTTCTTGACTACAGTTATGAATTCCAATAACAAATTCTTCCTTGTCCCTGCTAGTTTTTGCATTAGTCACTATGGGAAAAAATGGTTCATTGTAGTAAATTCACTGTAGCTTTAACCATGGCTTTTTGGAAGTATAGCTGTCTGAGAGTGAGGTAGCGTGGTGGAGACTAAATGTGGTGTTCACTGCTGCTGTGAGCTGCTGTGGTCATGTGCAGCAGTGCTTGCCTACAACATATGCTTGTTGGTCAAATAAGCTTTTCCCACATGGAAGCTGGATACTTCTCAGCTTCGTTCAGATAAAGCAATGCTTGTTGTGGAGTAGGGAACTGACTGCCTTCTGATTGTGGAGATGTGAAGGTGGTCTTCTTGGTGGCAGAGTTCATTCATTTTAATCTCCTGTCTTTGAGACTCGTTCTATCATACAATTTTTGGAGCGTTTTTAAGCTCTTCTGAGAGTTATCATTGTGGAGGCTGCAATGAATGTCTGGAAGAGAAAACTACTTAGTAGTATTATCAAAGTCTAAGGTCTGGTGTGCAAAAGTCATTTTTGGGTACAAGAGAAACAAAAGGTGCTAAGGTTAGAGTATGAGAACCTAGGGAAAATTAGTCTTTAATGCAAATTGGTATATACAGCAAGCTTGAAGAAAGACCAAAATCTTTGCCAAGCAATGTGAAGCACCTTATCTGTTTCATGGATGCAGCAGCTTCTATTAAAAAAGATCTGGGAATAGAAGAGCATGCTTCTGGCTCTTTATTAGTTGTAGTGGTTAAGAACGAATCAAAGATAATAGCATGTTATAAGGTTGGTGACTTAAAGGTTCTAAACAAACTTAAGTAACTTTCTGCCTGTTGTGAAACTTGTGATGTAAGATTTGACCTCAGGAAAACGAGATGGGTTTGGAGATCCAGAGATTGAGCTTGTTTGTAGGTAGTTTTGAGGAGTTGTCACCACAAAATACAGAGCTGATGGTGCCATACTTCTGCCAGACACAAACCTATTTTGGAAGTAGCAATAAGCCCAAGGTAAATTTTAGAAAGCTGTCCTTCTAGTAAATCATTCCAGAGCCATTTGCTTTCAGTCTTGATTTGTATGTAGCCATCCTGAAAACTATAACTACTGAATAGTTCACTATGTACCTATTCCAGCTGTCTTTAAAAGCTACCTTTTTTCACACAGATGTTTTCTGACGAGATGCCACAGGTAGGTGCTTGGTACTCATGTCTCTTCTGGCAGAAGGCAAAACCATGGGATTGGAAGTGTGAATAGACTGCTCCTGAATAATCCTTCTATTCAGTTTACAAGTCCACGGCTGTAAGACAGCATTTGAAAAGATGCATGTGCCAAGGACAAAAGTCTGTATGATGGGGCAAGTAGAGCCTGCTGGCATTATGTAAAACATTGTTTAAGTTTTTATCTTGCTGTGTCCTGTTTAAAGAAGGTAAAAATGATTAAAACTTGGTATGCTGTGGAAGGGTGCATAGAAAATACATATTTCTTGACATCCTTCCAGAATTACTATTTAAAGGCAATTTTGTGACATTGGTGTCTAACAGCATTCTGGTAGCCTCAATTTTCTTTCCTGTGGAACAGTTTCAGCCCTCACTTACAAATTAGCTTGCCCTGTGATACCTTATGGAATAAAATAAATATCAGGAGGACACATTGCAAAACATTTATGTCTCAATTTCTGTCCGAAGTATGCACACAGCTTGGTACAGCTATGAATTTGGTCCTTAAGGAAAATATTTTGAAAGACACCTGATCAGGTGTGCACATGCTGCAGCTGTACCACAACAGATGCACACCAAGCACACTTGTATAAGGAAGCCTGGGAAACATACCTCTAAAACTGAAGCATTTCTGTAGCTGTTAGGCCAACACTGAAAGGTGCACTACCAGCATGGAGGGCAGAGCATACCAGCCTGAGGTGGTGTAGATGGTTATCAAGTTGGTGCTGTGACAGCTGTTTGCAGGAGAAATGCTTGAGAATAGTCACCTTGAAACTGCATATATAAAAAAATGCAGGAGTAATGACAGTCCTGGACATTGCCACTAAAATACTGAAATATAGGGCTTGGGCCGTGACTAAACTTCTGAGTTTACAAAGAAAACCAGACTATTGTGACAGTGCCTGGCTCAGCTCTCTTCCAGCTGGTTACTCAAGGGAAGGAAGGGCTGCAGGGCAGGATCTTGCAACAAGCAAGGTAACAACCAAGTCCAGTCAGGCAGACACCGAGTACAGACTCAAAGATGACAGAAGAGGTACTAGTTAACTGGTGGGGTATAGAAAGCTAATAGTCTCTGGTGTTAGGGCTCTGGCTGCTATTAGTGTCCAGTGTAGGCCTGGCAGTCCTGGTGGAAAAAGGCCTCTTCACTGCAGAGAGGTGCAGTGGAGTTGCAACCATGGAATTGGTGTGACTTGTGATGGTGGCTTAATGTATAGCTGAACNTTCTCTGGACTTGCTCCAGCAGGTTCATGTCCTTCTTGTGTTGGGGCCCCAGCGCTGGATGCAGCACTCCAGGTGGGGTGTCATGAGAGCAGAGTGGAGGGGCAGAATCGCCTCCCTCGACCTGCTGCAGGCCACGCTTTTGATGCAGCCCAGAACATGTTTGGCTTTTGGGGCTGCAAGTGCACATTGATGGGTCACGTTGAGCTTCTTGTCCACCAGCACTTAAATCTTTCTCCTCAGAGTTGCTCACAATCCATTCCCCTTCCAGGCTGTACCTGTGCTTGGGATTGCCGTGACCCGGCTGCGGAACCCTGCGCGTGCCCTCGTTGAACTTCATGTCGTTCCTCCCGTCGCCTCCGCCGGGGCCGCGGGCGGGGCCGCCTCCCGCTCCTGGCGCCCCAGCCCCGCTAGATGGCGCCCGTGCGCTGGCGCTGAGCCCGCGGCTGCTCCCGGCTCCTGCTCCCGGTCCCGCCGGGGCCCGGGATCAGCCCTGCGGGAGGTGATGTTGAGGAGCAATGCTGGGCGCGAGGGAAGGAGACCGCTCCCGCTTTTCTCAGTGCGGTTGTGATACTCGGAGCACTTACTGCCTGACCGTGACTTCAAGGCTAAAATTATTTCAAGGATGGGTTTGTACCGACGCCAAGAGTAAAGCAAAGTGTGCTTTTTAATTTCCCTGGAATTGTCATCATTCTGCTTTAAATGAATGAAACTAAATGGATTTGAAGGATAGACGACGACCTGCCAATGCAAAAAAACCCAGAGGACTGGCTATTTTTAGTGTTCCTCAGCTTGCTGGGTCTCTGTTAATTTACCTCTGTTCAAAACTGTACTGAAACCCAAATTAAAAAGGAGCAAGCCTGAAGGTCCCAGCCTGTATACTTGAAGATTTCTGTAGATGTTCATCTTTTGGGGTGACATCTTGCTTCATTTTTTCTGTCGGGAGAAAATGGATGTGACTTTGCAGGTAGAGCTGGGGAATGTGAAGTAGAACGTAGCCCTTGGTCTCTGGTTGCCCCAGTTGGCTGGAGGGTAAAGCAGGAGCCTGGTAGGCTGTGGTACTCTGTGGCTGGAGAGGAAGCTCTTCCTCACTGCAGAAGACCCTCTGGCAGGGTATGTGTGTTGCCTGTTGTGGGGGCAACTCCATGAAGGTGCAGGTGGTTTGAGTATGTAGGTGGAAGCAGGAGCCTTGTCACAGCCACTCCACAAACACTGGAGACAACAGAAGAAATCCAAGCACTTTGATGTGGTTCTCTAGGCCCCTGGTAAGCTGCCCAAACTAGTTTAACCAGAGGCCCAGAGGCAGCAGAGGGAGGAAGAAATGGGCTCTGCTGAATAGCCAAAGAAGCGCTTCCTTATCACCCTCATTCCTGGGGAGCTTTTGCACTGAAGCGAGCCTGTCCTGAAGGTATAGGAGTGAGATAATCCTGCCTGAGACTGAAGGAGAAATGTATTTTGTTAATAATTGTGAGGAGGCTATCTGGGGTCAGTAACTGTTGGTTCCCTATTTGAAGAAAGGATGGGCAGGTGCTAAATTCAGTCCTGCAGAGTAATCCTTCTTGGATTGCAGAAGAACGAATGAAATACTCAGTATTCTGAACATTTTCTACAGAAAACAAATGGGGAGGAATTGCTGGCAGTGCAAAACTTGGGCATCTGGCCAACTTGACCAAAATATTGTTTAAAAATAAGATGGTGGTTTCTCAGAATTTTAGTCATGTGGTTTGAGAGTTTTTAGCTAAATCCTTGTGATCATTATCCTGTTAACATGAAAAATGTTAGTAGCTTTATAGATTTTCTGATAGGGCTGTGAGACAGAGGTGCTAATAGTGAATCACCTGAGTGGCAGTTGTTGAAACCATTCTCAAATAGACTAGAAGACTGCTTTTTTTTTTTTTTTCAATCTTCTACATTGAAAAATTCTTCTATCTTGATTAGTCCTATACCAAGTAAGACTTGTCTCCTTTTGTATCCTTCTTCTCACAGAAGAAAGGAAACATTCTTTCAGGAGTGGGTTTTCATTTGTTTGGGATTTTGGGAGGTTTTTTGTTCCTTGATTTCAATCTTGGGAAAGGAAAGCCTCAATGGTAAGTAAGTGGGTTAGGAACTAGCAGGATGAGCTTAAATGAAAATGCCTCATTCAGTGATTGCTCTCTCTTTTTAATTGTACAATGGACTTTCTCAGTACTGCTTCCTGGTATTTATCCAAGACCTTCAGCTCTGATACCTGCAAACAATTAGCATTCTCCCACATGGCACACAAGCACCTGATCAATGTTTAACAGGGTGTTTGTGTGTGGCAGCAGTTTAACCTCCTTGAGGAGTCCTGCTGTCCTCCTCCTGCCTTTCTCTTCTGTGTCCTGTCCTCCCAGTTTGTTGCTGATTTATTCAATTTATATGCAGATTCCAAATACAGCTGTTTCTGTGTGATGCTACTGTCTTCTCTCCCCTAAGAAGTTATAATTGCACAAAAATGTTAGCTTTCAATTGTGTATATCTAGTAGTCCCTATCTAATGTTTACATCTGTTTTTTTTGTCTGTTAACAGAATAAGTTGCTGATGGGAACATGATGTTCCACTCTCATACTGAAAAAAATTAAGTGGTTCCTTTTATTGCTGTCCTTATCCAGTACTGAGTTTGGACAGAGTTCATTATTAGTTGTCTCTTGGTTGGCCAAAAGCACAATATAAGGGTGTGGAAGCAAGAACTCCTATGAAATGTACATTGCTTACTCTTTTATAGCTTGGCCATTGGTTGACAGGGAGTTAGACCTGTGGTCTTAAAAGGTGTTAAAATGGATTGAAAATAAACATCTCATGAGAGACTCCTAAAAGTCTTTCCGAGTCACAGGACTTTCTGGTGTGGAATATGTACAAATGAGCACAGTCTGGGAGCTACTTCTTAGCCAACGGTGAAGGGTGAGTAAGTAAAAACAACTCCCAACTGAAAAGTAAAAATGGTCAACTCCTATGTGGTTCCAGAAAGTGGAAGGTCTCCTAAACAACAGCTTTCTTTGAGTGAAACATTGGTCAGCCCTGGTGCTAGTTTTATTGTGCAATCATGAAGCATGAAAATTGCCATATAAAAATGCTCAGTACTGCTTTTAAAAAGGAAACCAACCCCCAAATTCTTGCATGTTATTGCATTAGCTTCCAGTTTTTGTCAGATAATGCACAATCTGGATGATAAGTTTGCAAAAAATAACTTTTTTCAAGTGTGATGAAGTAATAGAAACAACAGTAGCATCTGAGATGCCAGTCCTTTGAACATCAGCTGTAGTTGAAGCACTTCAGGATTCAGGTGTAATGCCTGTGATCATCTTGGTTTTCTGCAACCTGTAAAAGAAACTGACTTCAAGGATCAAAGTTAACCATGTTTTACATCAAAAGAGTGTGAATAACAAATAGCTAGAAATGTACCCATTAATGAGTATTTATTTGTCAATAAAGATCTTCAGAACAAGGGAGAAACAAACTGGCCCTTACTTTTTAAACAGTTTTTTTCTTGTAATGACTAAAGTTTCTTAACCAATATGCTTTGCATTTAAAAGTGGGGGTATTTTTATTTGGAACTTGGAATATGTAAGTCTTACAGCAAGTACTGAGTGTTTTGTCTGACTGACCATTTCTTATTAATTACAAAGCTAGAAGTAGATTGGGTTGATAAGACATAACCCTGAAGCTGCTTCCTGTACATGATCTTTAGTGTTTTTGAAATTCTTTTCTTATCACATTCTCATCATATCTGGCATCATGACACATGCCTTTAGGGGATGACAGGTTGTGGTCCTGTGGGGTTTTTGTTTGTCTTCTAGCATAAATTTTAAGAAGCTTCTACTGACTAGGTAACACTTTCAGGTTGTAGACAGCATGCTGTCTGTGCCCTGCATGTAAGGGCTAGTACAGGAATACAAAACATTGCCATCACAGGCAACAGTCTGAAGTTGATATTCCATAGTTCAATGTTTGTGACCAGAGAAAGCTAAAATTTTGCAGGGTTCTTAGCTCAAGGAAATCCTGGTGAAGTAAATAAATTTCTCAGTGTTGTTTCAATCTTGAAAAATCTCATTAAAAGGTAGACAGCTCTTGCTCTTCACTGAAGCTTGAACTAAATGTTGAAGATATTTTTTGAAATAAGACAAAATGCATTGAAAAACAAGGACAGGGTGTTTTTGTTTCTTTTGGAAGCTCAAGTAAGTTCACTGAAGGGCTGACATTGCATCAATGACTACTGCTGATTGCTGTCTCCACACAATCTTCTTTGCATCATAAAACCATTTTTTAAATGAAAACCTGAAGTATCATATGTTCATTCCTTTATGTAGAATGTATATCAAAGGTGCCACTAGGTGTCTTTTATTTTTTTTTAGTAGGACTGAATTCATTTGATAGACCTAGTTTGTGAGCTCTGTCTGTAAAGCTCATGGTGCATCTGGGCAGCATCTGAACAAAATGCCTCACAGAAACATGTACGATATCACTGGGGAACACAGCTCGTAAAACAAAATGAAGGTCTAAAACACTGAAAAAGGCCATCTTCTGTAGTGTGTCCAGCTTGCAATTTCTTAACTTTTCTAAGCTGATGTCTCATGAAGGCAAATCTTGAGCAAATTAAGCCTATATCAATAGAGTCAGTTTCAACAATTTTGTACTCCTACTGCAAAGTCTTTGGAATCTCCTCCCCTAAGACCAATACAATCTTTAATCAAAGATCTGTAAACAAATAAGGCAAAAAAAGTCACTTTAAAAAAATCCATTGTTTTTCTTGAAGTGTTCATGTGCAATTTATAGTCGATGCTGTATCTGTTCATCTGACTTGCTTTTGGTTTCTTCAGTAAAATGTTACTGCACTGTTGCTGTGAAATACCTTAAGTCATTGAATAGAGTGACATCTGACAAGTATTGATTACTTCGGCAGATTTACACAAGATTGTTTATTCCATCAAGAGCGCATTTTTCCATCTGTACTTTAAATAAAAAGAAGAAATTGAAGAATGTCAAATGTGAATATGCTTTTTTCCCCAGTTATTTTTTCTTATCATTAGAGTCTGTCAGGAGCATGTTTAGAAAATTAAACTTATTACGTAATAAGTCTCATTTCCATTTAAAGTATTGCATATATTCTTTCCTACTATTGGTTAACTTGGCCCATACTTGGGTCTACTCTTCTCCCACTCAGTGACTTGAGTCACTGATGATCACACTGGGGAATACAGAAGGAAAATGGTACCCAAGGGAACACAGTAAGAATGCAAGAGGTAAAGAAGCTGGAGAGACAGAAGAGAAAGTAATTACCATATCTATTTTCCAAATAATTTCTCCTCTCATTTGAATACAAACAAGCTTATAGTGACTCTTACAGCTGTTAATGAAATGGCAGTATAGCTCTGACCTGAGTAGGAGTTCTTCACTTCGAAGGATAACTTAACTAGGATACTGTACTCACCAGGAAACAAAGTTGTTGTCTGAGCAGTGTGTCTCTACCACCTAGTAGTTTGCTTAGAAAACCAAATGCAATGGACATCATGCTCAAAAATGTTACCAGTTTATTTTAATGGAGGATGACAGCACTGTAGCATTTCAAGTGTGTTCTCACCAAACTGAAGCAGCCACCACAGAGTGGGAGAGTTTGATCGCAGTTATAAAACATCCGTCTTTACACCCATGGATCACTGGAAAACTGAGTTTTGGACCCTTAGTTTTACTTTCATTCACACTTATTTGTCTCAAACTGAATACAAATGCGGTGTGAGAGCTGACATAGTTACTGTGTTACCCACAAGAGAAAGTACAGATGCTTTTATAGGATTGTTCTGGTTGGAAACAACCTCTGAAGGTCAGTTGATCTAACCTTTTCTCAGAGCAGGGTCAACTGAATTCAGACCACCCCGTATCAATGCAGCATTTGGATTTCTGTGGTGTGCAGCAGGTCTCTTATTAAATAACCCAGTGTTTCTATGAATTGTATCTTCATAAATTGTAATGCCTTTAGTAAAGTGTGTTCCGACTGGAAGAATGAGGATAATAGAAAAATCCCAGTTTCTGTCCCTTGTGTGTACAGTTACTCTTCAGGAGTGCAGTACTGCATCATGAAAGTTACAAAGGGTATGTTGACCTGTGTGTCTGTCTTCCTTTGTTCTTGGATCCCTGATTGCTGAAGTAGCTGGCTGCATGGTTGACTAAGTGGCGCTTGAGTAACAATATCTTCCAGTAATCTTAGAAGGGGATTAAGATTTAAATAGGCTCTAAGTTGCTTTTCTTTCGAAAGTGGCTTCAAAGTAGGAATTTAGAAGCTGTATTCATGAAATAGAGACTTCATGTTGCTGTTTAGAGACGTGTTATAAGTGGTGGGCAATTGGGTTTTGTCATGCTAAAGCAACTTGGTCATTATGTGGGACAGCAGACCCTATCATTTGTGGTCCATGAATGGTTAGGGATTTGTTCTCGAAATATTTACAAGATCAGGAAATTCTTCAGAAACAAGTGCTTGTGAGTACCAGTCTAGAGTACTTCCAGAATAATACGTAAATAAAAGGCAAAAAAGATTGTCATCTTGCAAATCTGCATGGTATGGAATAAGGTTGAGAAACTGGTCGTTCTGGATGAGTAGCAATCTTGAAGCTCAATTTGAACCTCTGAATTTGTTTTGTTTTCATATTCAGCATATTTGCATCATGCTGCCTTGCAAATAGCTGAAGTTGCATGAGTGTGGATTCCTTCCAGGTAATTTGGTAGTAAAGGGGAAGTTTGATAAATCATATTTATGCTTTAAAGAACAACTCATAAGTCTTGGATGCCCAGAGATATCTACAGTGCTTTAGTGGAAATTATCATGGAGGCTGTTATTTGATTCCTATTGCATTTCTGAGCATCTGAGAAAAGTTAGGGAACTGCTCAAGGTATCTGAGCATAATAAGCCTATTGCCAGTGAGTGCTGGTGGCATTGGTAGGTAAGTTGGCTGTGCAGGGAAAGCATGTCCTTCCAAGGAATTGCACTGTCCTGCACTAATTCTCAAATTCATGCTCCAAAGGGAGTGTTTACAATGTTTTATATAGGTAAGTAAAACTTTTTATTCTTTCTGTAAATTGTTAATTGCCATTTTAATTCTGTTTGTATAGAGTAAGTTTTTAGATACTTCAGCCATAGAAGTTCATATATTATACTTTAAGCCTTGGGTACTCTTTACTAATATAAATAGCTAATTCCTACTCACAGTAAATCTATCTTGTGTTCCTCCTCGCCTATCCCAATGTGTAAATCCATAAGAAGAGGGAGATTCAGGGTGTCACTCTGAATGTGAAAATGGAATCAATCAACATGGATACAGCAATAATAGTTGGAGAACAGCAAAGGGAAAAGTGGTCACAGAGGGCCTGGTTCCACTGGCTTAGAGCACTATTGAGATAAGTGCTGCTGTGGTCTGCCTCTCCCCTTGTAGTAGCATTCCTGCTTGTCTAACCTCATGGAGAACTGGTTTAAAAAAAATCAAATCAACAGGAAATTTCACCTTTTTTTCTCTTTGTCTTTTGGCAGAGTTTTCCTCAAAAATGTTGGCAGATGCTAAAACAATTGGGAATGCTGCTGCTCATGGTTACTGCTATTGGTGGTGCAGTGATTATTAGGGATTGGAACCCTTTGCCTGCCATTCCTGCATCAGCACAACTGTCACCACTGGCCTCTTTGCCAAAACTTATTGCCCCTTTTCAGTAGAAGTGATGAAGTATAGGATGGGTTGAGGAGGTTTCAGTCTAAACCAAGGATAGAATCCATAGGCCTAAATCCAAATGGCAGGTAAAGAGTACATGTCCTGGGAAAAAAAAGCAGCATATTCTTAGGTCTAGGATGTAGAGATCTAGGGAAGTAATTATGAAAGCTGAGGTCTCCTATATGACAGACTTTAAAAAAAACATTTTTCCTGTAGGTAAGATCTGAGAAGGTTTGACTCTGGTGCCTTTTTTTTGTTGTGTGATAGGCTGTGACATGGAATTAATTAAAAACAAACAAACAAGCATTTGTGTGTAGCTAATTGCGTTTGGTTTTTAGTTTATCACCCAATCTTCAGTCTTTTTCTAGGGTACTATAACTTACTTTGGCTTGTGTTTATTTTTGGTTTGGTGTTTTGATGTGGGGGTTTTTGTTTGGTTTGATTTGGTTTGGTTTTTAAGTGCCAGGAAAAGACTCAAAAACTTAAATTCATGTTTTTCAAGGGAAGGATTTCGTGTGTCTCATTTGTGTCACGACGATCTTGTTGCAGATAAGGACAGATAAGCAGTGGTAAGAGATTTAAGAAAGCTTTACTATAATCATGAACCTCTAAAAATTTCTGGAACTTGCTAGATCTTGAATGCTAACTCTCTTCAGTGTAATTGCACTGTATGGTTTTGTAAGTATCTCCTGTATTTTCTGTTCATAGTTTGATTATTTGCAAACTCGGGTCTGGTGTTTATATACATCAGGTGTACAAAAGCAGAAAACCAAGAAGGCTTAACGAAAAAAACCCGCGTAATGCACTCATACCGTGTGTTCACTACTGTGCTCTCAGTGAGGACTTCAGAAGTCCCACATCTGAGGGCTCGTAGAGAAGTGCTGTGCCAAATTGTGTATTGCTTCCTCATTAAGCTTTCCTAAGTACTGTGGTTTTGGTGGTGTCAAAAATGAGTTCTTCTGAGGAACAGAAGTGTTATAGAATATTAAAGTTAATTGACTGTTGCTTAAAAGATGTTGCTATGACAGTCAGTCGGTGACAGCAAGGAAGCAACTAAGGTAAGCCCGGCCTTCGAGCTTTAGAGTCAAGCTGCGTAGGGAGGTTCCCAAGGCCAAGGACACCCGCGGAGCAGCCCCGCTCCCCACGGACCCGGCAGCTCCAGGGAGCCAACTGGGCGAGCAAGGGGCGCGGCCGGGAACGTTTGCGGGAGTTTTAAACGGCTCCAAGAAGCGCGGGCGACCCGGAGCGGGGCACGGAGGGAGAGCAGGAAAGGCGCGGCCACCCTCTCGGCTCCTGGTTGTGTGATAGGTTTGAGGGGGTTGTTCTTTTTTTCCCCAGCTCGACTGGATCCAGCCATGGTTTGCAAACGGTCAAAAGCCATTGCTGCTGCTGCTGCCAGCGGGTGTGTGCCGACCTGGACGGAACTCCCGCACAAGAAGCACACGGCTGTCCCGGTCACTGACTGCAGGAAGTGTCTGAGCCCGGCGTTAGTGCCAGGGAGTAATGCGAAAGACACCTGTGTGCAGTGTGGACAGGTGAATGGTCTGCTCTGTTTAGTGACAGAGCTTAAGGAAGAACTGGAAAGGCTAAGGAGTATTAGGGAGAGTGAAAGGGAAATGGTCTGGCAGAGTTACACCCTTCCAATCCTGAGAGAAGCTCAGCAGGAGTCAGAGAAGCCACCTCCCTCTTGTGAGAGGCAGGGGAAACGGACGAAGTAGATGGGAGGGAATGGAAACAGGTCCCTGATGGGAGAGGTAAAAATCCCTTCTCAACCCCCATCACCTTCCCTGGTGCTCTTACAAAATAGGTACGAGGCCCTGGATCCAGAGGGCAATGCAAATGACACCAGAGAAAAAAAAAAATCTACCTGGGGGGTCACTCAGTTGCACTCTGTCTGTCAAACAGATCACAACCTCATATATTAAGAAGGAAATAAGGGTAGTTGTGGTAAGTGACTCCCTTCTGAGGGGAACTGAGGGCCCAGTATGCCAACCAGACCCATCCCATGGGAAAGTCTGCTGCCTCCCTGGGGCCCAGCTAAGGGATATTACCAGGAGACTCCCTGAGTTAATTCAGCCCTCTGATTATTACGCACTGCTGGTTGTTCAGGTTGGCAGTGATGAGGTTGATAAGGGTAATTAAAAAGGACTCCAAGGCTTTGGATCTCTTGGTTGATGGGGCAGGAGTGCAGGAGATTCTGCTCATCAGTAGCAGAGATGAATGGTGAAAGGAACAGGAAAAGCCATGTTACCAATAAGTGCCTTAAGGACCAGTGCTATCAGTGGAATTTTTGGTTTATTTGATCATGGGGCAATTTTTATGACACCAAGCCTGCTAGAGTCAGATAGGCTTCATCTATCTAGCAAAAGCAAAAGGATTCTAGCCCATGAGCCCCAGGACTGATTGAGAGGGCTTTAAACTAGGTTTGAAGGGAGAAGAGGATGAAACCAGGCTCCGCACAGATGAGCCTAAGGGTGGTAAGTCAGAGTTAGGGGTGAAATCAGCAGCCCAGCTGAAGTGCATGTACACTAATGCACTATGGGTAGGAAACAGGAGGAGCTGGAAGCCTTGGTACAGCTGACATAGTCACCATCACAGAAACATGGTGGGGTGACTTGCATGGCTGGAGCACTGCAATGGATGGCTACAAGCTCTTCAGGAGAGACAGGCGAGGTAGAAGAGGTGGAGGAGTGACTTGTATGTTAGGGAGTCTCTTGACTATATAGAACTTGAGGTTAGTGTTGAGTGCCTATGAGTCAGAATCAGGGGGAAGGCCAACAAGGCTGACATCCTGGTGAGAGTCTGTTATAGACCACCCAACCAGGATGAAGAGATGGGTGAATTATTCCATAAGCAGCTGGAGGATGTTTCAAGATTGCCAGCCCTTATTCTTGTGGGAGACTTTAACCTGCCAGGTATCTGCTGGGAATTCAACATAGCAGAGAAGAGACAGTCTAGGAGGTTCTTGGAGCATATAGAGGACAGCTTCTTGTCGCAGCTGGTGAGTGAGCTAACCAGAGATGGGGCCCTGCTACACCTGCTGTTTACAAACTGAGAAGGGCTGGTGGGAGATATAGTGGTCAGAGGCCATCTGGGGTACAAGTGACCATGAAATGACAGTTTTCAATACTTGGTGGAACAAGGAGGGTCATCAACAAAATCTCTACACTGGAATTCAGNACTTTGTCCACAACAACCCCATGCAGCACTACAGGCTGGGGACAGAGTGGCTGAGAGCAACCAGGCAGAAAGGGACTTGGGGGTACTGATTGACAGGAAGCTGAACATGAGCCAGCAGTGTGCCAAGGTGGCCAAGAAGCCCAATGGCATCCTGGCCTTTATCAGGAATAGTATGGCCAGCAGGACCAAGGAGGTGATTCTTCCCCTGTACTCAGCGCTGGTTAGGCTGCACCTTGAGTACTGTATCCAGTTCAATTTAGGAAGAATGTTGAGGTACTGGAGCATGTCCAGGGAAGGGCAACAAGGCTGGTGAAGGGACTGGAGCACAAGTCCTATGATGAGCAACGGAGGGAGCTGGGGTTGTTTAGCCTGGAGAAGAAGAGGCTCAGGGGAGACTTTATCACTCTCTACAACTGCCTGAAAGGAGGTCGTAGCCAGGTGGGGGTCAGTCTTTTCTCCCAGGAAAGTAGTGATAGGACAAGAGAACACACTCTTAAGCTGTGCCAGGGGAGGTTTAGATTGGACATTAGGAAGAAGTTCTTCACAGAAGGGGTGATTGGGCATTGGAATGGGTTGCCCAGGGAGGTGGTAGAGTCACTGTTCCTGAAGGTATTTAAGAAGAAACTGGATGTGGCACTTAGTGCCATGATCTAGTTGACAGGGTGGTGTTAGGTCATGGGTTGGACTCAATCTCAGAGGTCTTTTCCAACCTAATTGATTCTGTGTGACAGGAATTATATTTTTTAAATATCTGCCTAAAATATTTTGTTGGTAGTTCAGCTTTGTAATCTAATGATTAATTTATCAAAAAAAATCATACAGTGAGTTCAATGTAGTTTTAAATACTATGCTCACAACTAAACCTTTTAAATATTAGTGTATTCTTTCAGAGAGCAAATTTCTTGATTGAAGTACATTATTGTGAGTCTCAAAAACTAGTGATGATGAACTTCATAAATGTTTGAACTAGAGAGTGATTAAGCTTGATTTAGGCAAGTTGGGGCTATGAAGTACTTGCCAATAATTTTTACTTCATTATATCCTGCTCCTAGGGAGGGAGATTCTGATTGCAGCTGTGTAATAAGTAGGCCACACCATGCTTTAGCAAAGTTGCCAAGAATATAATGTATAGAAGTAGGTTCATTTGAGGTGATACCTAGAGTCATGTGATGAACTGGTGTTGAAACTCTGTGTTGCCAGCAATCTGTGCTGTTCTTACTGTGTTTAACTTTTCCTGTGTATTCTTGTAAATATAGATCTTTAGAGGAAAAGAAAAAAAAGGCATCAGACTTATTAATGCAATTAAAAAAAATGCAAAACAGGCCATGTATCTTCATGTGGCCCGTTGAACTGCTGTGTGGTATCTTCTGCTGTTACACTGTGTGTAGAAAGTCTGGATATTTAAAAAAAATTATTAGACAAAAGAGAGCAGGCAAAGACTACAAAATAAAGTCAGATTCTCCAGCTGCAATAAAAAGTAAGCTCAAATTCTAGTTGCTGAGGTTTCTACAGTGCTTGGCTAATAATGCATTATCTTGCTGTATTCTTGACTGTGAGCAGCTATTGTGCTGAAGTGTGGGTCCCTGCTGTCAAAGTCTTTCCCACTTTCTGCGTCCAGGAATGGCTGGAGCTCTGAGAGAACAGATTGTCTGGCTCTTTTTTTCTTTCTTCTTAGCCACCTTGTTTCCAATCTGGTCTGTAGATAGCAAGCAGCGACTGGCTATGAATAATGTCTGTGTTACTTAAAAGTGACATCTGTGACTTGCCAGACTGCCTACGTGAAATGCTTCCAATGATCTAGCTGTTGCTCATGCTGTAGGAGGGGACAGCAGCCTTAGTGCAGAACCAGAGGGCTCTGCTTCGCTTTGTTGACCTTGGTCACATGTTGCTCTATCCTGAGATCCCAAATCCTGATATATGTGATCCACTTTGAAATGGCACCGAAGATGGAGCAGGGCCACACACCACTCCTGCTGCCAACGGCTGTGCCCACTCCTGCTATCGTACAACTGGCACTACACAGGAAAACCAGGAATTCAGAAACTCTATGTTCTGACACTTCATCAGAACATTTCCTTTTCTTAAAGAGTTTATGTATTGAGGTTGACTCACGAGGATTTTGCAGAGAAAGCTGAATTTTCACTTTAAGGGTCAAAACACAAATCTTTTGAAAGTGATAACATGGACAGTAGGTCATCCTGGTGGTGACTAAAGAGTATATTTTAAAAGACTTCTGAGCTTCATCTGCCTCTAAGAAGGGAACACAAGGATAGTTGCTCAGCTGTAATTAAAACTAGGATCTCAAAGGCTCTAGTTCCTCTGAGAACATTGGCTTACATAGTGCAATATAAAATAAATTCTGATTCAAAGGGTCGCAGCTGTTTACTGGTTACACTTACAGTCTGCAGAAGATACTGATGACATATTGCTCTCACTGCCCTGGCAAGCTCTTTATTCCACTATATTTCATGATGCTGCTAGGGTTTGGCCTAGTGAGTGTGGCATCTTTCCCTATCTGCCCTAAAGCCTGTATAGTGTTTGTACTGTGTACAGGCAGGTCAGTGTGTGCAACCATTTGGAAGAGATGGAAATACCTTTTTTAGGAAGGAGAAAAACTAACAAAGACAGTTAATTGAACAAAATCCACTTATGTGTAACCTCTCACATCTGTTAGCTGTCCTGAGTGTTCATTTAACAAGGAATCTAGAGATATATTTAAGTACTGAAGAAGGCTTGTTTGCCATGATCACATCTTTCTTCTTGGTTAGTGGAAAAGGGAAGATGACTCTCATGCGAGTTGTAGTTTTTTGTGCAGAGAAGTGGTTTTAGAAAGAGTTGTCCCAGTGAATTCTGTCTAAGAAGCAATAATTACAGCTTTGAAACCTACTAAATCAAATAACTGAATGCTGTCCAAAAGTTTTGAGTTGGACTTGATGATCCTTGTAGGTCACTACTGACTCAGGATGTTTCATGATCTTTTTAAAAGCAAATTCACAACATGAGATACTTAGAAACTTAAATAGGGTTGAAGTTGACAACACCAATTAAGTTATTTTTTTGGCCTCTTTATCTCAATTTCTGTTGAGATGGTATGTAATTAAAATACCTTATGGCTTGGGTCGTGTTAACATAATAGTATAGTCTGAAAAAGGTCCCCAAAACATAACTATTACTTGTTTTTACCAACTGATTGTGAAAAGTCAAGGTAACTGAATTTAGTTGTGCCTACAGAAATCAGGCAGGATTGCAGGTCAGAACCCTGGATGTTCTCCTGGGACTTCTGTTACAGACAAATTAATAAAGCTCTACTGCTGTGTCAGTGTTTCTCAAGCCAGCAGGAAGGGTTTAGGGCTTGGAGGTTTTGCTCCAGAGTTGCTGTTAACTTCACATTTATACTCTCCAAAAACCTAGTGGCAAACAGGAAGGGTTATTCTCCATCATCCAAACAACTAAGCGGTTGTTTTGAGGAACTGGAGTATGCAGATATGAAGACAATCCTTTGAAACCAACTCTTGAATCTGCACACAGGGTTTCTCTTGTAGTGGATGAATAGCTTGTTCACAGATGTTAAGGTGTGTATTTACAGAAGTTCTGTTTCCTGTCTAGCCAGGAGATGGCTCTGTCTAGCTATTCCTAAAGGACATCAAGATTTCTGAAGCTAGAGATAATTGGTATTCCTTGGGAGAAATGTGTTTAAAATTGGCATTTTATTCATCTGTTTCATGAATTTCAGGATACCTGTAGGGACAAGCTTGAGTTAGAAGGAATTCTGAACAGAATTACAGTAAGAAAAATGGATGCATATGGACAAGATTGCCTGGAATTGGAGATCTGTTTGTAGAAAGTCAAGATAAAGGCCTTACAATAACCAGAACCTGGCTAAAATAGCCTGGCAGGCACTCAGAGTTGCCTTGCTACTGGAAAACACAGCCTTTGGGCTAAAGCATAAGCAGCTGCGAAGCATGGTTTTCTTATTTCTCTACAAGTGTTGTTATACCTAGTACCTACTTCCACAGATCTTAAAATAATAAAATAGTGGTACATGCTGAGTCGCCTCAGGCTGTTAAGCCACTGATACTTGTCCTGTGTCAGTCATAGGAAGAGAGAAAGGAGGGCTACTGATCCACTCTTTGGTACTAAGTGGTCTGCTACAAGACTGGGGGACCCAGGAGCAGGAACACACACAGCCTATTTTACTAAATTGAAGCACCAAGGCAAATATTTGAGAAAACTCATCAAGAGCAGTTGACCCATCTGCTTAATATACTGGAAAAAGTGAGGAGACCACATGTCCAGAGTCTTACATGCTGCACAGCGTGAACTATCTCATGAAGAAAGTGCTATGTGTATGTAGACTTTGTAGTTAAAGGACTCAGCTGAAAGAACAGACACAATCTTGACTGTGAATTGTATTTTTGACCTATTAATGCAGGTGGTGATCACAATTCTTAAAATTCATACTCTTGTGTCATCTAAATATGCACAAGTGAATCCTTGATGATTAGGTCAGGTGAAGTGACTAAGTATCTTGTGTACTGTCATAGTTTCTTAGGTCAAAGAAAACAATAGTGTTTTTTCGATGGACAGTAGGTTATTAACTGTTGCTTTCTTCTAAAATCAAATTAAAACCAAATTGGCTAGTATAAAACTTCTTGTGTTGTCTTCGCTGTTGCATTGCAGATGACTTGCTGAATTTAGACCCACACTGATAGCTCTATAGAGTATTCACCAAGTCTAATTGTACTCTTTACTGGTAACAAATGTTGCTAAGAGTTTACATAAGCAAACATTACTGAAAAAGGAGGAAACTGCAATTTCCAGCTCCAAAGGCTTCAAGTGAAGTCTTTGTTAGGATACTTAAGTTCCAGTCACGAAAATGCCACAGTTCAAAGTCCTGTTGTAAGATTATCTTAAAGTGATCAATAAATTTTGGTATAGTCCACAATAGTTTGTGAAATTTTCATCAGTGTTTAGTGCTGAGAGATCAGCCTTCAACTTGTAAATAAAAACCTAGACATTTAAACTTGGGAAAATTTCTACTGAAAAGAGAAATTGAAAATATAAACAGTTTAAAATAGGAATAACGCTGGCAACATGACAGGTAGCATCTCTTTTCTGGAGATGGGACTCAACTGAGGACTTAAGGAAATCTGTTAGGGAATGTGTGGAGTATTTTTTATTTTCTACTTCCTTTATAGACAAGATGATCTGCATTTTTCATGATACTAAGATGCCTATCTGATCTTGAGATAGGAATCTCAAATTATTCAACACTTCTGGGAAACCCTGGCTGGTAAATATTAGTAAGTTTGACATTTTTATTGTCTCAGCTTCTGAAAAGCTGAACTTCTCCATGAGTTTTCACTGTAGTTGTTTTTGCTGGGAGATATGTGAATTTAGTTGTTTGTTGGTTTTTTTTCTCAGTGGTTTTGTGGAACTGAGGAGCTTTTGGGCACACAAGGCCCATCTTGCAAGGCAAGATAAGACTATTCAAAAAGTTTTGAGAACTGGCTGACTTGCTGTAAAATGCCACTGGCTGTTTACTTGAGGTGCTGATGTAAACTGATGTAAATGCTTTAGGGAAATGTGCATCTATACAAGTAGGTATAACTGCAATTAACTAATTTTCATTAGTTTGTGAAACCTTAGGCATATCATAGGAAAGTTAATTTTGGGATGCAGATCCCATCTTGGGCTGTACATATTTTGTGCAACGAGTTGCAAAAGAGAATGAAAAGGAGCCATGTTAAAATTCCTTCGATATCTGTGAGGCTACTCAGTACAGGGGATATCTTTGTCTTAAATTTTCAGGGTTCATTTACAACTGTACAAACACGTACCTACTAAGAAAAGGCATTGTACTTGATTTTTCCCCCCACCCTCATTAATCCTTGTACTTTTTATAGCTCTAAAGTAGGATGGCTCAACAGCTGCCTCATGAGCAGCTGAGACATCCTGACTACCCCTCATCTTAGAGATGGGTGGGACAGGCCGGTGGGGAAGGAACATCTGCAGTCATGTAAAGGAAAGTTAGTCTGAACTCTTGGCACATCTAAGATCAAGAGGATCTAGAAAGCAGACTTTAGCTTTTTGTGGTTCTTTGATTTACTTCATCTGAGTTTCCTAACTCTGACAATTAATGTGTGGCTTTTAGTGCAGCACTGTGAAATAGGAGTTTTCCATTAGAAAGCTCTTCACTTAATATGCACAACAGCTGGTTGCTGAACATGTAATTTTACCAAAGTTAAAATAAGTGATTTAAGAAAGAAGCTTTTTCTTGTAACTTGTGCATGCATGTAATTAGTAGATTTAAACTTTTCCATCTGCATGATTGTTTTTTGCATTACATAAGTCTCCAAGAACAGGTTTAATTACCTAATTAAGGCTATGGCTATTATTTCCTGTGGAACATTTTAATTATAAATAAAATCTGAGGTGAAGTATCTAATGTTGAAGGAGGTTTGTTCTGAGATTTTACAGCCATTTATGCTGGTATAACTTAGTAAATGTTTCCATATGAAACCCTAAGGAGCAGGAACTCTTATTTACATATATCCACCCACAGGAGCAATTCCTCTAAAGGTAGCCTGCAGAAGACATTTCTGAAGGTGCTCGCAAGCCACTCTTGCTTCTTGCCTTGAAGTAGGAGGCCTAGAAATGGTTGCAGTTAAATGGTATATATTCTTTAAATAATTGTTTCTTGTCTTAGGTACCAAGTGTGTTGAATTAGTTACCTAGATTTTGATGGACTGGTGGTCAGGTTCTCCACAGCATGTGTTCTTGAAGGTTTGCAAGGTACAGGACAGCATTGCAAATTTCTTCAAAATTTACTGAAATATCACTGAAATATTAGGTGTTCTTAGCTAGTTCTGTAATGACTAGTTAAAAAGAAATTATCCATTAAATACTGAGATTTTTCTTCTTGATGAGAAGACACTAGAGTAAATGCATACATAGAACTTTCTTAAAGTCCTGAATTCTCAGGAAAGATGTTGATCTTTTGGATTAAATGTTGAAACCTAGAAAGCTGAACAGCTTTGCTGGTTCTTCAGATTTCATACTTTTCAAGAAAGGGGCATTTTCTGTGGGAAGATCTTCTCTATCCCTCAACCCTCAAGAAAATCCAAACCAAAACTTGTATTTTTCCAGCTGTTCTGTCAACAGCAGCCACAAGAAGCAGATAATCCTTTGTGTGTGACAATGGCACAAAAACTATGTACAATGACTTGTACAATCACCTGAGCTTTGTGTAAGACAAGACCTGCAGCTTTAGTGTGAAAATTATTTGAAATTAGGAAAAACTTACTCAGAAAAGGACTCTATAAAGGTTGAGTCCACAGACTGCTTTTCTGAAGTGGAGGAGGACATGTTCTCCCTTTTACAGTAAAGAAAGTGAAACAGATGGACCAAGTGCTTTGGCAGAAGCAGAAAGTTTTATTTGTTGGAAAGGATTAGAGTTTGGGAATTTTGGTTTAGTGGCTTGCACACACCCTCCTAACTATGTACTTATTAATTTTTTTTAATAAGGATGTGGTTTGAGATGCAGAATTTCTTGAGGGGTTTTTTTGAGAGGTGGGGGAGGTAGTCTTTCTTGACAATTTAACTCATATGTGCTTAATACTATGTGCTGGAAATGCAGCATAGACAAAGCCCCAAAAATGAGCTCCAGAAATCTCTCTCTTGCTAAGGAGAGGAATATAAAGAGAAGATTTGTTTGCCCCAGTGAAGCAAAATGTGGTCACAGATACGTGCTTGCGTTCAGGCTTTCCAGTGACTGGGAGGGTTGTGGCAGAAACAAACCAGATTTTCATGCCACTCGTCAGAATGAACGTGAGCCTGTTTTGGGATTTGCAATGGGAGAGGTTAACCTATTTCTTCTCTGTTGGCGAAGCTTTATGAAATGTACATTCTGTGGATGGTTCTTAGTCCCAGTGGATTTCTTTCTCCTTCAACAGTCCATATCTGGGGTAGGGCTCCAGAGTATGGCAAATCAGGCAAGTGAAAGATGTGTGTCACCTGGCTACTAGACTAGCACTTTCAGAAGAGCAGCCATGGCTTTACACAAACTGTAGGTATAGTTATTCCAGCTCTCACCATAGAATGAAATAGAGAAAAAAACCAAACCAGCAATTTCAGGCTTGTTAAGCTTGGCAGGGATTTCAAGTTAACTTATTTCAGGTTGAATGCCACTTGTACCCACACAAATAATTAAGAAAGTTCTGAAGTCAGTTTGCATTAATTACTCTTGAAACAAATTTTACTGAATACAAAATTAATTATTCCACTATAAAATAGATGGAGGTACTTCTTAGAATAAACTACTTTGCATCTTTTAGCTGTCAGCATGCTCTTTTACATTGTGCTATTACTTACTTGTCTCAACCTGCCTACTGTTGTGTCCTTAAGTGCTCTGGAATCATCTTGCTTGCTTATAGTCTTGCCTCTGTGTGTGTGTGTATGTACATACATATACACACATGCAGCTGTATGTACGTAGAACAAGAGCCTGCAGCCAACTGTGTCTGTGTTGTATCTGTGAGTCTGTGTGCTCTGCTTCCCTGTTGTCTTGGTTCAAGATCTTTCCCTCTCTGCACTTCAGATTCCCATCCTGAGAACAGCAACCAAACTCTTGAGAGAGAGGAAGTGTGTCTGAATCAGTACTGCAGTGAGGTTGTAAAAACTGAAATGGCCTCGGGGAGAGCAATCCCAAGACCTGTATGTGTCACTTCAAATAGTAAGACAGGTGATAAGGCACGTCCTCCTTTTGCCAAGCAGACTGCCAGGGATATTTTTGCCATCACATAGTAGTTGAGACCTGAAGCTCCATTAAGATCTTAAATAGAAAGAAGTCTGATGTGAAATCCAGTGGTAACGTTGTGCATCCATAATTCCTGGGCAGAGGAGTGAGCAAGCAGGAGGCATTAGTCTTCAGGTAAAGTAGAGTGCATTCTCCACTGAACAGCTCATCCTCTCTAACCATAGTATACCATGGCATTCTGGCTTGGTCTTCTGGAAGCTGTGCTTTTTGAGGGAAGGCTGCTCTGTACCAGCAGTGTCTCCACTGCAAGGACAACTTCTGGGAGTGCAGATGCTGTTAATGAGCCTGCTTCTGCTGTCCCTTTCCCCTTCTCTGGGATCTCCTGGCACTGCTGGAGCCTGATGGACCAGAGTCCAGTCTCAAGCAGCCACCAGTGCATGGTCAGACATCTCATCCCAGTACTTTTCCCTCCCTAAAAGGACTTCCAGTGATTTATGTGACTTAGTGGAAGTTGTCTTCTGTTACCTTTCCCTTCCCTTCTATGCTCTGCACAGCAGTGGCTCGTGTTTTGGCCTGGGGCTATGGGCCTCCCTGGGAAGCTTTCCTCCCAATTTCTGAGTCCCGGCTAGATCTGCTGCGTTGGTGTTGGCTGTTTCCCAACATTGCCAGTGCTGACTGTGCTGCTTCTTTATCCTATTGAACATTATTAAAATAAAGCTTCAGTGTAATTTTAAGGCCATTCTGTGAATCGGTGCTGTTTGTACCTAAGCCGTCACAGTCTCACTGATATTCAGAGGTTTAACTGAAAGCAGCAATCCTTTCTGAGTTCTGCCAAGTACAGAAGTCCTATTTAAAACTTGCCCTTAAACAGCTTTGCACTTTTCTTTTTTTCTTTACTATCTTTTCTTCCTTCAATGAGCATCTGTTTCCAGATCCAGACTGTTGGTGTTAGGTCTCCTGTTCACCTGGATCACCCCTTCTGCTCCTGGGTATCACAGCTGCTTGTTAGCTTGGGGGTTGGGGATGGGGAAGGATGTTAGTTGTTCAATCTTAGCTGGCAGGAAGACAGTGATTCACCCTGTCAGCTTTCACTTGAAACGTTTTTAGACCTCAGACGTGTGTTCTCAGCGTTCCCAGATTGGCTCCGCTTCATTGGAAGCAGAAGCAGTGGGGGAATGCAACAATAGAGACATCCAATTGTAGCAACACAAGAGCTATGTAAATGCAACTATATTGTTGCTGGCCCAAGCTGAATATCCAGTTGCACTGCATCGTGTGGCTTTATGAACCTGTGTCTCCACTAGCTCATAAGTCTCTGTTTCTGGTCTGTTCCTTGGTGTGTAGGCATGCCTGTCTTTGCAGATGTGTACATTCAAGGGTCCGGTCCGAGACAGTTGTAATTCTTTATCTTACAGTTTCAAGTACTGGCTCTTGAGCTGTGACTGGCAAGGAGCCCAGCAGCCATATGGCAAAGAGCATGCTGCCCAACACTGTATTCTCTTCACTGACTCCATTTGGAGTCGTATCTAAGTTTTAAACCCTTTAAACTTTTGGAGGGACTAGCCTGGTCTTCCACTTAGAAGCATTCTTCCAGGAAACAAGTAGGCAACTGTGGTCCTTAAACTACAAAGGAGAATGTAAAACTTTTTTCTTACCAACACCATGAAATGAACTCTCCAGAAAGACTTCTCATAGGGAAACATGTTTGGAATGTGATTAGCAACATGAGCAAACCCAAATGGGTGATGATGGAGTGACTTAAGATAATAGCATTAATGAAGAGATCAGCTCTTCTAGATCAGTAGTAACTATTTTAAAAAACCTAATCCATCAGTTTCTGATAAACCTTTACATATTGAAGTTTATTTGGCTCCTGAAGTTATCCTGAAGTTATCCTTGCTTATGTGTTACACTTTAAAGTTAGGCATGTAGTATTTTTAATATATGCTTATTCCTGTATCTTGGTCTGACAAAGAGGTGCTTCAAAATAAGCTGAATGTTGCAAAACCTTATTTCAGCATTTTGTTTGTTTTTCCTTGACTAATGTTACAAAATGACAGGTTGCACAGCAGCTAAAGCAGTGTTGTCAAGGAAGGCATCGAGATATTAACTGATGAGATCTTAACTAAGCTTTTCATGATAGAGCTGTTTTGTCAGTCAGGTCCCTGGTTGTATATGCATTGGAAGAGAAGCATCAAATTAACTGTTCTCCTTGAGTTAAAAATTATAGTTGCGTCTTAGCCTTCCGTCTCACAGTTTTCTCCTGTAAAATTTGTAAAAAACAGTGCAAAATGGCATGATGATTAAATCCATTGTAAATTACTTCTTTTAAACAAGTATATGCAATATAGGTAGAAACTCATGCCTCTGACTACAGGTTGTACTTGGTAAACTTGAAGTCTTAACTCCAGCTTTTTTCTTCCTGTAAAACCTACTAAACATTGTTAGATATCTGAAGATCATGGATAATTTTTCAGTAATACTGGCTTCAGATTTCTTCTAAAGGGAGACATGAATATGCTGCATCTAATTGCTGATGGAGAGACATGGCTGGATGGTCCCTGACAACCACTGGAGTAATAAAACCCATCCTTGGACACAGGTTTAGAGCATCCCCACTCAGAGTGCTGTTTTGAGTGGGTTGGGAAGTATAGCTGATGTGCATGCCAAGGTACATGACTTGATGTTGAAATGCTTTCTATTTCAAAATGTGTACATCTAAAGCAACGTGTTTACAGAAGCACAAATTCTTATCTGTACAGCTTGCCTCTGAGGCTCAAGTTTTGAGGTCTCAGACACAACTGCTTGCTTTTAAGCTTTGAGAGATTCCTTTCTGAATGTATTTGATAGAAACAAGCAGTGTTTTTGTTAGGATTTGCTAGCATAAATATTTAAACATCTCCTATTTAATTCCTCCAATTTTGTCTTCTCTGAAAATTAGGTTCTTTCTGAAAAGATTACTCCTCCTAGAGAGAAGATGGGTATTAAATGTTTATAGCTAAAAGATCACCTAAGATATCAGAGTATTGTGTGTTTTGCTGTATTCCTGTGACTAATTGAAAGATAATGCAGTTGAAGGGAGGTGGGAGGAAGAGGACAAAAGAGAGGAAGAGAGAGACTGTGCAAGTCACAACCACAAGCTGTACTACCTTGCTGCCCGGGGCATGGAAGGCGAGGGCATATAAATGAATGTTAGCTGAGATGGAATAAAGCCCTAAGACAAAACTGTTTATAACCTGTGTGTTACAACACATCAGCCTGTCAATTGGAGTGAAGATTAGGGTTTTATTTTGCCTCAGTCAGTTATATTAGACCTACAGTGTTCTCTGTGCTGTGGGTGTGCACTGCGAGGTGTCATGTTGGTGTAAACTGCTCTTGCAGCTTTGCTGCTGGGACAAGTGGAAAGTATTTGGGGCGCTACTGGTATAGTGTAACTTGCTGGATGTTATAATAGCTTTCGTATGCAGCCTGTGCTCTTCGTAATCATGCTTGTAGAAACTGATCATGGGAGGTCCAAGTGAAAGTTTCTTCTTCCCATCTGAAGGGAACTGGAGTAACTAGAAAAAGGGCAATTCCTTTAGTGAAGATTGAATCTAACCACTATCTTAGTTTAAACTGATTTCTAGAATTAAAATTTAATTTAATTGTGGTCTGTCTGTGCTTTCAAGGGACATGTTTCAAAGTAGATGACCTTGGTTTGCTGTGGGTCACATGTTTACTCCTGTGTGTAAACTGTGGCCTGTTGATCAGACAGGAAATGTTTTGTGCTGAAAAGCTTCCTGTCATGTCCTCATTCATGTGAAAATGAAGCTTCTTGCTGTTACAATCCTTTCTGGCACATCTTGTTACCGGTGTGCCAAGAGTTACAAGCTAACACATCGAAGAAATTGCACTGCAGACGTTCCAAAGAGATTGCAGCACTCTTTTCAAAGGATGCTGCTCTATCCAAGCAGATAGTTGGCCTGAAAAACCAAGGCTGGGACTCTGGGCTATTGCTCCAAAGAAACTGGGGAGAGAGCTAAATGAAAAGGAATTTTAAAAGATGAATGACCTGCAAACTTGTGCTCAGGGCAAGAGAACATTACTTAAAATAAATGGTTTATGTATGAAGGAAGGTCACAGATCAAATACTGGGTGAGGTCTGAAGCAAGTAATCTAAGATCTAGATAAAAGTACGTGTGTCCAGGGCTAATGCAAACTGGCAGATGTGGGATGACCATGTATGCACCTTAACATGCATGATCTATATCACATGATCCTGTAATAATTAGAGAACGGCCAGTTGATCCATGCTGATTATACGTAGTCTTACTCACCTTGATTCCATATAGCAAGCTAATGAACAAACCCCGTGTCTCTAATCATCCAAGGGAGTACCGATTCTCCTGCCTATGCAGTCAGCTTAAAATGAATCCAGGCTGGTGTGCTGGACAAGCAGGTAATCACCGAATCTACTCTTCTGAATGTCCACTTCTGTAACTCCTCAGTAGTACTGCTGTCTGTGTGTTTTCTTCTGTGGAAAGGAGGTTTGTGAGATATGAGCCAGTCCTAATGGGCCTGAGTTCCTGCTACAGCAGGATTGTTGAGCCAGGTACTATAGTAGCCTCGTTTCTCCCTGGGCCAGGCATGGGCTTCTCTGTACCTGGGAAAACAAGAGACCTGCTTTGGAAGTAGAGGCTCGTGATGAATTTCCTGCATTTCACACGACTTACTTTATTATCTGCTTTTCATTTGTCTAGTGAAGACAAATACCTCTGCATGTAAAAGTCTGTTGGATAGTGATGAAATAGAGAACTTGGCAAAACCAAAGCATTTACAACATCTGTATCTTTGAAGTGCCTGTTTAATAGTGCCATTGTCATGCCAGTGAAGGCAACACTTCTCTTTGCAATTGAAAGGCTCAGCAGAGCTAGCTGATAAGCACTGGTACCCTGCTGGGAAATTGACCCTTTGAACTGGGAAGAATCTCTGCAGATAAGCAAGTAATGGAATTTTTATCAGGTCTTGCTTTTTATTGTAGCATGATTTAGAGTTGTCAGGCTTTCTGCGTTGCAAAAGTGCTTTCTCTCTGGTCTAGTAGCCGTGCGGGTAATGTAATATTCACAATGCTCCTTCCAGGCTTGGAAGGAATAGCTATGCCGTGCTCTCACAGAACAGAAGGGAAGAAATGACAAGATAACTTAAATAACAAACCTATGTTGATTTAAGAGTCAAACTTGCTGAGCATCCTAACTCTCAAGGGAAAGGAGTTTTGAGAATATTCGTAGCACTTTGTGGGACGATATAAAGTTTTTTCACTTTTCCTTTTATAAAAAAAGAAAAAGCCAGGAAGTATTTGGCAAACTTCTGTTTTCATTTCCGTATAGAAATAAATGATCTCTTCTACATTAAACCTCATAGATGCGTTTGTCTCTAAAAATATAACATTTGTCTCAACAACATAACAATGTTTGCATACAAAGTACTGTTAAGCACCAGGCTTCTTCTGTTCGGGTGAGAATCTGCTTTTGTTTAAAGCTTGGGATCAAGTCTTTCAAGGTTTTTCTTTCTAAGCCCTAAAATCGAACCATTAGATTTCTTGTCTCAAATCTCAGTACCAAAAAAGCAGAGAAGGAAACTAAAATTCAGACTTGACCTGGCTTTGAGCCTTGTTGTGTCCCTGACTATTGATACTTCCAGTATGACCATTCCAGGAAAGCACAACGTGAGTTTTCTGGAAGGGCTCCTGTCGTTTGTGGGAGTTTTTGAGTCAGCTCTGCCTGTTCTGAACCGGGATGTTGCGTGTTCAGCCCGTGCAATCTGTTTGGCAAAGCAGCCGTCTCTGGCAGGCTAAACATCCAATACAGATGGCTTGATGTGTGAAGTTTGGGACAATTACAGAGAAGAGCTGGCTGTTGATTTGAACAAATCCATCTCGTGGATGACCTGCAAACCGGAAGAAAGCTGTAAAGGAGAGAGTATAGCGAAGTGATGTGTGAAGCTGCTGCCGTTGCAGTGGGGGACGGGACACGTTGCTCTGAGAACAAATTAATCAAGTTCAGGCTGACATTCCTTCCTGTCAGGTTTACCCTTTGGTCTCCCTAAGACACTGCTGCAGTGGAAAACCTCTCTCTCCAAGTAGTTTTATGCCATTTAATCGCTCTTTAAAATGTGCTTTATTCCTTGCTAACGATGTAGCACTGCTGTGCTACATTAATGAATTTATACTTTAAAGAAGGGGGGCAGGAGCTGACATATGGTGAATACATGCTTTAGTTCTGGTACGCGCATGATTTTGAAGATAAACAAAGCTGTTTTCTTATCCTCAGCATGTACTTATTTTGTTTTGCTGATAATGAGAAAAAATTAACAGTGTTAAACATGATTGAAAACAGCATCTTCTGAAATTAATGTCTGTGTGAATGGCATTGAAAGTCCCTTTGCTTCTTCACATTTACTTTAAACTAGAGTTAATTTATAAGTGTAAGATGCATTAAAAAGAATCATCCTAACTCAAAAAAGGAATTTCAAATATCTCCAATTTTGTTTTCAGTCTAGTAGCAATGGTCTCTCTGCATTTGCTTCTCAAATGTGTATGACTAAAAGCTATTTTTATTAAAAATTTCATTCTGTCAAAAAGTTTCCAAATTATGGAAGAGTTTCTGAAAGTATTTTATAACATAGATGTTTCTCATTGAAGTTTGTAACTACTTCCAGCACTGGGTCTGGAGTAAATCATAGTTCCAAATTTTTTTTTTTAATAAGGAGGTGTTTAAAAGACATGTAGATGCGGCACCTGGGGACATGGTTTAGTGGTGGACTTGGCAGTGTTAACAGTTGAACTTGATGATTTTAAAGATATTTTCCAATCTAAATGGTTCTGTTATTCTAAGAAAAGTTATGAAAACCTAAAAAAAAGGGATGGCAGAAGTTATTCTGCTATTCCACATTTTAACCATGTTTATTAAAGTCAGTGGAAGACTTCTCAGAAGCCCAAGACTATATCTATCTGGGTAGTGTTTCGTTTGGCAGTAACTGGTCCCCCGACCCTGAGCCCAGATGCCAGACTGCCCAAATCCATTGCCGTGGGCCATAGTTGCTCTGGACTGTGCACCACACTACACATGAGCCCTTCTCAGAGACATTGATCTGTGGTGGATTGTCTTTTTTTACATTCAACATGTCCAAATATTCATCACGGAGCTGCGTGTGTATTGCGTGTGTTGAGGTACTACATGAAAGTAAGGGCTGAGTATTCAAAGACTCTTGGAGCTAGCCCTGGAGGACTGTGGAGGGAGGACAAAGAAACCCAAGCCCAATCCTTTCGTGATGCACCTGGTAGGAACTGTTCACTGCCTTTCCTGCATCCCATTCACTGTGTCCAGTAGTGCTGGTTACTCAAAACCATGCCATGGCATACCACCAGTGAAAGGGTGTGTGTGGTGGACTTGGCAGTGTTGCTTGCACTTATGCCCTGTTCCCATTTGACTTACTAGTGCAGAGATGATTGGAGTGTCCTTTCCATTAAAGGAGGGCTGAGGTGCTTTAAGTGCCAGTATTTGGGGCACTGGGGGTGTTTGACGCTGCACAGGCCGCAACTGCACTGAAAGCTCATGTCTTGCTGGTCCTCCCAACCCCTGCTCTGATGTGGGTGCTCTCCTGGGCCGGGGGCTGAAGGCCCTCAGCACTGTCTTCTAGAAGAAGTGCTCAGTGTGACCTGCTTACCCGGTCTGCACTGGGTGCTTCCTTTTTGGTGACTGCCTGTCTCCAAGGGAACAGTGGGCCAAATGGCCCCAGAACACCGTTCCGCAACTACAAGATATATATGCAGTTAGATTATTCTCATATGCAGTACATGAGATGTTAATTTAAAGTGTAAAAAGAAGAGCCAGGTTGAGGAGGTGCTGTGATAGGTACCCTTTTTAAGACCCAACTGAGATCAGTGAGCTGTTCAGAAAAAAGTTTGGTGCTGCTGCCTTACAATACTGATGCAGAGGTAGCATCGTCTCTAACTCTTTACTAAAGCATTCTAGCACAGAGTCTCATTGAGCTCTTGGGGATGGAGGCTGATGCCATCAAAAACAGGAACTAGTTTATAAAAACCTCTGGCATAACCTAAGTCCATTCACAGTTTAGAAGATAAGAACCTTTTTAATACAAAGCCCAGCCTCTGAAGTGGCATCTCTCTGCCGGATCTGAAAAACGTCTTGGTGCCCTAGAACTGTGGGAGGAAAAGAAAGAGGAGAGCATGCAATTTGGAGACATTCTGTGACTTTTTTTTTTTCCTATTTCTTTTAGAGTAGAGACGTGATCTATCCCTTCTTCTCTGTTTCCATGGTTTGAACTGTAGATGTAAATTACTTTTAACCTCTTGCTGTAAATGCTGTGATGTTCTCCTACAAAATTACTGTATTGTGAACAGCACAGAACAAGCAGTGAGTTGGTTTATATTTCTTCATAATTCTGATTAATGATGTCTGGTTTCTTCTAACACCTCTCACATGAGAGTCCTAGCTCTGCTCTTTGAAACTGATGTACAACTATGACAGTAATTAGATAAACTCATGACTGAATTTGGTGCTCACTTCCTAGAGGAATTCTTCTGGTTTGCTTACATCAGTGCCCAAGAGCAAGAGAGCACCATGCAGAGCAAAACATGTTTGCTGGAAGAGTGGATTCTGTTGCTGCATTGGTCTTGTAGAGAAAAGATGTGCATGATGAAACCTTTTACTAATCAAGTCCTAGTCATTTAGAACAAAACAAGCTAGTTTTTGTCAGTATTTTGTGGATGCTGCCTTATGGGTGAGTTGAGGCAGCACTGCTTTCAGCATTCTTGCATTGTTATTCCTTATCATGAAGCATGTTTTCTTATAAAATAATCAGTGTTTCTCCATAATTTTGAACAGTATGACATTGGTTTCTCTGCTGTTGTGAAAAGCTTTTCTTTCCCTCTATTTTAGTAGCATCAAGGTAGCAAAATTATAATATAATGATGCACTACTTTACGTTATTGTTAGTGTTCAAGTAAGTAATGAATCTTTGCAATAAAAGGGTAGTATCAGCCTTTCAAATGAGGAAAGCTGACAAAGAATGCTGGAGATGTGTTAGTAGTCACAGGATGATGATACTATACTTTTATCCATATTTGAGGCATTTAGTTTGTATGGGGCACTCATTTTCATAGCTGCCGTATCTTTTTTAAGTGTTCTGCATGGGTCTAATGATACAGAAGCTTCATTCTGACTCATAGATCAGAATGCAAGGGTAATACACAAGTGTCTTCCTGGAAAATGTGGCAAGATATTATTTGGCTATGGGTACACTTGCTGCTGCTTAGGATAACTAAGAAAATGTGCAGTTCTGCCTCAGGTAGCCATCATTGTCTCCAGACAAATGCCCACTGTTTGAAGGATTCAGTCTTTCTCAAGATAGACTGTGTGTTTAGTTATTGTCTTGGTGTTCAGAGCAGTAACTGGCTTTCTAAATGATGGGATTTGCTTTGGGTTCTCATTAAATGTTGTATGCCATAGTGTGACACCCAATATGCCCTGCAGTGTGTCATGTGCCATGATGCTAATCAACATTCAATACCAAAGGAGGAGAGCAGCTGCTCCGCAGTCAGCATGTCTGAACAGTCCTGCAGGGTATCGCCTAATTCATGCTCCTGGATAAAGAACTGGCCTCGTAACACTTCTGTAGATGAGGCTAATGATCAGGGAAAAAATGCAAACTAATTTTCATTTATTCATAGAGATAGGTGTAATTAGAGGTAATAGCTGGATCCAAAAACTTGCTCTCCAGCATTTAGTTGTTGATAGTACAAAATGTCTTGTTCCACTGTTTGTCTCTTGTGAAGTTATTAACTTCACACAGTTGAAATATGTATGCTCTTAAATTCTCATTGAGAGAGTTACAAGGCTTAATGGGGAAAAGCTACAGGTGTTGTGGTTTTAAGTAGCCAGAGTTTTATTGGGGGAGGGGGGCGCTAGGAGAGAGGCTTCTTTAAGAAACTGCTGGGCAGAACATCATGGTGGCTTAAGAGAAAGGAGGGTGGGAAGTTTGATTAACACCAAGGTTGGAGAGAGGAGAAAGAGAAGATGCCTTAAACACTGGAACAGGGCCCCAGCAATCTGTGAGGACCCATAGGGGCGAAGATTCTTTCTTTCCTGTGAACCCATGGAAAGATTNTATCAAACTTCCCACTCTTAAATCTTAAGCTCTGATTTTAGTAGTAGTAGTAGTTAATACTTAATATTCTAAGTTAGAGCCTGTTTTGCTTGTGAAATAGTTAATAAACAGTTGCTTGTAATCCTTATCACAAAGGTCGAGGGTTTTTTTCCCTTCTCTGAGAAATTTTAGATCTATGTGTGGGCTTTCGGCTTTTAGCCAGAATCAAACCATGACAACAGGTAATTGCATCTCTTGGACTAACCTCAGTCATTTTCACTGTGTGGTAAAGGATTGCTATTGTAAATGCACTGCTGAGAGGATCAGCTTATTACTTCAGTTTTTTGACCTTTTTCCATTAGCTTCACTGTCTTCTGTAGATCAGAGAAATCAAGAGGCAACCTGTCCATTGCAATTATGGCAGCTGAGTAATAAGGTCGTAATTAGGTACAAAGGTCTTACTTTAGCATCTAAGCTATAGAGTACTAACTGCCCTCTTCCATTTCCCCTGACTTTCTTCCTTTGCCTCCTTCCTGAAGTCAGTTGTTCCCCTTGCAGGTGTGTTGTCCCAGTTGCACAGATGATACCACTTGATCGTTCATGTCTTGAAGAATCAGTCACAGCGACGTAGTCTAATGGTATCAAGCAGAAGTTGATCTACCTGAAATTTTAACAAGTAGTCATCTACTTGGGTTTGCTAAGCAGTGCCAAATGCATGCTTCTCACCCTACTCTACATGCTGGTTTTGACTATGCAGATTTCTCCAAAAGAAGTCTTCCAGGTGTGATGAGTAGGGAAGATGTGAGTCCAGCCTTTATCTAATTTAGAAGAGGATGCTGAGCAATGCTTGAGACTCTGTGGTGCCAACACAGAGCCAGTCTGGGTTTATATGGACATTCCTTGTTTTCTGTAGTTTAATGTTGTGCAAGCATCAAATTCTGTGAGAGCAGGTTTTACTCCTGCTGAGCAGGCCCCTCTTTGGACCTTTGCATGGTAACTAAGTCTTGCAAAATTTTAGGTATTATCTGGCCAGTACACCATGAATTGATTGAGGAAGGACATTGTAGTCCAACTTGCCATAATGGCACCAGGTTGGTTGAGAAAGCAGTAGCAGTGCTCAAAACAAGGTCAGGATTCTCTGTTCTTAGTTCATCCATTTCTTAATAAAACTGTAGTAGTTTAACTACACGAACTTTTCAAACCTTTTATCTCTTTTCTTTTCTTTGATGTACCCATTAGTAATCTATTAAGGTCCTCTTTCTTCATGGAGCTTACGCAGCAGTCTGGAAGTGTGTGTGGGATATCTGCTGATGAAAGCAAATCAACCAAACCTAAAAAGTGATTCTTGCTCAAATCCCCACCCTGCTCTTGGAANGTGAGAAAGAAACCTAAAACCGAAACACTTACCCATCCACTCCAGACCTTCTTCCCAGATTCAACTTCAATCCCTACATATCTGGAGTCATATCAAGCAGTTCTGATATTCGTAGGTTTTACTTAACAAAACCTGGTTTGTCGAAATTTCGGGTTTTGCCTTGAGTTCACATTGCTATCTCAAACACATGCTTTCAAAACCTGTTTAAAAGATAGTGCAACATCATGTAATGGAAAGGTTGGATGTTTTTCTGCTGTCTCGTGCTGAAAGTGATTGAACTTTTTCCTTAGAAACTGCAAAATTTTAAAAATGAGTCTTGAACTACCTTTGTGCAAGTGACTTGAGTAGATTAGCTCAGCCTCTGAAGTTGGAACTCAAGCAATGGTAAATGGTTCACTTCTTAGTGGCTGAATGTAAATATATACTATAAAATGGGGGTGGAAGTTGTCTATTCTAGAAGCATATGTCGTCTATGGCCACAGATTGCATTAGCACTTGTTCACTTCCATTAAATTCTAGTACTCTTTCAAAGCTAGGCATTATTACTTCAAGTCTATGCATCCGAAGGAAGCCAGCCTCCTGAGCAAGCTTCTAAGAAAAGCTTGAACATGCTGGCAAGCCCAGGTGGGTGTAGCTTAAAGCTCAGAGTCTGCCAGCTGAGTATCAGGTGTCAGGTATTGTCAAGCAGTTGCTGTTTCAGCAGCTGACAGTACCATGAGGACTTAAGGATCAATGGATGCTTGTACAAAGGTCACTCATGTCAAGGGTACCAGTTGAGTGTTCTTAAAACAATCTCATTTGTACTGTTTGCTTCATACATAAAGATTTTCAGTACTGTGAATAATCAAAAGTATCTTACTCCTAAAATATCCTTATATATTTTTCATAGTCTGCAAACATTTCTATAAATACAGTTAAGGGTATGCGTATGTAGTGAAGACTACAGAATTCTCTATAATGATGTCATGTTGGTGTTGAGATGAAGCTTGATATATGGAATATTTAAACTGATTTTCCCTGTTGTAGTTACAATTAATTATCTTGCCGATTGGTGTGGAAAGGCTAATGACTGCCAGCTAAGAAACATAATTAACTGGATTTCTATTTGAATATTTGTTTAACTAAGATCTTCAGTATTATCCTACTCAACAGATACACCTTCCGTCTAGAGCAGACACTGTCTGGCCCTTCAGTTCAAGTGCAATGGAGATGAAGAGAAGGAAAGGAGCACTTTTATATTTCCAACCACCCGATCCAAAGCACCTAGCTCTGTGCTGAAGGGAATACTTTTCCATAGTATCATTACAGAATCAGAATGGTTTGGGTTGGAAGGGACCTTAAAGATCCTGAAGTTCCAACCCTCCTGCCATGGACAGGGATACCTTCCATTGGAACAGGTTGCTCAAAGCCCCATCCAACCTGTCCTTGAACACTCACAGGGTTGGGGCATATCAAGCTGTTGACCTTTGAGTGCCACTGTGCAGCCAGTTCCTTATCCTTTCAAATGCCTGTGCATGATGACACTACTAGGTCTGAGGTTTTTATTGATCTGGCACTTCTTGCCTAATCTTTCTCCTCAGTTCATACCTGAGTGTCTGTAATCCCAAGGGTACTTGTCACACAACTGAGAGAAATGCTGTTGAAGTTGTCTTCCCTGACTGCCTTTTGATGTGGCTTTGATGTGTCAGTGTAGTTATGATAGCTAGCTGCTGACCAGGAGTGGGACCATCCCTCTCATCTGTCCTCCTATCCCATTCCTAATACAATTGTGCTCAACTCATCCTGCAATAAACCAGTTCCGTGAGCTAGACCAGCAGAGAAAAACTAATCATGCTTAGGAAAAAAAAAAAAAGGAACAAAAAATTGAAAAAAGAAAGAATCAAAAGGGCAGGGGGCAGAGAAGGGAAAATAACCTACAGATCAGCATTCCTCGCTCTGTTAAACAGAAGGCCTCTTTGAGTTTCCGCAAAAATGTGCTGCATCACCCGCCTCCTAGGAAAAGAAATAGCGAGCTTCAGCCATGTATTTTTACCCCATATCTTAATTGGTCATACACGGTTAGAATTATGTCGGTGAAGTGAAGTTTGTACTAAGGACGAAACCTCCTTAACACTGGTTTTTATTTGCGCAGGTACGTAAATGGGGGCTGGTCTGGTGCCCATTTTGGAGTAATGGGTTACATTACAACACTTCCATTACAAAACAAGACATTGGGAGTTTTTTAGCAAAATGGCAGCATATGAAGATTTACAGTGCATTTAAGAAAGACAAGGGAGTGAGGGGGAAACCTTCATGGCTCTTGTTGAAGCAACTTCAGTTAGATGGAGGACTTTCTCTTATTCTTCTTTTTGTTTTCTTTCTATTTTTTAATTTTTTTTGGGGGGTTGGAGGGAATAAGAAGGTGAAGGAGGAGATTTGAGTATCATTTTTGTTTAAAGGCAGCAACAAAATATGGGAAGACATTTCAAAACTGTGTGTTAGTGTCTGGAGTCAGGGCGTTACTTGGATGCTGCCTAACCCATGGCAAACCTTCTTAAGAGTCAAGAAAAAGAAACCTTATACAAATCAAGAAAGCTACAGTAACAGTAGTGGCGGAGAGCATAAACTGGCTGGATAGGAGAGCAGTGAATCTCTGGTGAGGTAGAAGCCTACTCAGCTTTGAGACCGGGGGTTTTTCTGGGCAAAAAGTGAGAGCACTGTTCCCAGGCTCACCTGGCTGAGATAATTATTTAGCCATTGATCTTTCTATGCAAAATACTGAAATACTTACCATGCTTTGGTGATGCCTTTTGGTAGAGCTTCATGGCCTTCAGTCTTGATAGTTCATCCATCAGGTAGTGTCTCTTGCAGCTGCTGTACTAAGGACAGCTAATAAAGGTGTAATGCATCTTGTTATCCACCTGACATTTTTACATCCTTCTTGCATCACTTTCTGCCCTGAGGTTGACCCGTGAGATTAATTTGGTAAAATAAACTAATAGTTAATCTAAGCATTGTTCTCTCTCCTGTATTTGTAGTGTGCTGTACATACAGCTTGTGGAAAATGGCAGTGTAGAACTGTGCAGGGTGTACCTGTTTCACTGGCTGCTGGATTTCCCTCCTGCAGATTTTAAGCAAGAGGAGGTTACTACAAACCTTTGCATATCTCATCATTGACTAAAAACTGAGTTTTGTTTTCCCTTGATATAATGTTGCAGGAACAGTGGTAATACTCCATGTCAAACTTTGCCTTCACTTACACTCAAGAATTTGGGTTTTTTCCTGAGTTCAGGCTGTTGAAAGTATTGCTAGCAACAAGCAAGACTGACTGTAACTGGAGCATCACTCATGCAACAGAACTGTACTCACAAAGCATATGAAAGACTAGTTCAAATTTTTGTTTGAATTATTAGTTTATAATATTATTACTATATTATTTATTATCATTAGTTTCTTGACATGGATGCCTCGCTCCTGGGCTAAATGTCCCTTTGTGTGTCTATATGAATGTTGACCACAATAGAAGATCCAGAGACTTCACACCATTTCCTTTTGTAATCTAAATCAATTTACAAACCAATGTAGATAAATTGTGAGTTATTCAGAGGCAAGGCCTGGGAGAAGAGCTTGACATGGATAAGAGTGACATCATTCACCATCTGCACAGGCTTTGGCACAATACTTGACTGAAATTCCCTCAATAAGCAAACAGTGCATTAGCACCAGCTCTGCAACACCTCCCCCATTGCATAATGGTGTTTGTGCTGGGGTGTTATTAAAAACTCAGGTAGCGATTCCACCCTGCCTTAGTCTCTGCTGCTGGCAAAGTGTTGCAGGCACATGGTGTTGCAACACACTTTGTTGTGCCTTGTGCAGCCTGGGAACGGGGCACTGATTAACCAAGGGTGTCAGTGTGGGCAGGGGAGCCCCACTCACACCCATCAGCTGGTGGTTGTGGCAGTGTTGTGGGCACCCGGGCAGTTACCTCTGCCATGTGTGACTGTGGGCTGCGCGGAGCCAATTATGATAAAATCAAGACTACTGTCTTCAGAAGAGCCTGTGGGGTTAAGAGTTTCCAAATACAGCAACAGGCCTGTTGGTTCAGGAGCAAGTCCTAGCCCGATCTGACAAGGAAGGGCGTTTTAATGAAATTTTAATTCTTCGCTGCTGAAGCAAAGTAGGATCGTGGTTTTAGAAGGTGCGTTGGTCTTCCACTTTGAGAGAATTAAGGAAAGGAAATAAACCTCTCTTAGTCAAACCTTCCCAACACACAGTAGCTGATGCCAGCCAGTCCTCAGGCCATCTGTAGCTGGTATAGCTCTCTATAGCAAGCTGTAGGCACTGTTTCTCTCCTTGATGCCTGGTCGTTTGATGCCTCAGCAGATCTGTGTACCACTGGCAGGTGAAAATAAAGATGAGGTTTTTTATTATTATTAGTTATTTGTCTAGTGCTACTTAATTGTCTCCTGATTTGTTAACTGATACTAGTATTTCCATTGGATGTATTGACTTCTAAAGTTGTTTGTGGCAATGTCCCCTCTCTATCAACACTGAGGCAGGCACAGAGCAGGCTGTTAGGATCACAGCCAATGCAGCAAAGAGGAGACTGAAAACCAGGCACCCTTAATCACAAACCTTTGCTAGGCAAAAATAATCTTACTCTTCTTTTTTTAACTTGTTGCATTTCACATGCATGCTTCCTTTTAATCCCTGTGTCTCTATTGTATATTATGTCTTGTATTTTACCAATATGTCTCCTATAGACGTGGTTTTCTCTGGATTTTAAGTGTTATTTTTAAGCAGTATTTAAAAATTGGCAAAGATTCAGATTTTGGAGCCATCAGAACTCAAAAGGTGCTGCCTCCATGCTTTCTCTGCAGTCTCAAGAAAGAAAATACAGGAAGACACCAGTCAGCAGCACACTCGAGAGGCCCCAGTATGTTGACAACAGCACTGGTTTGCCTCTGCTCCCAGCAGCACATGGTGATCCAATGTTAGTGCCAAAGTCTCTCCTTTGGGTGGACAGGAGGAAGCAGTGCTGAACAGGGAGAGGTTTCACCTATGGCTGTAGGGCAGAGAGGGGTGGCCTTGGGCTGGTGGCCCATTAGGGTCCTTCAAGGCTTGAGCTTTGCTTCAAGGACATCCAGTGTGTCAAGCGTTTCCTAGTGATTGCATAAAGTGATGAAATAATGTAAACTGTTTCCATCTATGAAGGCATACTTTCACACTCATATCCTTCTCATATCTATGAGAAGAAACCTAGGGCTGAGTTTGACAAGACATTCCAAGCATCTTGAAATGCAGGTGGATGTCCACAGGGGTTTCTGAACACACTAAGGCAAATATAGTTAAATGTAAAGTGGTCCTGGAGGTCAGGCCGTTTATACAGCAGCTAAGCAAGTGTGTGTAAATAGCTACTTTGGAAAGAAGAGAGAGGGAGCAAGGCTGGCAACTGAACCTGCAGCTCTGCAACAGTTCAGCCTCACAGGAGTCTGTCGTGGTTTTTTCTTGTGCTAGCACTGGCAAATCTAGTGAATTAATCCAGCATTTTTCACTGGATTGGATTTTCCAGTAGATCATCTCAGATCATGGTGAAACTGCTTCCCTTATTCTGGTCTCTTCACTACCTTGGGGCATAGACCTAGGGCCACTGAAGATAGAAGGGACTTTGGTACTGTAAATGCATCCTAGAGCTCCCTGTGCTGTAACCTGCAGTCAGGGCCATACATGGTGAAGTCATGGTCCCTAAAATCCTGAAGGGCATGTCTGCCTGCCTGTATCAGACATTGGCTTTGATTTGTGCATAACCACCCCTTGGGGAACACTTGTAATTCTGGCTCCATGGGTTCGTCTTGTGCTGTCACATATATGGAAAAACTTTTTTGGTTTGGTTTATTTCAAAACATGAAACCTGGTTTATTTTGAAGAGTTTTCTCATTGACTGCTCTGAAAGATTATTGCTGAGATTTTTTTGTTGTAATTCTAGCTTCCATCCACCTTACTACATGCTTTTACGTTTCATAGCTGACTTGTGACTTTTTATTTTAAATGAACAGGTGAGATGATGTTTAATTAAAACTCTTGAGATGGAGGTGGTGATCATTAAATGGTGATGATGCAGAGGGTGAACTCCTCTGTTTATCCACAGAAGTAATCAGGCTTGAGAGGTGGATGTGAAGCCACTGGCCTACCTGGAGAAGCTGCCTCTGAAACACAAGAGATTAATTCATTTTCTGCTCCTTAGTCTCTCTTCTATGATTGCCAACAAAGGTAGCAATTACCAGGTTATCTCAGGAGATGTTCCCTGATGTGCATGGTTTGGAACTGAGAAACCACACTGACAACTCAGCAAATTTCTTACAGGACAGAGAACGCCCCTAGCCTGGTCAGTAGTACGAGAAAGTTGTTACCTAGACTAAATTTGTGCTAATACCTTAGGGCCAAAGGTTCTGTATCCATTACATGTCCCTTGAAGCATTTGGTTGTTTGAAGGATCAGCTCTATGCAAACTCAATCAAAAATGTGGTACGTGCTATAAAGGGTAAGTTGGTTTGTGCCTGTCTTTTTAGTGTCTTCTTTTTTTTAGACAACTTCTGTAGCATAGTTTATGCTTCACATAACAAGTATGTATGCTGTTGTATTTGTTGTGTAAAAACAAAGAAAAAAAATCATGGCAACACATTTGTTCTTGTGCAAGCAGCTTGAATCAAAGAAGATGGTTCAGGAATGATTTTCACAATTTCCAAGTGACTAAGGGGAGTTATGATAGCTGGTTCTTTAGCCTACCATTCAAGTGTACCATACAATTGAGTGTTTGAGCACTGAAACACAGAAACTTTAGAATTTAAAAAAAAAAGAAAAAAAGAAGTGTAAAATAATTGACTACTTGAAATAATTTAACAAGGCATGTAGTGGACTTAACAGGAGTTATAGTGGGTTTTTCATTGCTGGTACTTTTGAATCAAGATCTAATGTTTTGTTCGTGCAGACAGTAATTGTAGGAAAATCTTATGACCACCTTAGTTCAGACTAGAACATCACAATGGTTGGTTTTGGCCTAATAATCTGTAAGTGCATTGTCCAGAACAATATAGTAGTTTCAGTGCTCAAGCCTGAAAAATCCAGAAGAAGAAGAGCCATGCAGCCAAATATCTCTGTATGCCCTCTGACACTTCAATGTCAGGGAAAGCATTAACAAAACGGGGGGCAGTTTCATTGACTAGGAAAGTCAAAGACGATTTCCTCTTCGACTTCAGGAAACTTTTCAAATTTATCTGCAGTCGTTGAGTTCGTTGTGCTGCAGAAGTTCCCAAAGGAGATTCTCATTTTTGCAATGCACAGAGGTGTTGAGCCCTTGGTGAGGGGAGCTGCTGAGAAAAGGTCAGGCATCTCTGGAAAAGGAGTAGACAATATATGCAAATTGTTGGTATTTATTCAGTCGTGTAGTGGGGAAGAATAAACATTATTCCTGACATTTCCATTTTTGATTAATGATGGATGGAGTTGGCAGATGTTCAGCTGGCCGCCAGATGGGGTCTGCTCAGTCCAACAAACAGAATAGGAACAATCTAGGTCTCGTAAAGCTAGCACTGACAAAAGCTCTGAGAAAATCTCTACTTTGTCCAAGTGATGCACTAATTTTGACCTCAAAACGACTTAGCCGTTTAAGAATGGAGGTAGTACAACCAGCGAAACTGCTTATGGGAGTGAAATGGGGTGTGGAAGTTTGGAAGCTGGCTGGTTTGCTGGAGTTTCAGCAGGAGCCACAGACTGTGGCTTTGATTCTCTGAGACTGGATCCACGTGGGGCTTCCTGCATTGACCCACGGTTACAGGTGTAATGGCCAGGTCTGGGCACATCTCGTCGGTTGGTGGTGGGGATCAGCAGCTTGTAGCGTCGTTAACCCGGGATGGGCTGTGCCACGTGGGATCAGATAGCCCGACTTGGTCCTGGTCCATCGGCCGGCCGGCCTGTCTGCCTGCGCCTGGCGATAGGGAATCAACCCGCGGGGGGAGGGATCTGGGCTTCTCCCGGCCCGCTGCGAGACTCGCGTGTGTCCGGTTGAGGGTCCATGGCAGCCGGCGGGGACGCGGGGACAGGGCTGGGCACAGGAACGCTGCTCTGAGCGCCTCAGCCCGCGGCAGCCGCCACGCCTGTACCCGTCAGGCTGCCCTCGGCGCCCTGCGGACAAAGCCGTTTAGATTTAGAGGAGTGAATTTAAATCCATGCAAATTCGGTTCCTGAGGGAAGCGATAAGTGTCTGAGAAGTGCCCGGTCGCAGTCCCGCTCGGCGAGCCCGGGCAGATAAGCCGCCCCCAGCCGCTGGACGTCGGGGGGAGGCGGGGGACGGGACACGACGCGGGGGCTGGGTCACCGCTGCCCATCGCAGCGGAAAGGGGGGTGGGTGTGGGGGGTGTGTGTTGCCGCTTTGACCCCGAAATGCAGCGCATATAAATTCCCTTTGATAATGACTTCCCCAGGGAGACAAAAGAGCGGGAGGGAAGAGGAAATTTGACCGCGGTGTTCACGGTTACATTGGCGGTGCCGGAGGGAAGCCGGCCGCCTGCCTTTGAAGCCGAACCACCCACCTCTCGAGGCTTTTTATGCCTACGGGGTTGGGGGGGAAGAAGTAAAAGCGGGGACTGGCAGCCGCTTAGAAAATGCCCCGGTAGCCCCGGTGCTACTTTTCTGTGCGTAAGCTGGGGCTCGGACGCCTCTTTCCCACTTGAGGTGTGCCAAAGGAGGCAGTGACGGACGGCTGCTCGCTCTGGTCCTCGGCTCCAGATTGGGTTTATTATTTTTATTATTCATACACAGCGATCTGGAACAAATGTTTTCCCGTTCTGACCCGAGCCCTTCCCGTCCTGGTGCGCGGGGTGGCGGTGACCGGGCCGGGTCAGCCCGGGACGGCCGGAGCGTGGCCAGGGTGGGGTGGGAAATCTATTTCAGGCGTAAACACGAACAAAAGCACTGTTCTGCCCTGAGCGCAGAATTTATTGCTTCTGCAGGCCCTCGGTCCCCGGGTGGGCAGGCGGCGGGGCCGACGACCCTTCCTGCTTCGAGGCCGGTGGCAGGAGGCGCTCCCCCTTCCCTCACTCCCTCCCCCGCCTCGGGCAGCACTTTGAACGAAGATCGCTGGTGGGAGAGTTTCCTCCCGCCGCCTGACGGAGGAGCGGTGAGGGGCGCACGGCGCTGGGTGCACCGGGGGTCGGCGGAGCCCCCCGGGGCTCGGCGGGAGGCGCTGCCGGTGCCGGTCTGGGGCGAGTTTGGGGAGGAGCGCTCGGGAGCTGCTTCCTCTCTGGCTTGCCGCCCCGGAGGAGGGGGACGACGCAGGTATCTCTCCCGCTGCGCTCCCACCAGGCGGGACGGGGAAGGGAAGCGGCGCCGCCGCCCCTTCCCTTTGCGGAGTCGTGCCTGGCGCTTCCCGCTCCTCCGGACCTGCCGCGGACGGGTGGGAGCCACGGGGAGCTGCCGGCGCCTGTCCGGGTGTGCGGGTCTGTGCAGCCTCAGGCTCGGTGTGAAACTCCCGCGACGGGGCGCGGGGTCGTGTCTGCAGCCGACATTGTCTGTCCTGCGCCGCCTTCCCCGGCTCCGCAGCAGCCCGGTCGCTGCTTTGGTGCCGTACAGAGGTAATTTGCGGTTACTTGGATCCGCTGTCCCTGGCGGCAGCTCCGCCGGAGGGGCAGGGTGAGTGGGTGGGTGCCGGTGAATGCCGGTGCATTCGCGCATCCGGCTACAAAGCGTGAGGACCCGAGGGGCTGGGGGCGCCTCTGACCCACCGTAACGTCTTAGAAACTTGGTCAGGATGGATAAAACCCCACCTGTCCTTCAGGGAGCTCTGCCTGCTGAGAACGGCACCGTCCCCGCTCCTCCGGGATAAGCGTGCGCGGCTCGGCGGGGCTGTCAAGGGTGCACAGGGTTAGGCACGGAATTTTTTACTTTTCTATTTTTTTACAATTCCAGCCTTGTGACTTATTGAACGCTTTCTTCAAGTGTTTTCTCTGGAAACTTGTCTCAAATGAGGGCTGTGAGCCCTAACAAAGAAGGGTGTTGTTCGAGAGCCAACAGGTGACGGGGTGAAACCTGAGTATATGTGTACATTGGAGTAAAGTCTGGCTGCTGTTTAAAATAGAATTTTAAAAATCAACGGGAGACTGTAAAAGGCAAGATTTCTTTCTTTCTAAATCTGTACACCCTCCTAAGGACAGAGAGGGGGAAGCATCCATGAGAATACTGCATCCTCGGCTGGAGGTTTTAGTCTTGCCTTACTGTAGCGTGCGCTTGAGTTTCCATCAGCGCTGTATAGTGCCAAGGATAACACGGCCAAATCAGATGTGTTGGCGTGGTGCGATGCTTTGTCACGGGGCTTCCTCCTTTTGTTTATGGAGGTAGCCTGTCTTTGCAGTGTGGCTCGTCACAAGAAAATACCCTGAGAAGGATCGTCTGATTTCCAGTTGGAAAAACGATCTTTGCACTAGGGTGCTAGAGGAGAAAATAGTTAACTCCTCTGTCGGTCCTTGTACGCTGGCTAATGAAAGGGAAATAAAGTTCTTACTTTTAGGGTCCATCTAGAGATCTGTTGAATGAACAATTAGACAGGCTCCATTCCTTTCCCCACTGCTCTGGGTAGTTCATTACTCAATGAACCCAACGAGGAAGTCGATGCGTGCTAGTGCTGATACAGATTCTGATCATCAATTGGATCCAGATTTCCCAAGCATAGAGCTGTAGAGCTCACTGTAAATACGTTACTTGTACTGTAGCTAGGGAATGGGACTTCCTGATCATGTGCATAATACATATTGGAAATAGTATTTGAATTATTAATAGATTACTTTATGGTGGTTTATTGCTGCTGTATTACACTCTTCCTCTTCTAATGTAGTTATCTTGCACCAGGGATTAAATAAGCAGGTGAATGAGCTGGCCATGCTAATCTTAACTGGTTGAGCCTTCATTGTGAATGGATGCATGTGATATGCATCTTGTATCCCCTATAGCCTTGTTAACAAGCCTTCTAACAAAAAAAGTTGTTAAAACAATTTGCCCTGCAGGACAAAGTAACACAGCAGGGGACGGGTAAGGAGATGTTTGTCTAACTGTGCTCACAAATCATGACCTCTTCTATCTGGTCGGGGGGAACATAATCAGTGAGCTGGAAATCCTAGCACGGGGATAACCTTCATACGGGCTTCAGCAACAGCTTTGCTCCAAGTTTGATACCCCAATATTTTTTGTACCCATAGATTTGTAAGTAGGAGTGTAGTTTGTCTTTGCCTCTAAGGAATTCGTCATATTATGGTTATTTTAATTCATCAGTGGAAAAAAAACATGTTAATTGCTTTTCTTTTTAAATCGAATTTAGCTGTGTAATTCAGTTATGTTATTCATAGTTGTCAACCTGCCAGTGAAATACCTCCTTGTAGACTATAAAGCCCTTTTTAAGAGGCACTATTTGAACAGAGCTGAAACCTCAAAATGTTCCACAGACTTTAAGAAAGCAAAGCAAAACAGTAGGTGTCATGGCAGGCAGGAGTAGAAAAGCCACCTTTCTATTCATCCCTCGGAAACTTACTATTTTTTCAGCTGTTGTGTATATTCATTTGAATCCTCCTTAGGATGCAATCATTTTAAACAGATCACTTTGAAGGATGAGTGTGGTTGGGGGGCAGGGAGGAAAAACCCTGTAGTTTTAAAATGCAAACCAAATCACACTTGAGCAGGAGAGGAAGAATTCCTAAACAAGCAATTGCTAAAATAGTTCTGCAGATAGCCTGCTGTTAAGATAGGTTGGATTAGAAACCTTGCTGTCAGCAACACCCCACAGTATTTGTGACATGGCTGTATTGATATGTGGCATGCTGTCAGTCATCTTATAGCTGGCTTCACGTTCACTCTATGGGAGCGTTTTTCTTTTAAAGTGAATTATGTCCTTTGAGTAATTGCAGTTCATTAAAGATTTGTGGATCTTGCTCTGAACATTTCCAATCGTCTTATCAGGGGAGGAGAACCCTGACTGTAAAGTTGCATTTTACAGTTGGAGGTGAGGTTTATTTTTCCTTTATTCTCTATCAGTCAAACTTTCAATATGTATGACTGGAAACTGAATCTGTGGGTCTGTGGTTTCCTCTTGTTGGAGCCTGTATGTGAGCTCTCTGAAATGGATGGGTCACAGGAGATCCAGGCAGGACCAGTTCCTGCGGAAAAGCAGCCTGGTCTTTCTCTTACCAGTGCCTTGTCTTCCTTAGGAATTAGGCAACACACCTACACTTACTGCCTTTGCTGTATTTGAAATCCTGACGTTGCCTAGCACTGCTTTTTGCAATGTGGAAGTAGTGTGTAGCCTTAGTGTTCAAAAATCTCAGAAAAGTTAACACATTATCGTACATTCAGATTTTCGCTTTCAAGAGAAGTAAGTCAGAGAAGTTAATCTTTGATCTTGCAGAGAGAGGGTTTTGAAGAATCAGTATGAAGCAATTACTCAGTTACTGGTGGACTTGTGAGTGTTGGGCGTTTTGTGAATGAGACAAGGGTACATTCTTGCTTAAGTGCTCAGGCACTGCCAGAGCTGAACCTCTTTGCCTAAATTATGTTTCAAATCTGCTTCGTGTGATGTGCAGTTGAGGTTCAGGCTGGCTAATGAAATATTGGCAAAGATGTTTCACCTACTGACTCCTTTTATTCATGGGTTATTGGGCAGGAGTCAGTTCTTGAAAACTGACCATTTGACCAATACAAGTTCTCGTGTTGTAAGAATTAGAAATACCGGCTTAGGTGTTGGTGAGTGGCACATTATTGTAAACCAGATGTCTGCCTCTTTCTGAAGGGAAACAGTTCATCTGCTGCTAAAATAATCCTGGAAGGAATCAAGCTTCTCAATGATATGGTGACTTTTTAAGAGTAATTTGGATATAGATGATGCAGGACACAAGCTGCTAACCTGAGCGTCCCCATCCATCAGCAACAGTGAGCACCGTTGCCTTTTTTCTGCCAGAGTGATTTCCTAACTGCATCACAGTATTCCTCTGTCCCTCCTTCCTCACACCACAGTTTTATGCAAGCAATAACAAAAACATACCTGATGCATGACTTTACTTCCACTAGTAAGTGGAGAAGGGAAACAGTTCTGTATCCCTTGTATTATCATTTGTTTCTGAAGGGAAGTAATTCAAGGGATATAGTATGTACCAGGAAGTCTTTCTTTCTATTTTAAATATATAGGGTTGAGTTTGGTTATACTCACTTTTCTTGAGAAGGATTGTGATATGGTGATGTTGAGCTTGGATGGAAGCTGTTTTGCTAACCTTCAGTTGTTCAGCTTGAGTAAGATTTCAGACATGTGCCTGACAGCTCACCAGCCTTCTACAAATAGCCTGTTCTCAGAGAGGAAGTTGGCAGGTTTGCTTGCCCCATCAAATATTAAATTAATCTTTTATTACAGTGCAGCTATGAAGTGTGTTGGCATCTTAGCAGTGCACCAAAAATAGTGTGTATGTGTTTGAAGAAGGTTTTGGAGTAAAGTTAAACAATATAAATTTTTTGAGCATTAGCTCAGTGGAAGAGTTAAGTAATTCCAGCTCTTTTTATTGTGTGAAGGAATGTATAGATATATTGAAAATAGCAGTATAATACAAGATATTGTAATTTCTCTTGAGTTTGTTGCTCTGGATGCATGTGGCCACTTTTTATGGAGCAGGTTTGGATTATGTGCTGAATCATCAGAACCTGGCACTAACCAGTGCCTCATATTTGAAGGACAAACTCCTGTAGAGTAACCAGTAGAATATTTGGGTACACAGTCTTAAAGCTTTGACCTCTGATCTAGCAGCAACTTACTTTCTCTAATATGGTGGTGATAAGACTGGAAATGTAATCATATGGGACCCACCAGAAATTTTTAAATTTCTCTCCCCATTAGACCCAGCAGCAAAGTTATATGTCAAGGAGATTAGAATTTTCTACAGGTCAGATCTAGCACTCACATAATTGGGTCTGTGTTTAAATAAATAGGTGAAAGAATGGTGTAAAATGGGAAGGCACAGATCATGAGTAATGTGGTACTGTAAGAGCAAGCTTGTTCCTACCCCAAGTGGTCAGGATGTCTGTCATTTTAGGACACATCCTCTGTGGTTTTGCTTATCAGTGTTTCATTGAAATTCCTTGGCTGAATTTCCTAAGAACTTCTGTTAGAATTAATGTAAGATATTTATCTTAGTATCTTTTTACTGCAGACTGCTGTGGATCTTGGTGAGAGCTTTCTTTGCCAGTTGCTCAAAATGATCCCACTGATGTTAAGCTTTGCAGGCTTCATGAATCGTCACCCTGTAGGGTTTTAAATTGACAGAACAATCATGATGTATTTTACAGAGACTAATCTGGCATAATTGGATTTCAGATATTTAGCAGGACCAACACCCTTCTGCTCTCATACAGCTAAAACAAAGTTCTCAGAGGAATCCAGCAAATGCTTGCTGCTCTGTGCCTATCTTGTGAACAACAGGATGCTACTTGCACAACCGTCTTTCCCCAGTAATTTCTTTAGTTTTTGACAAGTGGTTGTCATGTCTTTTGTTTTACCAGATTAGTGATAGTAATGATTTCAGGAAGAGATTGTGTCATGCCTGTTGTTAGTATCTGCTCAATGAGTCTTTCCTAGAAATACCTACATATAACCTGTGATGCGAAACCAGCAGAACTGTAAAAGGTGACAAGTGTTAATACTGAAATACATTGTGGTTGCCAAACGTGGTAGTGCATGTCTAGGATATTTTTTTTTCTTGAGTAGTTTTATTTTTATAACTCTTTTTAAGTATTTTGTATTGCTTATAGCAAGTTGTAATGGAACTTCAATAATTTATTCTTCAGGGCAACACAAGGAATACTGAATAAGTTTTAAGATAATTTACACTGATAATTAGTTGTTGCATGTGCAAATTTATTAAAGCTCTATTAATGTATTTCTCTAGATCAATTGCTTGATGAGCTGCAGCTGAAATATTTAACGCTTCACACTCATGCCATTGGAGATGGAGCCCAAAGCCAATAACCTCGTTTTTGGATGCCAGCGAAGCTCAACCTCTGACGACGACTCTGGCTGTGCCTTGGAGGAATATGCCTGGGTCCCTCCAGGCCTCAGACCAGAGCAGGTACCAAATGCTTCTGCATTTTAAAAATAAGCCTTGTAAGGACTGTCTAAGGGCACTCCCTTAGAGTGTGCTGCCTCTACAAATCTAATTAAATTCTTGTAATGTATAAAACTTTAATACAGAACTTTTCACTTGGCTTTTTTGTTTGTTTTCTGTTCCAATGACACTGTGTATAGGGAGCTTAAAATCCTCAACCCTGAGGAGTTTCATGTTCCAAAAAAAAGTTCCCAGTCAAGGTTTTTCACTAAGTATGTGCTGCAGAGGGGTGTACTGTCAAGCCTAAGAGCAGCACATAAATTTGCTTTTTCTTTGAAAGAAGCTATTAGGTTAAATTAAAACTCATGGCATACCTCATGGCATTATGCTCTTCGGCCAAGTACTTTACTGCACTTGTATGACTCCTGAAATAATTAGGCATTTGACATCTAGAATGTGGATGGTAGTGCAGTGCACATAAATAAAAGTGTTCTGTCACTGTGCCAAGTAATAATGTATTTTACGCTTGTTTAAATAGTTGTATGGCTATTTGTTCATGCCAGGATTCCTCTTGCATGGTGTCTGGTGCTGACAGTCATGGGTTGGTTGGGCTGTTCCTTCCCCTCTCCTTGTTCCCCTTTTTTTTTTATTACATCATGGTAATGGAAATAAAAGTGAAATGATTGATGAGGAAGTTGCTATGGGAGATCAAAATGAACCTCTCATGGGATTCATTTACTTGATGATATTACAACTGTACTGAAGCTGTGTATTCAGCAATATCCAGAACTTAAGACTGCAGTGTTAAGTGGACAGAGTGGCTCTGCAACATCTGTTAAAGGAGGCAGAGCAATCCTGGCAAGCTTATACAGTCCATAGTTTAAAAAAGTGCAGAAGATGCCTCCTTTTTGCAATGCAGAGATTTTCTTAATCATGAGTAAAGTAACAAGTCAGCAGGAATGGCAAATAATGGGCTATTTTTAGGGCAACTCTTTATCACTTACTTAAGCATCTATAAGAATCCTGATGAATCAGACCTTAAGGCAAACAGCAAGCTAACATTCTGCCAGAACAATTAAATGCCCTAAAATATCCTTATAATCCCAGCTAGCTCAAACTCCCTGAAAACTTTTTCCCAAAAAGAATTACTTATAAAGTATATTTAAAGCTTCGCTTCTTGCTGCGTGTTCTCTTTTTCCAGAGCTTCTTGAAATACAGTCAGTAGCAAGTGGGCTTACAGTAGACTTCAGTTGTTTAAATTTTGGTTAAACGAAGACCAAATCATGTTTTGTACAACCTGTCTCTTAATAATTTTGATTGCTTCCTGACTTAAGTGACCGATTACTGCTTCTTTTTCATTTGTCTTGCACAGTAATAGGCTGTTGACCTGAGCATTATTTAAATCGGGATGGCAAGTAATATTTTTGCCAATAGTAAGCTCTTATTTACAGCCCCAGGCCTCGTGACAAGCTGGAAGCTGCATAGGAAAAACAATAAATCTGTAGCTTGTTCCACAAAAATATTTTTTTGCCATTGGGCTTTGTTGCAGTGTTCATTTCAGCTTTCCTGTCATAATATTCTTCTGAAAAAAAAAAAAAAGATTGATACAAAAACATTCATCCCATGAAAATTTCGTGGTCAATTTGCATCTAATTGAAATGTGGCTGAATCCAGCTTCCTCCCAGGGGAAGGATGTTTCCACCTTCTTACCAAAGCCCACATGGAAGCAATGAAAGCTGATGCTTTGGGTGAACCTGATCAGCAGGAGACTCTGAAACAGCTTTTGTCTCAACAATGTGTAAAATGCAGAGAGCAAATTAAATTTGTTTATATAGTGGCTGTTTTCTGGAAAGCTTCATGCCTTGTGTGGTAAATTGCAGAGGGAAACTTGGAATTTCCACAGAGTTGTCAACCAACCCTAAAGGGGTGGGAATAATGAGAACATTAAATGTGCATAATTTATGATAGCCCCCTAATTGTCACTGCAAATTGCATTCCAGAAAAGCAATTCAGCAGCTGGGTGCTAGTTTTATCAGAGACAGTCCAGGTTTGCTGAGCTGGTTCATTTGGGTCTCTTATTTTCAGCACAAACCCTGTCACAAGTCTAATGTAGCGTGACCTTCTTCCTTCATAAATGAGACCTGAGATAAAACAGTAGCTGAAGGACACTGGGCAGTGCTTCAGTGATGCATGTCCCTTGGACTGAACTGTGCATTTCTCCTGGTCAGGTCCAGCTGTATTTTGCCTGTTTGCCAGAGGAGAAGGTCCCTTATGTTAACAGTCCTGGAGAGAAACACCGGATTAAACAACTTCTCTATCAGCTGCCACCCCATGATAATGAGGTAAATACAGAATTTAGGACAAACCATCAGAGTTTGGGTCTCCCTGGAGCTTTTACATGGAGAATTACCTACCTGTGTATTTATTACAAGCCTAAACCGTGGCCTGCAGTGGCATCTGAGCTATAAAGCAGCATGGTGTGTACACTGAGTCCATTGTTCAGCTGTGTGCAGATAAGAGCTGTCTGGAAGGACACTGCTTCTGCTTGTTAGGGAGGCTGGTGTCACTGCAATAAACTTAACACAAGTTGGTTTTATAGTGTTTGCAGCCACCCACCAATTACCAGGAACCTACAAATTCCTGAAATTGCATTGTAGCACACAAAAAGGATGCTTTGTGATAGTAAAAGGTCTGCATCTCAGTTATGCAGTGTAATTTCGAGTACAAGTGGAAATAACAAACAAGCCCTTTGTAAGAAAGGGGAGGGGACGTCAATACTTAAGATCTTGTGTATACTGCAATACTCAGTTGTGGGCACTTAACCATAAATCTAAAAGACAATGTTATGGCTGATTTGACTTCATTCTATTGTTTTAGGGTAGCAGCAGATTTTGGGTTGGCTTTTAAAAATCTTTTTTTCTAGCCTAAACAACTCCTTAGTTTAGCATGGTGGGTTTTTTTCCTTTAATGCAAAATCTCTCTCTGTACTACTTTTGTGTTATGCCATATTACCTAAATATTAAGATGGTAGAGAAGGCAAGTTGGAAAAGTTTAATGATGATTGGCAGCATGCCTGATGAATTCCTTGCATATATGCACTTACTTATTAATCTGTTACCTTAAAGGCACAGTCTCTAAAATAAGTTCTCCTGTGTTTTCACTGGAAGGTGAGATATTGCCAGTCTTTAAGTGAAGAAGAAGAGAAGGAACTGCAGATGTTCAGTTCTCAGCGCAAAAAGGAGGCACTCGGCCGGGGCACTATTAAACTACTCTCAAGAGCGGTGATGCATGCAGTTTGTGAACAGGTAATACTACTGGTGCCACAATTAACAGGCTGAATGATCTATAACTACAGTATCACAGTATTAAAATTTAGGCTTATCTCTCTCTGTATCTGAAAACAACAACAAAACCAAAAAAGATGATTTTTTTGAAGCATGGAAGAATAAAGAAGGTAGTTCTTGCCTAAGCTAAACACAACCTTCAATACTCAGAATGAATTGAGTCTTTGATGTATTTCCTACTCAAAACCCCTAATGCTGACTCATACTAAAGTAATGACAAATGAAAAACAGACATGTTCTTTGAAATGTTACTTTGTATAAAACTTATATTCCTGAAAGGTTTATTCAGACACTTTGTCTAGACTAAAACTGATACTATTTTTTCCCTCGTCAGAATTTTGGAATAAAATCTCATACTGGGTTTGGTACTTTAACTTAGTTTAAATGCAAGAAGCTAATAGTGTGTTCACTTTCTGGGTTTGTTCCTAGTGTGGTACAAAAGTAAATGGCGGTGAAGTTGCAGTTTTTGCCTCGAGAGCTGGGCCCGGTGTGTGCTGGCATCCCTCATGTTTTGTGTGCTTCACATGCAATGAGCTGCTTGTTGACCTGATCTACTTCTACCAAGATGGAAAAATTCACTGTGGCAGACATCATGCTGAACTCCTCAAACCTCGATGTTCAGCCTGCGATGAGGTAAATAATTCACATTTTACAGCCAATCTACACTCCTGTTGTTCAGTTAACAAACTGCAGTTGGGAAATTCCTAACTTCAGATGCAGTCACTTAAGAAGTCAGGACTCTGCTGCATAGATGTCTTTAAAGGCTGAGAGGTATTTCATTTCTTGTCAAATTGACAATATTACAAGCAATATGATGGTATTTAGAAGGTACATACCTGTTTGTGTTTAGAATCGAACCTTGTATAGTAAGAAAAAGTATCTGTACAAATATTGCAAAATATCATCCTTACAGAAGTCTTTCTTAAAATGTAGTGTTTTTCTTTTTTTTTGTTCTTATAGAAAAGGTTGGAATGTCACAGTTGCTGTTGGGAGACTGTTGTTTCTATTTTTGTATTCAAAAGGCAACAAAATAAAAACAAATTTATTGTGTGAACTGCAGAGTTAGGATATTTTACATGCTCTAACTCCTAAGGTGAGGTTTTGTTGCTTAACTAAAAGTATACTTTTTATCTCTGAAAAGATAATTTTTGCTGATGAGTGTACAGAAGCCGAAGGTCGCCACTGGCACATGAAGCACTTCTGTTGCCTCGAGTGTGAAACAATCCTGGGTGGACAGAGATACATCATGAAGGATGGGCGACCATTCTGCTGCAACTGTTTTGAATCTCTTTATGCAGAATACTGTGAGACCTGTGGGGAACATATTGGTAAGTGTGTCCTTTTTAAGCATTAAACTTAAGAATTAAAGGAAAGCCAATTTATGAAATGATTTCATGTTCCAGAAGTATGAATTCTGCAATTAATATTTTTAGGGAAACCCAAAGCATTGCTTTTTCTCCCTTTCTAGGTGTTGATCATGCTCAGATGACCTATGATGGACAGCACTGGCATGCCACAGAAGCTTGCTTTTCTTGTGCTCAGTGCAAGACCTCTTTGCTTGGCTGCCCTTTCCTTCCAAAGCAAGGGCAGATTTATTGTTCAAAAACCTGCAGCTTGGGAGAGGATGTTCATGCCTCCGACTCTTCTGATTCTGCGTTTCAGTCTGCTCGATCCAGAGATTCCAGGAGGAGTGTCCGCATGGGAAAAAGCAGCCGGTCAGCCGACCAGTGCCGTCAGTCTCTCCTCCTGTCACCAGCCCTCAATTACAAATTTCCTGGCCTTTCAGACAATGCTGATGATACTCTTTCTCGTAAGCTGGATGATTTAAGCCTTTCAAGGGAAGAGACAAGCTTTGTTAATGAAGACTTCTGGAAAGGAAGAGTAGAGCAAGAAATGCCTGAAGACCCTGAAGAATGGGCTGAACATGAAGATTACATGACTCAACTTCTTCTAAAGTTTGGTGATAAAAGCCTCTTCCAGCAACCTGCTGAAGTAGACATTAGATCAAGTGAACACTGGATTTCTGATAGCATAGTCAAGAGCAAGTTGGACTTGAAAAAAAATAATCCAAGCCTAGCAAGTAAGAAGTATCAATCAGACATGTACTGGGCCCAGTCACAAGATGGTCTGGGAGACTCTGCATATGGCAGCCACCCAGGCCCTGCCAGCAGCAGGAAGATCCAGGAGCTAGACATGGAACATGGGGCATCAGGATACAAACACAACCAAACACCGTGGTATGGAGGTTCACTTGAATGTTTGTCTGACCTGAAACAGCAAGAACAAAGTGTTCGAGACTCAATGGATTCCTTGGCTTTGTCTAATATAACAGGTAATGGGGAAATAAATGAATGGTTTTGTTGGTGGGGTCAACCAAAGCCTGTGTATTGGAGTATTTTAAAGACAGATTTTTCATTTGTGTGATTTCTAAAAAGCTTTACTAGCAAGAGATGCATGTAAAGTAGGCAACAGCTTTTATCAGGCACATAATCTTTAACAAGGTATATTTCTGCTATTTAAATTCTGTAAGATTCTTCTCCTTTCTTTCTGAATTCTCTTTGCTTAAAGCAAAAAAATCCATAATGTTAAACAGTAAAAATGGTCTTAAACTATGCATTTGTTATATACAAATCACCACTTTAAGCAGATGACCATTTTATGTTTTCCATACCGTAAGTACAAGAAGTTGCATTAGGATAATATTAAAGATAATCTGCAGAACACTTTAGATAATTTCCTGATTTGCTTGTAAAAATATGTAGAAAGTCTGAAAGGATGGTAAACTTAGCCTTAGGAAATTAGGTTTATGAGATTATCTTTCTCCATTGACTAAAGGAAAACTGATAATCCACTTTTTGAACCTCCGTTACCCAAAGGGATAAAACTGCATCTTAACCATCCTTTCCTATTTCCCTACAAAAGCCTCAAGCCCGGGAGTTGGAAACCCATTTTAAAAGTTGTCTGACCATCTTCTCCATTCCTTCCCTCCTGTAATCTGAATTACTGCAGCTACTCATGTACCACAGGCTGGCTGCATTTGCCAAGTAGTAATGAAGGAACTGAGAAGGGGAGCTTGGTTCAGGGGGCACAGGAGGATAAACTAGAGGTATTGGTCCTGGGACTGTCACAGGGCATGTGATGGTGGTGGTGTGGGAATGAAGGGTCAGTGGACTCAAATGGTGGAGTGTACCAGGCCAGTTTACTGTTGATTTTTGGAGGGTAAGGATGCTTATTGGCAAGGCAGTAAGCTTAGCTTTCCCATAGCAATTTAGCTATGGGAAATTTTAGCCTTAAAAATGGCAAGCATAGACTGTAGAATAATTTTAAGTAATCCTATTTTCTTAAAGGTATAGCTGTATTTGTGTTTCAAAATGTTAAGCTCATTGAACTTCTGCTCTTGGGTGTCCTCATATTAGCTAATTCTTTGGTAATCAGAGTTAATACTTAGATGTTTTAAGTAAAAATAAAGTTTAATCGTCTATGAAGATAGTCCTTTTGGTAATAGTTCCACAAAACACTAATAAGGTTTGCTTTGCTGAGACAAAATGTTTCGTATTTTGTTATAATACTTGTCTCTTTGATACTCCTTTCATTTTCCTTTTCCTCCTTCTTCCATCCCCACTACAGGGGCTTCAATGGACGGAGAAGGCAAGCCACGGCCATCTCTCTATTCTTTGCAAACTTTCCAAGAACTGGAAGTGGAGGACTGTGAGAAGATGAGCAACATGGGAACTCTAAATTCTTCAATGCTCCACCGGAGCACAGAATCCTTGAAGAGCCTGAGCTCAGAGTTATGTCAGGAAAAAGTCTTGCCAGAGGAAAAGCCAATGCATATGCCTGTACTGAGAAGATCTAAATCCCAGTCTAGACCACAGCAAGTGAAGTTTTCAGATGATGTTATTGATAATGGAAGTTATGAGAATCTTGAAATACGTCAGCCTCCAATGAGTGAAAGGACTCGTAGGCGTGTTTACCATTTTGAAGAGCGTGGAAATCGGCCTTCTCACCATCGCAGAAGAAGTAGGAAGTCTCGTTCAGATAATGCACTTAACTTGGCCACAGAAAGAAGATGCTCTCCAAGACAGAGATTTCGTTATTACTCCCCTCAGGATCATGAAAAATTTATTCAGAATAGAAGTTCACGTGAGCTTCAGGCATATATTCAAAATGCGGAGCTGTATGGACAATATGCCCATACTAGGTCTGACTATGCACTGCGGAATCAGGTGGTTGATAAATTTTTTGGATTATATGGTGAGGAGGATGACTCTTGGTGTTCAACTTCTTCCTCCTCATCTGATTCTGAAGAGGAAGGATATTTTCTAGGACAGCCAATTCCACAACCACGGTCACTGAGATATCCATACTATACAGATGATCTTTCTGGTCCAACTACTGCATTATCTACTTCTCAATTTGGACAAAGGACAACCAAATCAAAGAAGAAGAGGGGACACAAAGGAAAAAACTGCATTATCTCTTAACTAATCCTTTATATTTCTTAATTGGGAAGACCAGTCAACTCTGTAGCTACAGTTTGAACCACATCTTTTTATATTAATATTTGTACCTAGGCAAGTTGCTAAAGTTCTTAATGCTTTCCCAGTGTAAAATGATAACCCTGCCCAGAATTTACACTGTACAAGTAACATTCAGAAATGTCACCACACCAAACAATCTGCTCAGATACTGCTAGGTTTACATATTGTGTTTCAGCTGTCAAAATACTGTTAACTGCACTTCTTGATACAGACTTTTCCTCAACATTTTATTTTATGCTCGCTATTCACTTACATTGAATTATCTGAGAGGATTCAACGAAGATCACTAAATAAAAATGTCAGTCATGTGCTGTAGCTATGTCCACACATGGTAATCTTTGACTTTTTCCTCTTGCCACCAAGAAAAAGAAGGCTCTATACTGTGTCCTTTCTTCATTGATAAAGCTCACTCTTCCTCTTTCGAAAAAGTTTCCATATAAAAACTGGATTTTTTTTTTCATTTGGGAAAATGCTCCTCAAGGAGGCAAAAATGAGAATGTGGGAGCTGAAATGCCTGAAGCCTTGATCTATCCTAAGGCAGCACTAAATGGTTTATACATTTAACTTCCATGGGTTTTCCTCCACAATTTTTTGAGAAACTGTAAGGTGGTTGTTTTGGGTTTTTTTTGTGCCTGTTTAAAGGAAGGTATTAATTCAGCTGCTGGAATTGGGGATGTATTTGCTTTCATGCCACCCACCCTTCAGCAGTGAGAGAGGTACAACTGCTGGAGTCCTTTGCTCAGGCATGTAAACCCCATTTAAGTCAATGAATCTACTTACGTAACAAATATTTTCATAAGGGCTTAAAGGATTAGGCTCCAGAATTGTGTCTTTCACATGCATTATCCAGGTTTTAAAATGTATTAGCTGCAATTCTAAGTCAAAAAACGTTGATATTTATAATGTAGTATTTCATAGGCTTAAATGTATTCATAATTTAACAGTGAAAATACTAATGTACATATTGTACAGTTAAAATTTTAAAATCTGAATATTTTTATATCCCTGAAATTGAAGAAGTTTGTTACAAGATCAAACTAGATTTGTTAAGGGTTTAACAGCAGTGTTATGGATGAAATATTGCTTGTATTTTAGTCAGGGGGTTTAAGTTGAAAAATACTGAAAACCATAGCTTAATTTTGTCTACTAGGTATTAAAAGCTCTGTATGCATGGTGGGGCTATGTAAATACTCTCTATGGCCCTCTTAATCTTGCAAGTGTTATTTATGGGTCAAGCAAAATGTAAACTATATAAATGTAAAAACCACACAAGCCTGGAATATATCAACAGTATGCAACTCCTGTGAATGTGGATTTCTTTTTTATTATTGTTCCCCCTCCTTTCCCAAAAATTATTTCTGCAGTTTGCCCACATAAAAAGGAAGAGAGATACTGGGTGATTCTAGAAGGCAAGCTGGCAAAAACTATATAAAGTACTAGGTAATCTCAAAAGCTGCCTTCAACTCAGAGGTGGAGTAGGAGCTACTTTATAATAAACTTCTTCCACTTTTTAAATAAAGGCCAGAAATTTGTTAACAGTGACATCCACTAATTAAGATAGTAAATGCTAAAGTGTTGGCTTTCCAACCACCTGAAGAAAGGAATTGAAAGAAATAGTAGATGCTTTTTAACAAAAAAGCCTGTCAAATCAAACTAAGTTTTCCCTTATTGAGGATACAGAAGTTTGGAAATAAAAACAGTTAGAAGTAAGGAATGGGCATATGAGTACTGACTTACACCAAAGAAAATTAAGCTGTTGAGAAGGCTAAATCAGACTAGCAGTTACTTGCTTGTATTTTTCAGGGTAAAATGTGCAACAGATCCTTTACTCCCAGAAGTGGTACTTGCCATATAAGTCACTTTTCTAGTACAAACAAGCCTTGTGTATGTAAAAGCTGATCAAAGCAATACCACACTGTAGCACATGGTCCAATGGGCTCCTCATGGGATGCTTCCAGCTGGCAGAGTGCTCCCCTGGCTCAGGCAGCATGTGCTCTCCTACCAGCCAAGTGCTTGTTGTGCTAAAGTATATTACAGCCACCAGCCTGACAGCACCTAGGGGACTTGAGGAGAGATGACGACTTGTTAATACCTTCCCCAGGATGCTCCAACAATGACTGGGACCTTGCATTCTTACCTGCAATTCCAAAAATGGGAAACCAGAATCCTCAGAAACAAAATGCCCTGCCACTCCTGCTGTGTCTTTTGTTGGACCAAGTAACTGTCTCATGGAAAAATGTCTCCACCAGTATTTCTTCTGATCTTTACCAGCAGCATATGTACTCTCCCAAACTGCAGTGTCTTACATAACATTAGATGATGGAAGTTTTCCATAGATTGCTAGTTGCTGCTTAATACTTTCTTCCTTGAAAAAAGTTTAAAGATGGCTATACAACTTTATTTTTTTCAGCTTGACATCAACAGTTTATTATTTTTTACCAATTCTTATGAGAAATATTTCTAATTGATTCTTCCACCTTAAATATAAAGAGAACAGTATGGGATATAGTGTCTGACTCAGATACAGCCACCAAAGCTCTAAATTGTGGTTTGTTATTGGACCTATATTCCAAGTAGGCCCTTACATCACACAGCTGCTCACTCACAATCCCCCAGTGGTATGGGGGAGAGAAGAGTAAAAGTAAGAAAACTCATAGTCTGAGTTATAGACCATTTAATGGGTAAAAAATGATTAAAAAAAAGCCCAACAACAAAAAACCCAAACCACAAAACCGAACCAAACCCTCTGAAGTGACACAAAAAAAATTCCAGTTGCTCACCACCAGCCAGCTACTTCCCAGCCTGTGCCTGAACAGCAGCAGCCCTGGCAAACTCCCTGCCCCCAGCTTAATATGCTGAGCATGGACTATATGGTCTGGAATATCCCTGTGATCACTTGGGGTCAGCTGTGTTCCCTCCCACTTCTTGTGCACAAGCAGCCTCCTCACTAGCAGGGTGGGGTGAGAGGCAGAAAAGGCATTTACTCTGTGCAAGCCCTGCTCAGCAATAGCTAAACTGATCAACTTAACAACATTGTTTCCATCATAAGGCACAGCACAACTGAACAGCTACAATGAAGAACATGAACTCCCTCCCAGCCAAACCCTGTAAAATCTTCATGACAGTGACAAATACTAGGGCAAAACATTACCCTCGAAAATCATGCACAGACAACAGTGTCACAACAAATTGGTCCTTCTCCAATACCTGGCCTACTTCCTTCAGTACCCATAGTGGTTTTGTTGCTAATTTTCACCCTTACTGCTTCCATTGTCACTCAAAGCTGCCAACTCACACAAATGAGCTTACAGAACCATTCAGAACCATTCCGGCCTCAGCAGATAAGAATTTCCATACTCTTCTCATTCAATTTCCACCTCCTTTTTTATGGGTATCTGCACATTAACAAGTGCTAGTAGTAACTTCCATTTTCAGGAGCTCTTAAGGTGACAAAGAAATTAAACTCTTCCATCACAGCATGTGTCCTTTCACTAATGCCCTTTCTACCACTTTCCAGGAGCACCCCCCTAAGGCTGTCCACTAAAGCAGAGACCATTTTTTTTTCTTTACATTGATATGAAATAAATCTGAACTACATGCTTGTTCTAAAGGAAGCAAGCCTAAAAGCCATCTTTCTTAAGGGACTGGCATAGTATATTTTACAGGAAGCATACATCACAAAAGGTTAAAGGTGAACATTGAACACAATGCCATGTATTAAATGGAAAATCAGTTACCTATCACAAATGCAAATGAAACCTTTCAGAGAAATAGCACTTACAAAAAATAAAGACAACTCCTTAGTCATGAGTAATTTAATGACTAAAATTAAATTTTTTAAACAGGTCAGATTAAGAAAAGGGCATACTCTGTGCATGAAAGGTCTTTCTGACTTGTTAGCTAATGACTTGTTAGCTAATACAAAATACCCAAGAATACTGGCTGACAGGTCAGGCTCAAAGAATTATAGTAAATGGAGTTACCTCAGACTGGCAGCTGGTCACCAGTGGGGCTCCACAGGCCCAACTTTAGGACCAGTGCTCTTTGATGTTTTCATAAACAGTATAGAGGGCAATCAATGTACATCAAGTAACTTCACTGATGATACTAAATTGAGAGGAGCTGTGGACTCCCTCAAGGTAGANACTTTAGGACCAGTGCTCTTTGATTGTCCTCACTATATGTACAAACTGGAGAATGAGAAGCTGGAGAGCAGTTCTGCAGAAAGAGATCTGGGGGTCATGGTNCAGTATAGAGGGCAATCAATGTACATCAAGTAACTTCACTGATGATACTAAATTGAGAGGAGCTGTGGACTCCCTCAAGGTAGAGAGGCCCTGCAGAGATACCTGGATAAACTAGCAAGCTGGACAATCACCAGCTGCATAATCTTTAACAAGAGCAAGTGCCAAATTCTCCACCTGGGACAGTCCTCATTATACATACAAACTGGAGAATGAGAAGCTGGAGAGCAGTTCTGCAGAAAGAGATCTGGGGGTCATGGTTGACAAGTTGAATACGAGTCAGCAGTGCCCTGGCAGCCAGGAGGGCCAACAGTGTCCTGGGGGGCATCAGGCAAAGCATCATCAGCCGGTCAAGGGAGGGGACTGTCCTGCTCTGCTCTGTGGAAGCCTCTCCTGGAATATTGTGTGCAGTTTGGGGTGTCACAATATAAGCAGCATATAAAACTATTAAGGAGCATCCAAAGGAGGGGGATCAAGATGGTGAAAGGCCTTGAGGGCAAGAGTTCCGAGGAGTGTCTCATGTCACTTGGTCTGTTCAGCCTGAAGGAGACTGTGGAGAGAACCCATTGTAGCCCACAACTTCAAGGAGGGCAGTGGACAAGAAGGTGCTGATCTCTGCAGTGACCAGTGACAGGACACACAGAAATGGAACGAAGCTGCATCAGGGGAGTTCATATTGGACATCAGGAAAACGGTCTAGGTTCTAGGGTTTAGGTTCTCCACTGAGAGGGTGGTCACTGGAACAGGCTCCCCAGGGAAGTTGTCATGGCCCCAAGCCTGCCAGAATTGAAGGAGTGTCTGGACGATGCTCCTAGTCACGTGGTTCAGTTTTACAAAGTTCTGCAGGGAATTGTACTCAATGATGTTTACGTGTCCTTTCCAACTTGAGATATTCCATGATTCTCTGACTGTAAGCTTAGGTCTTGCTTTACAGAAAAGCACTTGAAAAATCAGATACGTTTATCATAGTAAATTTAATAAGGTTTCTAACAAAGGGAACTCCTAACAAACTGTACAGTAACAATGGAGATTTTTAATAAAAAATATATTAAACACAATTTCAGTATTTTCTCATTAGCATTTCTAACCCAACACAGAAACTCTGATGTAACACCCCAAAGGCTCTCAAGTCCTGTAGACAAGTAGTGAAGCACTGTAGTTATGCTTCTCCATCAGAGAAGACTTTGCCTGTGGTTCAGGACTGATCTTGGTAAACCAAGTTGTTGCCAGAAGGAGCGGGTCAGGTCTCACTACTGTGTGACAACAGGTTGCCTCTCTTCCTCTCTTTCCATCACCAAATTAACATCCTGTAGCATCCATAAGCTGATTCCCACTCACTGTGCAGCTCACACAATCCCAGGTGCCAACAAGGGTAGTTGTAGGTCATCTCTGAGCAATGTGAACTCTTAAAAAACCAACAAAAGCCAACTCCAAAACCACACTCGAACTCACACAAGAACTAACCAGGCATCTCAAGAATCTGAAGCAATGCATTCTTAGTATATTGAAATTTGCATGTGCAAGATGCAGTGATAAATACAGTACCTTGTACATGCAAAATCATTGTTATTTCATTTATGTTTCTGCACCTTATTCTGATGAATGGAAATGGTAAGTTTGCTCATTAGTCCTTTTAGAGTTTCCAATGTTCCTAAATGCAAATGTAGACAGAACAACCATGCTTATACCTACCGCTTTGTGACTCAAATTATCCCTTTCCTAAGTTGTTTGTTAAAAACAGTACCCTAATAAATGTATTCAATATTCAGGATTCCACTAATGAGTCCTAAATATTTTTCACTGGCAGCCTCTTGACTTTCCTCAATCACTGTTCCCAAAATACAAGTTGCTCTATCAAGTAAAAAGTGGTGCCAGACACTGTCTGGAATCACCTAGGTTTCAAATGATAGTGAATTTGGGGCCTCAGGGATCAACTGCTTGCTTTCCTTACCCATCTTTGCCACCCTAATTCCTGCTCCTTCTTGAAGTCAGAAATAAAGATTACATGCAGCCTCCTTATTGTTAGACAGATAGAAAGTGGTGACAAGGTGTAAGGGGGGAGAGGGATGGAGTAGGAAATGGGACCTTTCCCTGCTCAGTGGCTGCCTTCAGTTACATTCTGTACAGTGTAGTCAAAAACACAGCAAATACAGACAGTAACAAAAAGTAGAATCCATCCCACATAATACTGCTTACTAGTAATGAGTCATGATATGGAAAACACCAAAATTTAAAAGGCATTTGCAGAACCCACAATTATAAAAAAATACAGCACATCTTATATTAAGTAGTTAGAGTTGCTCTAGCAGTCAGAGACTAGACATAACCCATAGTGTAATTTTACAGAATTAATCTTTTAAATTAAATCAAAATAGATAATTTAAATCATCATCATGACCAATTTTGCAAGTCTTCCCTTCCTATAGTATATATGAAAACCAGACATATTTCTGCATAAGTTGAGGAATGAGATCTGCTTCTTGCTCTTTTAATAAAAAATACAATGTTTGAAGTTACACTTACAAGCATCTAAACGTAAGTTTACATACATTGGACCAAGTATTTTTTCCAAGGTAACTGTGTAAAGCTTTAAAAAATAGTTTGTAGCTTTACAGCACTTTTGAAAAGAACATCCTTTAAAAGGAATACATGTCAACAAGTGTATGTAGGAAGAATATAATTGCAGAGACCACAGTGAAAAAGGGAACAGCCACCTGAGCTGCTATGAGGGGTTCGTATTCCCGACAAGATCTCCTCTTTCCCCACAAACAGCAGATTTATGTACTATGGCATACACAATGCAGAGGATCTAAAAGCATATTTTTGTCCTTAGTATGAGCCCTCTTTGAAGGATTCTGATAGATCTTGATTGGCAGCATCGTACTGAGCAATGAAATGTTTGAGTTCTTCAATGCATCGCTCACCTATTTCATGCAAATTCTGCCTCAGGGCAAACTGAATGGACTTCTCTAAGGACGGATCTTTATCAATTAGCATCTTCACTACCATGCCAAAGGTTTCACAGTCTTGTCTGTAGACCTAGAAACAACACATTTTAGAAAATTATTAAATGTAAGACTCTACACAGCACACCAACAGCCCTCATGGAATTAGATCCAAACCAAAGAATGTGAGTTTCAACTGTAAAGCTTACTGGCATTTTCCTCTCCTCTAACCCATGCTAATACAAATATAACTACCTCAGAACTATCCAGATACCAGAAATAATTTTAATGGTAGAGCAAACTGCAAATGCTAAACTGGATTTTCATTTCATTTCAATATATTTAAAATTAAACTGTGGCACGTCTAGCAATCTCAATCCTTATACAAAGCATCAATAACTTAGTTTGAAATCTTTCCTAATACCTTAAATATGTGTTTAAATAATTTCACCAAATATTGTTTATTGGATATCTGTTTCTTGTAAAATCCTTGACAAATACAACTTTAATTACTTTGGGTGCACTGGTGATTCAGTCATTAAGGATTAGAGAAATTCTGGCAGTGGTTTACCTGAACCCGTCTGACCTTGTCCTGCAGGGAATGAAGAGTTTGCAAGTCAGTTATGCACCGCATTTGAGGTGAAGTAACTTCTCATTATCACTGCAACTGTTTTTCTAATAAGACTTTGCTCCTAGACAGTTTTTCAAAGCAAGTCAATGGTATTCCAATTTTTTTTTCCAGATTCCAGCTAAGTTTACTAATCTAAATATCCAGCAAAAAAGGGATTTGTCAAAGTCTTCTAATTGCCAGATGCAGTTCATTTTCACACCTCTTTGGCCAATTATTTAATTCAAAAATTATTTTCATTCAAAAAGCCAATGTAACTACTACATTTTCTATCTCAGTTTTTTTTTTTTTGAGGAAAAAAAAGCTAAAATGATGATATTCTTCAAAGTATGATTAGCCTTTAGTATTGTGTACTTGTCTTAGAATTTGTTTTTCAGAGAGATGTGCAACCCTTTCCTTCCACATTTATCTATATTGTGGACACAAATGATACAGCTGTATATAGGCAACTCCCCATTACTAAAAACAAACAAAACACACCCACCCCACCCCCAACCAAAACCCACCACACTGTTTTATTCATAAGAACCAGTCTGAGGTCACCTCAAGCATATTCAGGTCAGAGGAGCATTAAAAACCCTCAACATTCTGCACACAAACTAAACTATTTTCAGAAAAACAATGATTAACATGATACCTTTAATAAGACAGTTCGCAAATGTTTGAAAGCATATTCTATAAAAGCAGTCTAAAATGAGATGCATTTTGTTGCAAATGGTTGGCAAATAAAAGAAAAGCCTTTCGGAAGAAACTGATTTTCAAAGGAAATGAACAAGTCAAAAAGCAGAGTGCAGCCCAGTTTTAACTGGAGCTAAACATCTCAAGTGTGGAAACATTGTGCAAATGGCATTTTGTCAGAGAGAGGTTTGTTTCCTGCTTTGTATGTTTAGTTCTTTGGTAGTAAAATACTAGCATAAACCCCAGACTTCCCGAGCTCATGTTCCATAGCAAATAAAACACATTACTTGCTAAAAGAACTTCCGAGTAAATTTGGGTTACTTTTTTCTCTGATTCTTTCCAAAGAAAAAGCTCATGAAGAATCGCTGTCTCTGTATAGTCATGTGACAGACAGATGGGATTTCACTTTGGATAACTCAGACCCTTTCAACTGCTTACAGCATGTTTGCTAGCACCTTCACAGAATGATTTCTGAAACATTTTTACTCTCCAAAGACATTATGCTTTGGGGGAAATAGTTTGATTTTTTTTTTTCCTTATTGCATGTCTGTATGTCCTATTTTATTACCTTCAAAGTGGTCAGACCAAGGATGTGTGAATGATCTTCCACAGGTAAACAAACCCAGTAACTGTGAGTCTTCACAGGACCCTGACACTAACAGACAACACAGATGCACTTCCCAGACTTCTGCACTGGAAGGCACCCAAAGCTACAACTGAAGGAAATGCTCTACTTTTAATTGGTCTTCAAATGAATGGCAAGTAGTGCTACCTGCTATTTGTCTCACACACTACAAAGAATTAACCCAGATGAAATTCTCTGACCCTTAGCATATAAATATTAGCTCAATCTAAGCACAATTTTTTTCCAAACTTTCACAAAAGGTGATTTAGAGGAGAATCAAGAGAGCCATTGTTGTTGCTGCATCTGGAGTCAGAAGTCATTTTGCTGTCACAACACTCAGGAAAGTAAACACCTCATACAAGAGACAGCGTTTTCAATACTTTATGACAAAAGACTTAAAAAAATAGTATTGACCTAAATTAGGGGAAGAAGGCGAAGGTGGAGCAGGAAGTCAGTTCTAACAACAGAAAACAAAGGAAACAGCTCAGCTTCTCTAACAATAACTGAGCAATTTTCCCTCAACAAGCTTTCTGCCCCAGCTGGTAATTCTGATCCTCCTAGTGCAATCTGCCTCCTTCTGCTGATCAACCTATTTGTATAGCTGCAAGGTAAATTGCATCACTGAGATGATTCCTTTTAAAATTACTTCCCCCCCAATTAACGTGATTCAGTGATTCAATTTTAAAACCAGATGCATAAGCACAACTGATGAAATGTGAGCTATGGTCTTAAAGTGAAAATAACTTCACAAACCAGTTTATATCTGAAGTCAGTGCACAACTACCAACCTTCAGAGAGAAGTTACTATGCTTTACAGAAGGAAGAAGAGATTATCAATTACAAGAATATTAATACAGAAGATGCTAATTACAACTTAATGATACAAACAACTATTTGAAAAATGTGTGAAAGCACTCAAAGCTCTTAAAAAAAAAGTGTAGTGGCACAACATACTAAAATCCATCTTTACAAAGAATAAGAAGAAACTATTTCTGGAAAATAAGCCAAAAATGTGATGCTTGAAAAAGAAAGAAAACTGCAGGAAAGACTCCAAACAAGCAAAAAAGCTCTGTGTTGGTGAAAAATACTGCAAGAACTTGTGACCCCACAAGGCACAAAAATAGCCCTTTAAAATTAAAATTCCAGCCGATACTGATTTTGATCTCAGACCATGGAAAGCTCATACATAAACATCTGGAACTAAAGGCTAAAAATTATTCCATGTGTAGGGAAAGAAGAAATAACATTTTAAAAAGGAAAAACAAGAAAGGGAATCATACCAATGACATGATTATTCTGCCTAACATATAAGCCAGATAATCCTGAAAACAGCTAGGGCCACAGAGTGATCATTTACCAAGGCCCCAGCATACATTTATTCTCTGACCTCAGCTACAGCACCAGCAAAACAGAAAGAGCATGTAAGCAGATGAGGGAGAAGCAGAAACAGCTGTTCTATTCCAAAAGACATAAATATATTTATTTTACATACACACACTGTACATATATGGTCTTGATTTTCCTATGAACAGGAAGTATTTCAGCTGAATTCAAGTTCTCTTTGAAGAGTTTTCCAAAATCACCACATCTGGCATCTGTGAGGTCAGAGTATCAAAAATACGCATACTTTTATATTATTCTCATGGAATTTTAGCTCTTTTTATTGTTACACGATAACAACATAGAACCTCTGGCTGAGATGAACCCTTTGTACTGGTCCCTGTACAAGCATTTGATGCAAATCTAAAGGTGTGATGTACTTGCAACATGTTAGTGAACACTTCTCATTTATTTCAGAAAACTAAACCAAAATTTGCACTTAGAACTGTTTAAATATAGCTAAAATACATTTATTTCCAGATCTATTTAGAGAAATGCAGATGTTAGTCCTCCAGGTGTGAGGCAATCAAGACCTAGAACTCAGCAGGCAAAATTAAACTTTTGAGAACTCCCTGATCTATGTCTATGCTATGTTTCCAGTCAACCCCAAAGTGCCATCAACAGTATTAAGTTACAATGTATAACACTGGAATGAAAGAAATTATGGACATAACACACACTCTTCCTCCAGCTCAGCTCTGGAATGTTAACCTCTGAACAGGAATAAAGAGGGGGCAGAAGCAAGCATATGGGGACTGCTCATGTCTTTGACTGCTATATCCCTTCTTCAGTGATAATCTAAAAATGGTCTTGGCTTAAACCAAAGAAAAACATGAATGGCTTTGCTGATGGGTGATATTATACCTATCCAGGGAATACCTGATGACATGCCTACTACTCACTGATAAAGTCTGCATAATTTCCTTTCTCTGCCTAGCACAGCGCCATGTTTTTCTCCAAAACTGTTCCACAGTTGCACGTGTATTTTGTTCAACAGAGCTGTTGGTTAACGTAAACAGTAATGAGAATGAAAACTAGAACTTAAGATGTCCTCCCCTGCAAATTATTATAGGCTGCAGAAGAGTAATCTTGATCTCAAGGTCTTGCATACCTGGCCAAAACCCCAGCATTTCAACAGCAAGAGTAGATAATATTCAAAGGAGATGAGGACAACCCTTATTTCAACCCATGCACCAAGTTTCCCCAGCTTAGCTCTACAGTCTGTGCAAACAAAGGCTTCTTAACTTCTCAAGGTGATTCAGAACAGCTAAAACCATGGCATGTGTTCTAAACAGATTTGAAGAGGGAAACCAGAGATATTCCCTGCTAACTAAAATTACCTTCAGGAAGAGTGGTCCCACCAGGATACAAAAGTTAGCCTCTATATCTCCCATGTCCACAGCTCATAGAAAGTAGATTTCTACTGTCTCAGAAAGGACTCAACTGAATCTTCACCTCTCATTTGTGGGAGAACTGTTCTAACGGATGTGCTTTATTTTATACACAAGTGTTAAAATATTAACTTTCTTCTCCAGCTATGGTTTTGAATGAATATGACACTGGCACCTTTTTTAAATGCTCTTGGCTTTATGCACATATAAAGGCCTCTTGAATAGGAATTATCAAGAGATTTGCATATGCAAGACTTGAGCAGCTATATGCAGGGATGGGCTCACTTCAATGCAGTAGAGGTACTTCTGCTCACAAACACAAGCAGGACCACCGGACATGACAAGGACCACATCCATTAAGAGGATGTGATGACTTAGCAAGTGAAATCAGTGCCCATGATTTAATCTGTAAATTCCAACCCCTTGCTCTTTTTCATCACAACCTTTCCTGCAGTTTTTCAGTATTCTTATCATTCAATACATTTACAAATTTATTAAACATTCTCTCACCTCCACCAGGTTTCCTTCTTCACAGCAACACAATATAAGTCTAGGCTCTCTGAGCAGCTCCGCACCGTATGTATACAGCCCACCATAGGTGCTTGTAAGTCAGTGCTCATCTTCAGAGATGCCTGTTCTTAGCTCCTCATCCAGAAGGCCAAAGACCCTCAAGGCTCAGTTCACAGAGGGAAAGGAGCTAGAGTTGTGGCTCAGAAATCACGTTAAACACCCTGCAACCCTTAGACACTAACTCACCTTTGAGAAGACCAAACATGCCCAGCAATCACAATCTGGCATCTGTGATTCATGCAAGTACTCATTTAATATATTATCTTTCAGAAGACAGAAGCTCTTCAGTTACCAAGGGCACATTTCCCACAAGTATCAAATACCCCATGCAAGGAGGAAAGAAGCAACATGCTCATTGGTAGTTGTCTGATTTCTCACAAAGGCAGAGCATGAGCTTGCAGAGCACAAGTACAGCACAAGTTTGAAAGCTGTACCATGTCCCCTCCAGACACCTCACTAACAAAAGTGCAAAATGCTGGAAATTTTTCTTGCTTCGGTGCTGCCCCAGGGCTCCCCTACACCAGACAGAGGTAACAGCTTTTGTTCCCCCACCTAAACCACAATAGCTGGGTTGGTATAGCCCTCTGGTGGTATAAACCAGCTTATTTCCCCTCCTCAGCAGACCTAAAATAAGTCAGACAAAGCAGTCTTCTGTTAACCCAGTCACATTTATGCCAGGTTTTCCTGGCATGAGTGAGACTATGAGGTATAATTTTTTTCTACTCCTAAACAAAAGCAATACAGAAAATTCTTGTAATGTAGACCTAACTCTAAACTGATTGTATATGCAGTCAACTTGGCATTTTAACTGAGCATGTAAGATCTAGCAAACTGGGAAACTACGATACATTAAGTGACTTCAGAACCGCTGGTATCACAGTTTTTTCTTTGACAAAGACATTTTTAAAAGGAATTATTACCTCTCCCCAAATCTCTTTAATTTATTTACATGCTATCTTGGATTTTTTTTCAACTATGCAAATTAGACTTCATTAACTTACCTGAAAATTACTCTCCTGAAGTACAATAAGCTAATCCTCTACTGAAAGAGTACAGAGACATTTTCATTACTGCAGTGGCAATGTAATTGTATTGTTATATTTATGAGTACAATATATAAATTTATAGCTCCACAGTGCAAAGAACACTCAGAACTTTCATTAAACCACTTGCAGACAATTCTCATGACCAAGACATTTAGAATTGGTTTTCAACCAAGATGAACTATTTTTTATGGCTACAAAAAGCTACATTAACAAACGAAAGATTTAATGCTTCGTTACAATAGTGGCATACAATTTTTAATTATAAAATATCAACAAGCCTACTCTATTCCTTTCTTAAAAACACACTAACAGTTTTGCCCTGAATCCACGTAATGTTTTCTGCACCCATTAATCAATGTGTTTATAGATCAACCAGATATTCATTGAAATGAAAATCGGGGGAAACAAGTTATTTAATCTCCTGCATAATAATGAACAATTTCATATTAATTTGCTACTTACTGAAGATATGCAAAATATTCAAGTTATTTGCACTTAAATGCAATTCTGCCTCCCTTTCCATTTCAAGTTTCAAATGCCTGGTTTAATAGATTTAACCAGTTTTCAGTATGTAAAGCCCACCTTTTGGAGCATCTAAATACCTGACTGAAAGGTCTGCTGGGATCCCCTCATATGGAACAGATGTTGATACAGCCCTCACTTCAAAAGCAGCATGAATTCAGATTTGGACTCTGCCCTCAAGGACCAGGAATGGCAACGTGTGGGGGTGACAGGTGAGTGCAGCACAGCAGGGATGGCTGCTGGGAGCCACAGTGCCTGGGAGAAGGCCCTTGGGAGAGCCAGCTGAGGCTGGCCCTGAACACCTCAAAGAATAACAGTAATGAAAATAAAAAGGGAAGTCCTCAACAAGTGCAGTACACGTTTACAGTCCAGTTACACAACAAGAGCAGATCTGTAGAGCAAGGCTGTACGGTTCAGAACAATCACAGCAAAAGACAACCAAGTTGGTGCTACTTAGAAAGCTCTTCATATGAACCATTGAACTGTCTCCACAATCTTAAAAGTCAAAGGGAACAGGGAAAGCATCACATTCAATGTATTTAGCACAATGGATTAATTTAAACTGCTATGACTTCTACTGCCTGGCAATTAAATTAGTGTCTTCACAGTTCAGCAGAGCTTTCATTTATGAAAAGTTTCATTTTGCAAATAGTTCTGCATTGATTTAAAATTACTACACACAAGTTTTCAAAAAGAAGTAAGAATTTATTTTAAATATATTGCTAGGAAATCCATATATTTACTTATTTTTCAACACTACAGTGGAGAACTTGACACAAGTATTTAAATGATCAAGAATTGGTACACAACAGAATACATGATGATACACTTCATTTAATGTTATATTTTGGCAAGAGCAAGTGTATTATTACTTCTTCAAGAAATGTCCTGCTCAGTCAAGCAGAAGTAGCTCCCATGTGGGAGAGCAAGGACTATTATGTTACATGGTTTTACTGGAGATAATTCTTTGCTAAACCAATCAGACCACATAATAACATCATTCTAACACCAGCTACAGGCCCTTGGAGACCAGTTTGTGTGTGGCCTAGATTTCATAGGCTTCCTTACAACAGATGTGTTGGATGAGGGTAGTGTTACTTAGTATATTAACTTGTGTGTTCCTTAGGTAAAACAGCAGCAGAAGTTTAAATTCTGCCTCTTACATATTATTTGTATAGAAAGTGTGTGCTTTCTGTGAGTAGACAAATCTGAATTCAAATAATCCACAGCAATTAAGTTCATCATCTTCTAAACCTCACTAGGAGTACAGATAACCTCTTGAGGATATGTCAACAACATCTGTTCAGCTCATGCATAAGAATACCCAATTATATGTTTAAGAATGCCCAGGTACAAACAACTGTGCAGCTAAATCCAAAAATTATCTGAAACTATTTATATATCTAAAAATTTCTCTTTGTTCTATAATGATCTTCAAGTCTAGAAACTGAATTTTCATAGGAACATGAATGAAAACAAATTCCTAAATATTCCCTTCTCTCACAGATGCTAAAAAACTCCCATTACTTGAAATACACCAGTTCTGGATTAAACAGGAAATAATCAGCTTCATGCCAAAGGAAGGACCTCGCCCTGCAACTTTTTATTTATAAAATACAGAATTGATGGAAAGCTATTTCCTAAATGTGTTCCATGGTAAACTTACTGCTCCATCCAAAACAGGAAGGGTGAAGTTTATCTACAAAAGACTATGTTAACTCTCTTGTTAAAAATGCTTTAATAGCTTTTAGTTATGTCAGCTGACCACAAAGGAACAGTATTCATTTAAACTTCATCAGAATGGGCTGCATATCAACAGCAACAATAAAATGACAAACCAATCTTTCTTGTCATAAAAACCACACTGGTATTTTGTATGAAATGTACAGTAGTTCAAAATCCACACAGATCGACTGTGTTGTTATCAAGATCAACAATGATGCATCGGACTTTAGCAAAAAGTGACTTCTGGTGATTTAGTTTTCCCTCAACAAAAGTCATCACACTCAATTTCAACAAATATCCTCAGCTACAAATATTCTCAGATTCAACATTCTGTGTTAAGTGGGCTCATTTTTGTTAATGGCCAAACCAGAATTTTATCCCAAGATGCAGATTGCCTGTATTTTCTCCAATTGCAAATGAAAGTAAGCAGCAATAGGAAAAAAAAACAACCAAAAAATTCCTTTCTTTTTCCAATTAAGAGCAACTTCAAGTATATTAGTTGCACAGTTAACCAGAAGCAGCATTGCTAATATAAACTCAAAGCTGGTGGATCCATGAGTTTAAGAACCAGTCCTTATATGAGAAGATTTCCTCACTACCACTATAAAAAGAGAAACCTTTTAATCTTCTTTAATGGTTAAAAAATGCTAAAACAGGTTCGAAATTGCATGCTGAAGGGTAGGTTTTTTCATCACATATGCAGCATAAAGAAAATACTACAAAAAATAGGTAATCTACTGTATGCAACGGACAGCTTTTTAGAAAGGAAAAACAACAGCTGCAAGAAGAAAAACAGTTCCTTCGATTACCAACATTTTATTGCTTAGTTTATGTTAAACCTTACTGCTTCTGAAGGTTTAGAATTACTTCACACATTATATTAGCCTCACAAATCAGTTTTATTAGTGCCTCAATAACGGATCAAACTTTTTGTCATGTCCAAGTCATTTTCTATATCTACCCTTGAAACAGTCACTCCCATCATTTACTTTAAGCACTCATTTCAAATGTAAAATTGAATAAAGGAAAATGAAAATTAAGACCATGTTTTTGAAGACTTCTGTAATCTTCCCTTAGTTTGTGGATGGCTATCTTTTTCCACATGCAGCTGTGACAGCTGAAAAGACTATTCCTCCTTCCCAGCTGTCAGCATCCCCATGCCAGAAACCATCACCCCACTGGTTTGTGTGAGCCAGTAGTACACAGGACTAAAACGAATTTTTAGGCAAAACCAGTCTGACTAGGTCACATGACAGCACATCAGTTGGGCTGTGGGGAGGAATCACCTACCCTGGGTAGGAAGGTGACAAGCATCTGTGGATGACATCTAAAGAGGACATTTATCTACAGCTTTACACTAGGTGTGTCCAGTCTTCTTGAGCTCATCTGCAACTACTCATAGAACTTCCACCTAACTCAGACAGACAAGGCACACAGGATCTGTGTTTAAATGTTTGCATATGTTAGTATGTATCTTCAGTCAAATACACAATATATATACAGAAACAGAACATAAAGCTAGCACAATGGCTGCGATTGGAGCAGGTCAGGAAAGCTATATGATGAAGCCTCATTTCTTATTGCAAATATATTCATTCCTTCTAGGTTTTTAGCATTCAACACCCGAACTATCTCTCCTCCTGAATCTGTTCCCACAATTCTAGCTATTTCCACTTCAATTTGGAAGCAGAAATCCAATCCAAAGACTGGTAAAAACAGAAAGCATGTCTCCAAAAAGAAAGCCACAAAGAGTAGAGATTGTCTTTTATGGTTAGTAAATCGTATGTCTTAGGGCAGCGATTACCAATTGCGGTTCCAAGGGAATGTAGTAAGAGTTCTGCATCTACTGAGTGGATATACCACTGACTGTATCCCACAGCACTTGGAATTAATTATTGGATAAATCTGGGTTACAGTTCATAAGTAGTACTGAAGAATCAGAGTGATTAGCTGATTCAAAACAACTTGGGAATCACGTTTTTTTTTTTCATTGTGAACTATTTTTCCATGTGAAAAACAAGCCTATTTTGTATTTTAAAACATCGTCTACAAACACTAGCTTTCTACATCCTCTTTACAAGCCTTTCTTAATGAGATAGTTAAGCAACACTGCAGTATTTCAGCACAAGAACTGTTACCTATCAAACTCATTAAAGGAATGTCTGCCCTGTTCAATCCAGTGTCACTGAACATTTTCCAGAAGTTGTCTGATGGGCTGAACTGACAAGAGAACATATTGGGAACCAACTTGGCAAGATATGTGCACATAGTCATGACTTTTTGAAGTGTGTGCTTGTCTTCTGATTCTGGCATCCACTAAAAAGCTTTGATTCTTTTTGAGTCTGGTTTCAGTCAGTCCTTATAAAAAGTTTTACAACCATGAGAAGAAAACTAGGATCATCAAATTCTGTTCTGTGTTGGAGTTGTTTTCCGAGACAGATTTTGAAAACTTTAGCTCTATATTCTTCAGATAGCTTACAGCAGCTTTCTGTGGTCTGTGACACCTATAAATTGTGATAAGAGCATGATGCAACAAATCCACTAAGTCAAAAAATAACAGAGAGATTTCTAGCACTCAAGAGAAAACTCAGCATTACAGAATACCTTTACAATCGAGTCCAACTGTAAACACATAACACTACCAAGTCCACCACTAAACCCTGCCTCTAAGTGCCACATCTACACGTCTTTCAAATGCCATCATGGATAGTAACTCCACCACTACCCTGCGTAACCTGTTCCAATGCTTGACAACAGTTTCAGTGAAAAAAATTTCCTAATATCAAATCCAAACCTCCCCTGGTGCAACTTGAGGCCATTGCCTCTTGTCCAGTCCCTTGTTACCTGAGAGAAGAGACCAACCCCCCACTTTGCTACAACCTCCTGTCAGGTAGTTTTCAAGAGTGATAAAGTCCCTCCTGAGCCTTCTTTTTTCCAGGCTAAACAACTCCAGCTCCTTCAGCTGCTCCTTGTAAGACTTGTGCTCCAGACTCTTCCCCAGTTCCACGGCCTTTTGCTGGAGATGCTCCAGCACCTCAATACCTTTCTTGCAAAAGCTGAACACAGGATTCAAGGTGTGGCCTCGTCAATGCTGAATACAGGGGGACAATCACTTCCCTAGTCCTCCTGGCCACACTGTTTCTGATACAGGGATACTAGCAGTCTAGACTCAGTCCTCTTGGATATACTTATTTACCCTAAATGTAAAACAGGGAGGGGCTGATTATGATACCAGTATTTGTTAACTACTAACAACAGTAAAGCATCATGTAAATTAACAAATCAATGAAAAAAATATAGCTAGAACAAATTAGGAGCTGCCATGAAACACTGTCAACTTGCTGCAGGTTCAAGATTTGTTGAGTATCATCAGCAGCATTATGAATTGTGGTCATTTCAGAGATACAGCTAATTCTGCCACTGGTCAACACTTCAACCTGTAGAACTTCACTCTGGCACTTCACACAGAAAACTGAAGGTAGAGAGGAGTTGGCCCTTTAATTAAATACTTCATAAAATTTCAAATTACCACCAACTTGTCCATGATTTGAAGAAATAGCCAAAGAAATAGAAAATCCATTAATATCTGCAAATATACTTACTTTTCTGTTTTAATCTTATCTTTAGAGATACAAAGGATATTGAATTGTCTAAAATAACTCATTTTACAGCAGACACCAAACCAAGTATTTTCAAGTTAAACTCCAGGGAAAGAGTAAGGTAATAAGGAGGTAATACAAAAGAAGATCTAAACTAGATAATGAAACTGGAAACCACAAAACTATAACTGAAAGTATTTATTGAATAAAATGTATTGTTACAACACAAATAAACATTTTATGCTGAATCTCTAAGCAGAATAATAGCTGCTTCTGATAAACTCTACTGATGCTGGATTGATACAGTGTGTTTTGGATAAGAACAGCATGGAAAAAGAGCAGTGAAGCCTCTTTTGATAAGCAGAACTAAACAGTTTACTGCCTAAGATAAAAACGGGTGGCTAAAGGTCAAACATTTTAATGCAACAGCCAAAAGAAACAGTACCATACCATTTACCTTTTAACCTTACTTCATACAAGATTACTGTGTGCTCTCAAAGATACAGAATAGACAGAGGTTATTTGTACACAGATATCCTGCAAAATATGGCATTTCTCCCTTCATGCAGCATTACAGAACTTCTTTTGAAAAAAAACTAGCAACAAAACCACAACACCAAAGCCAGTTCATGATAATAAAGATCTGGCTGAACTACACTGTCTGGAATCTAAATTAAATCAGGAAAAAATATTTAATTATTTAGAACAGAGCAAGCCAAATTAAATAAAAACCACAATGAAAATTAATATTTTCTCATTTAAGTTAGAAATTCCAGTGGGCTTTCTGTTCTTTAAAAATCTCATAAAGGTATAAACATTGCAAACTTTCCATTTTCAAATCAGCAAGTAAGGGATTTTGCTATTTCAAGGAGCAGTATCCACAAAGAATTGATTTAGATACTAAACGAAGGATTATTTCATGTATTTATACATTTAAGAGTACCACAGACTGTGGAATAATAACACTGTTTAAAAAAAAAGTTACCTTCTCTAGGGTAAGTCAGTAACTTAGACCCTTAATGAAGAAAGCACAACTCAGTCTTTCTGTTTGGTGGCTGCAATGCACCAAAATCTCATCTTAAAACTACTGGTTAATTCTAACATAATCCATTGACTCCCTTCATGTTACCTCAACTTAGTACTAATCTCTTTTTCACTTGTTCACCTCTTCATTTTATTCTCCTTAGTTCTCCATTGCTCAGCAAAATATGCTGTGGACAAAGCCAAATCATTCTTCCTGCCCCAAAGACCCTGAAGTTGGCTAATATATACCTAATAAAGGAACCACTACTCTCTCTGATTACCTTCATTTTGCCACAATTTTATCCAAGTCCTCACTCGAGCTCTCTTATAACCTAGCACTCTGAAAAGTCAAAAGTTCATTGAAAAATATTTCGTGTAATTTGAATTATCTGAGCACCTTTGTATTACCTTGTGATAGAAATGCATTTACATTTCATGCATTTCTATCAAACAGGAAAATATAAACAAAAAGTAGTTTCCATGCAGTTGTGGAATAATTTTCCATGAAAACACTGTCCACTGTATATAGTATGTACACACACACATACGTTCTTTCAGAGCTTTAATATATAATAGAGCAGCTTTAAGGAATACAGTAAAAAGCTACGTGCTTACTAATTACATCTACATGCTGAACGATACACAGTGAAATCAACTGCAAACATACCAACAAGTTTGTATCCTTATACACATACAACCAGTGCTGAGTACAGGGTAAGAGTCACTTCCCTAGTCCTGCCGGCCACACTATTCCTGATACAGGCCAAGATGCCACTGGCCTTCTTGGCCACCTTGGCACACTGCTGGCTCATGTTCACTTCTCTGTCAATCAGTACTCCCACGTCCCTTTTCTGCCTGGCTGCTCTCCAGTCACTCTGTCCCCAGCCTGTTGTGCTGCAGGGGGTTGTTGTGGCCAAATTACTGGACTCTTGTTGAACCTCATGCCATTGGATTTGGTCCATCTATCCAACCTGTCCAGGTCCTTCTGCAGAGCCCTCCTGCCCTCCAGCAGATTGACACTCCCTCCCAACTTGGTGTCATCTGCAAACTTATTGATGGTGGAGTCAATCCCCTCATCCGGATCATCACTAAAGATATTAAACAGGACTGGGCCCAACACTGATCCCTGGGGGACACCACTAGTGACCAGCCACCAACTTTCACCATCAAAAAAAAATTTTTAATGGGGAACACACCTCATTATAATGATACATGCTTTTCCAGGTAACAAAAAGTCCATCCTGCTTTAAATAGAAAGGAACACTCCTAAAACACAACATTTTTTGGTAATTTATCTGGGTCACAGGAGACCATATAATTACTTGCTTATCTTTGCTTCTGATTTTAGCAAAAACATAGTTCCATGAAGCCCTCCTTCCATATCAACAAAAGAAAAGGGAAAACTGTACAGTGAACTGTAGCTATGCCCAAGAGTTAAATGTCACAAAAACTACGAAAGGCATTTAAAAAAATCAGAGCATTTTTGAGACCTACACTTGGGTAAACAGATTAATAATTTCATTAAAAACTCATTTTTATATTAAGAAACATTTTTTTCCTAGTTGATGACAAATACAGTAAACTGAACCAAATGGAATATACGACAGTCAGCAGTGACTGACATGTTCATCAAATTTTTTAGCAGGCGATTTCAGGTACTCTATGCAGGAATGCCACATTTACTGCCTTATAATTGTAGCTTCCTGAAGACGTCTTGAGGGCATCTAGAGGGGAAGACACCAAGCTGGAAGCACCTGACTGTTCCTCACTTGTTTCTGGCACCAGAAATAGCGGCAAGTTTTCTTGCATGATGAAGTGTCTCCACCCTCCAGCCAGGGAGAAACTCCACTGCATTTGCCCATGGGCTTTAGAGCTTCTGTGGAATTAATTCCCATCTCCACCCATGTTCCCTATCTCATACTTTCCCCCACCCTCTTGGCTGCAGTTCCTGATCTTGGCACAATTTTTTTTTCAGCTGCAAAGTCCAGTCCCACCTTGGTTCATTGTTCCCACACTCAGTCAGTTACTAACCCTACCTCTTCTGTCACCACAAATCTTTTCATCTAATCCAGATTTCCACCACCCTCAAATTCAGAGGTCACCTCATTCCTCAGTTAGACACAGTTCTACGCTGCCTCTTCCACAGAAACTCTTGTACCCTTTTGTCCCTACCTTCCAAGGATGCATCCAGTTCTCCTTCTCTTTTCCTTTTGTTATGGTCCACCTCTTGCCATATGAAAGAACTCCCTCAAATAGTTTCCTAACTTGACAGTCACTTGCCTTCCCAGATTGGTTTCTCTCATTTAAATTGTGTGGAAAAAAAAAAAAAAAAGAACTTTTGTGGGGAGTGGAAGGGTCCACCACTGTCATTGTACCTTCACCAGCTCTTGGCAATCTCCACCCCCTTTGCTGGGAATGCTACAGGCAAGATCACCAGTAGAACTCATCTAACTACACATTTCATCCAGCTCATAGGTCCCCCCAAATGAACAAAGGGACATCCTTATCTTAAGTTGTAACAGTTGCATCCTTGTTGCAACTACCCTGTTCAGTGGCAAGTAACAGACATATGCAAAAGAGCTTTCAGCTTTTTACTTCACAGTAAGTTGTGCCTTGGTGTGGGAACATTTCTCTATAATTGCACTCCTCTAGTTCTTCATCACATTAGCTGAAAGACAATAAATAAAACAGAAATCTTTTGATCTTCATTTTCCTAAAGTGAAAATATTTTAAGGAATTGCAAGTGGTTAGAGTTTGAATTAAAAGATCACCATTCAGTTTACAAAACTGAGCTATCTCACTACCAAAAATACCAGTTATTGTGACTGCTCTTTCCTCTCAAGATCTACTCAAGAACTTAGGGGCTGGAGCAGACAGGTACCAGCTTGGTTCACAACTAAATCAAGGTTTGGCTTCAACAGGCCACATGAAAGAGGCTGTTACGAGGGTGTCTAGTGATGCACTAGTGCTTCCAAGTGAGTTAATTCTCAAGAATATGAAGAACCAATTCTATCCAAGTTAGAAGATGGTGGGGTACCTTAAAGGAAGAAGAGAGCTCTGGTTATGGCAGCTGTAGGCAGAAATTGAACAGAAATATTTTTTTAAGTTTTATCTTCTCTATGACAAAAATAAACAGTTATTGTGCAAATACCACCAAACACTACAGCTTTCTATAGATTTCTGCCTGATGATTAAATAACTTTGTGTGTTTATGCAGTAGTTTTAAGAGAGTGAATGTTCAGAGATGATAGTGCCTCAACACACAACACAGAGTGGGTACTTCCTTGTAGCAGCTGATGCATTTAAGGAGCCACACTGTAAATAAGAGAACTGGTTAAAGAAGTATCTATAAACTTCATTCTTTTTCTTGACCTGATTCATGGTCACAAAGACTACTATGCCAACACAGGGAACAGTACAGTACAGAGACATAATTTCTTAAACTGTGGTTGCCATACTCCTTGTAATGTGCAGCTGAGGTCTGCATTTGTAAAAGTCAAGTTTGGTTTTGGGGTTTTTTTAGTTGTTTTTTTTGTTTGGTTGGGTTTTTTTAAACTGCAGCATTTGCTTAAGGAGATTTTCTGATGTCTAACAAGATGCAATCATAATATGGTCTTCTCTGGAACTCATACAGTTTCTGTTACTGCCTATTTTCATAAAGTTTGTAACAATTAATCACCTTGGCTTATGCCCAAGTTGAATTTAGTTGAAATCCGACAACAGAATTCAAAGATACACAGCATCTCTGTGACTCTGTGACTGCATAAGCTAGTTTCTCCAGGAAGCCAAGTTAAAAAGAAACATAACAAAATGGGCAAGTTTCCAGTTGCAGATGATCACTGAACAGCTTGTGTCAGCATATCCTATTCTGTTTATGATTTTCTGTTTAAAAATGTTTATGTGGAGATTTTTTTTAAATGTAGGTAGCACATGACCAAAAAAGTTAATACAGAAATTACCTACCATACTGAGGTGGTGAACTGCTTTGTGAGCAATATTTATGTTTAAGTAAGCACACACAGTACCCACAGAAGTACATTTCATGTATTTAAGCTATGTAGAGTCAGGAGAAGTGGAAAGACTGCTAACAAGACAATTAAACACTGGAAAGACAGTATCAAATCCATGTATTAACAGTTATTACTGTCATTCAGAGCAACACCTGAACTTCAATAGTTCAGAAAATTAACATATGAACAGTCCTTCTCAAGAAGCATAAGCAGCTAAAGAACTATGAACAACATGACCCACTCGACTGGTCAGTATTCATCTTCCGCTTTTTTTTCCAAATCAGGCTGACTCTACTTGCCTTTCCAAGTCAAAGTACCAAGGTAAAACAGGCACACCATAACCTTTGTCCTGTGGCAAACCTTGGCCCTTGTTTTTCTGCCATGTCCTGTGAAGCATGCCCTTGTGATATCCACACTAGTGTATGTCCAGACAACCACCCACGGACTCAAAAGTCACAACATCAATGGGAACAAGAGTCGCAGAAAAAGCGATCCTTGTGGGTCAGCAATAAATGATGATGTGCATTAGTCACTTATACCCCAAGATAAAAAACTTATAGAAGAAGCACATGCATAAACACTGATGCAACAATAGATTTTTTTCTTCCCATATCATTTAGGAAGGTAAAACTTAGGAAAGCGCCCAATTGGATGCCTTTTGGAACTAAGATTACCTTGTATTTTAAAGGTCAGAGAAAACGGATACTTTCTATGTCAAGGTTTTAAGACAAAAACCTATATAAATACTAAACGTACTCTAAATAACTTGAACAAAAACTATGTAACAGTCTTCTGTAAATTGTAGGTTTTTAATTTTAAATAATCCACTAGTGTTCACAGAAAAGAACAAGATATTAAAAAAGGTGTAGCCCACCCATCTTTAAAACATATTGAGTTTAATCTGGTCAGTAAAACAAATGCCAAAAGAAAAGAAGGCATCAGGCACTGAGATAGAGCACATAAATTAAGAAGCAGGTGACAAATACAACCTGTCACCCAAGTGTTCTTGGTCACAGATGATCCTATATTTACACATAAATCAGTGTTGTATATAAATCAGATTACGAATGGATCAGAGCATGAAACTGCATTCACCAGAAAGACTGTCATCTACAAACCAAATTTCTGTTACATAAAGATGAGCACCACGGTCTGTAAAAGACAGAAAAATCCATAAAACTGTAGATTCATTTCAGCAGATTTTTCCTACCTACATGTAGAGTGACACTATTCTGTTGCTGTCTACTTCAGCCTCCTGAGACTCAAAGCTCATGTCAGTGCAGGAGAAATGGAAACCAGCTTCTATGCCAAACATCAAGTCCTTCCTGCCACTACATTTCATTTGCCACTTACCAGTGGTTTTTGCATGTTCACTCAGTTACAACATTCCCACCTTCACATATGGTTTTATGAAAGCTTACATTTATGACACTGTTCCTTGTTTGCCCTACATACGTCTGGTTTTAAGCACCATTTGGACTCCTATTTCCTCTGTAAGTCTTTCAGAAGATCAGTACTCAGACTGTACTGGGAATACTGATAGAGATGATGTGAAATCAGTGTTGGGGGGTAAAAATGCTAGACAGTCATTCTTTGACCTTGGGCTATTTCTGAGGGAATTTAGACTTCTGGATCTAATTACTAGGCATATGGGGACTGATCCTATTCTCATTCTGGAAGCAGCAGGTTTCCCCAGTAACAATGCTGAAGACACAGTAGGTTATAAGAACAGAAAATACTTAAAACTTTAATCCTTGGTGCATTGAGCCAACTAAGAAAGAAATTTAATCCTTAAAACAGTACAAAAATAAGATCAAACACCATTGCTAACCTACTTCTTAAGTCCACCAATACCTTTCTGTTAAAAAGCAAGAATAAGCTGGAGACAAAATTGAAGAGAAGGCTTTCTCTATCTGAATTAAATCCAAGTTATTAAAAGCAACAATGACAAAACTCCACCACCAAAAAAACCAAACCAAACCAAAACACCACCCAGCCCAAACACAAACAAAACACCAACACACCACAAAAACAGTAACACTCACTCCTACAGAAATTACTGCCTTTATCAAGGCTCAGACTATTCATCATTTCTGGTTTTGTCCTTCTCATGAGGTTCACCAGTATAAGTTCCACTTATCCTTCCAAGCATCTCAATTTCTGACAGTTTTTTCAGCAGGCAATTTCTCATAATTAGTTCGTAAGTATATATCAAGGCCCACATATTTTTAGTGAGTTTCTTCTCTTCCTAACACCTTTTCCAATCTTGTTTACACTAATTATATCTCCTGAAACTAATTTTTATTCTTTCCAGCCTACTCAGTATTATAGTTTCCAAGTCTTCTTTCATCTTGTTTTTATGTTCTTCTGGTTTCTCACGACAGAACTAGACATTTAAAATCAAACAATCACTGCTAGCTGTTGATTGAAAAAATGCTATTTTACTTTATCTGACCAAGAAGTGGATCTTGTCTTTCAGATTTGAACAACCTTCCCTCACATTTTCTTTGGTTTCAACTAAGTCCAGCAATTTTATCAAGTACTTAACTACTAACCCTTTCTCATTTGTCTTACAGAGATGTCACCAAACTGTAACACCTGTAAACAGTCCCAATTAAGATGGTCTGTAAGCAAACAGTTCTCTTGAGATCTTGCAATCTGCAGTACTGCCTGATCACATAATGAAATGCCTCTACACCAAAAATGCTACCTCTGTCAATGGGTTATATCCCCAGCATTCACCAACTCCAAAATAATGTGAACAGCACAGGCCTAAAATTGTTTACATTAAAAATGTACGGCAAAATAAACATAAGATCTTCAATAGATAGTTAGTGATAAAAAGCTAAATTGAATTATATCTAATTCAAATCTCTCTAAGAAATACCCTACTGTTACTGGATAAATGCATATATTCCTGGTATTAAGTTCTCCTGAAAGTATTTCCCTAAGAGCATTGCATATTAAGTAACACTCACTTTCTATCAGATTTGCAATGAGAAAAGCTGCTGGCAAAAGAAGCTGAAATGTGGCAATATATTTCCTTATTAAACCATACCTTCAGGTGCTTAAGTAAAATGAATGAGTTGCCCTGATTTTGCATATGCAGCAGTTTGTAATTATGAACACGGCAGTTCATACCAAATAACCCATTAATGCCCATGGAAAGGGAATAGAACACAGCTGAACAAATGTAAAGTGAAGGACTACAACTTCTAAAGCATTGTGACCCAAACACAAGAAAAGGAAAGTAGATAAAAGTTTTCACATCCTTTTACAAGTATTCTACTTTAAATAAATGTATTTGTAAGGAGAATAAAAGATACTATGAAGATAACAACCAAAAGCTTTTATGTTCTCCATCTTGCCACATGAAAACACAAATTTCTAACAAATAGCTCATATTTACAAAATTGAAAGATCCCAACACAAAAAAGAGACTTAAGGCAAGTATGAACTATGAAGATCAAATCAGCATAGCAATGTAACTGATTTGATCTTGCAATGGTAAAAAGGAAGTCTAGAATAAATATTAAAAGATAGAAAAATGAGCAAATCAGAATTAATATGGAAGAAAAACCGTCTAAAAAACGCAAAAAGGAATAAATTAGTTGCCTTTTATATTTAAGGAGAGGGATACTGATACAAGGAAACTAATAAACCACAAAAGGTTGAAACATGATCATAGGCAGATGATCATAGGCATAGATGATATAATTAAGTAGAGGAATTGTCATCAATTTTTCTGAGAAGCCTAAGGCAAAAATACCAAAACCTGAGACAAATGTTTTCTTGATTAGGAAAAAATAAATGAGCCCACTTAACTTACATTTAAATAAAATAAACATAAGCTCAGAGGAGGCATGGTACATACTACACTACCAAGCAAATTAGACTGATGATGATGACTCCATCATTAAGGCCTTGCCACTGTGTATTAAGTACACAAGGTTTGAAAGACAACAGAAAAGCTAGGAGGGAATGAAAATCTACAGCTTCCCCATCTTTTACTCTCATCTGGCCTGTTACTCTTGTCTGGTCTACTCCTGTAAGAAACAAAGCATGTCTGACCTCATCCACAATCAGAAATAATCCTTTAATGTGTTTTTTAGCCACTGTTTCAGTTCCTTCAGCTTCACTTAAATCACCTACTTCTTAACTCATATTTTAATTAGGGGATTTTTTCTAACCTAGATAATTTTGCCTGAAACGAGCAACAACACAAGCAGACTAACAAACTCATCTGAGAAAATGGTAACCTGTTTACCTGGCTCAGTTGAAGTCAGCTTTGACAGTCTCCTTCATTCCTTCCTGGATTGCCATTACTCCAACTATTAATTTATTTATTTTACTACAACTGCTAAAACTTCGATGCTTAATCTGTCACATGTAAGACTTAGAAAGCTTTTCCAATATATTTCTCATTAGCTCAATTCTAGCCAAGATGCCGAAGCTACTTCAAATTTACATTCTCTTTCACCTTTACACTGTCCAAGAACTGTAAAACAGTTTTGTTTGAAGTAAAGCAAAACTAGCAACGGAGACAGGGGTTCTGGGGCAGGGAAGAAGGCATACAGTATATTCCCATACATTAGAGAAACTGTAACTATTTTATTATGACACAAAGGCCTATATTTTTATGTTCTGATGTTAAAACCAAACTTTTCTTAACTAAGTCCTTGCAATGTAAAGTATCACTTTGTGACAGGTCAATCTTCTCTCAAAGCAGCACCTCCAAAGAACAGAGTTCCTTTAACAAGTGTTAAATACACGCGAAGACAATTCAGCCATTGCTATACAGAACAAGAGATATGACAGAGAAGAGGAACAAAAAAAAGTTCTTTTTAAACTACACACACTAACTGCTAACATTTACTGTAGCTTCTAGGCCAGAGATTTAAGTAATTTACCCAAAAAAAGAGGGAGTTAGCAGATCTGAAAACAGAATATGGATAGCCTGTTGACTATGCCACACCCCCATTTTTCCTTCTTTCTATGCACCATAGCTACGAAGTTTCAAACATAAGCTTTAGAAAAATCTCTGATTTTCAGTATCTTCTAGCAAGAAGGCTGTCCTACTAGGGTAAGAGTTCAATAATACTACTGAGGGCTGTGAACAATCAATATTCATTTAGAAAGTCAAAGAAAGAAGCAATTAATACAAATGTTTTGAACGTGTAAAAGTGTTATTCTGCTGAACATTTAAAAACATTTGTGAAATGAAAGTATACAGTCAGCCAGCAATCCCATTAAGAAAAAAAGGCATTCATGAATGTATTAATTCCTGTGCTTCCTTCTTAGATGCCAGAACTCTGTGGTAATAGCCAAATTGAAGTCTGAGTGTCAAATCTCATTCAGAAACTCAGAGGTTTGAGTTTTTGCCAAAATCAAGGAAGGTACTTGGTAAAATTGTCATTTGGTAAAATCTGTTTTCAGAAAAGAATAGATTTTCAGAGGTAACCCATGTCACTTCAACTTGCATATGCAACATGTGAGAAACTGGACACATAATAATGGACTAATTAACACAGTGTTGCAGACTTGATGTCTAGACAAGATAAGACATTTCAAGAATGCCTGCTACTCCTGCTCATAAAGGAAGAACAAAGAGATAGCCTTTTGTGTAACATTGATGCTGAATAGCTCCAACTGTGAATTTAACACCAGGGAGGTATTTGTCATCACTTCCAAAAAAAAAAAACCACACTTCAGCACATTACATGCAAAAAGCATAAGCTGATCCTTAACTATATAAAAATAGAAACTAAACAACTCCCAAACAATACTTTAATGCATACTGCACGTTATTAAACACAAAAAAATGTTTAAAAAGTGCACGAAATGGTTACATTAGCAAACTAAAGACATTGATTGATCTTGACATGCCAACACAAACCTCTATGCTACACTGTTTTCAAGTACATGGACCAACTCTTCAAGCATCTGTTTAAGGGGGTTCTACCTCACCATGCTCAGACAACATACTGAGCATATTTCAAAATTTTAAACAGAGAGAAAAGAAGGAAAGGCATGTTCAAAGGTCTAAGGAAACACCCAGCTTCAAAAAACCCCCCAAACAATGAAANACCAGAAATTGTGTCCTGAGTGGAAAGAAAGAGTGTTCTGGACTGTGATGGCAGCTGAACTCAAGAGACAGAGCAGTGACACACTGAAATAGGCTGTCCAGAGAAGCAGCAAAGTCTCCTTCATTGGCAATATGCAGTACTCAGTTTGACAGAGTCCTGAACAACCTGATGTAAGGCCCTGTTTCAAGAAGAGATGGGCTCAGGTGAGGTCCCATCCAATCTCGATGTTTCCACGATACTGT